>JAZAVI010000110.1:0-10000 GCA_036326025.1 Chrosomus eos | reverse complement strand
AGACTGAGAATCAGAAAGACACATGATATAGAGGAGAGCAGACAGTGTGTGAGTGTGTGACGTCTGCTTTAAACACACACTAAATCACTGCATTATCTCAATGTTTAGTGTCTGAACCTCTCAGTCCTCAATCTGAACTTTACAGATGTATCATGAAAGACAGAGAATGTGATTTACAATGTGCAAAGATTTATTGAAGAAAAACAGTAACCCAGTGTTACACTGTGCAGATGTTACAGTAAAGAGACATTTTCACCTGTTACTATCACTAATACAACCTAATGAAGTCAGCTTGATTCAGTCATATTCATTTATATTTTGCCATTTATTTCAACTTGAATTTAGCTTATTCATATTAAGCTTACCTGGCAAAGTATTTTGACAAATCCAAAATACAGGAACAAAAATATATACACAGAAAACTTAAAAAATGTAAGAATGCGTCAAGGTGGCAACGAAACAAAATCAAACACATGACCTGCTCAGAAATGTAGTTTTATAAGAATTAAAAAAAAGCGAATAGTGTTAAACAGAGTGAGCGAAAAAATTACTAAACAACTAAATTCTTGAATGTATAAATTAGTGCTGCCGAACCGACATCTACAGTAACTTTTATAAGATCTTCCATGAGTCCTGAAAAAACTAAATCTCATGAATATACTGAATGGTGACATTAGATTAGATTAGATTAGATTCAACTTTATTGTCATTACACAAGTACAGGTACAAGGCAACGAAATGCAGTTTGGGTCTAACCAGAAGTGCAATAGCAGCAAGTGCAGGATATACAGTGGTTCCATAAGTGCAGTACATGGATATGTACTGAATAAATATAGAATTGAATACTATTATAAACAGAATTTTCAGATAGATTAGTCCTATGAATATAATATACAGAAAACTATTATTGTGAACAGAATTTACAGCTAGATATTTACTAAATATAATATACAGATGGATATTACTATAAACAGAATTTTTACAGATATGTACAATGAACATAATTTACAGATGGTTATTACTATACGTAGTGTACAGGTGAATATGTACTATGAATATACTCACCGGCCACTTTATTAGGTACCCCATGCTAGTAATGGGTTGGACCCCCTTTTGCCTTCAGAACTGCCTCAATTCTTCGTGGCATAGATTCAACAAGGTGCTGGAAGCATTCCTCAGGGAGTTTGGTCCATATTGACATGATGGCATCACACAGTTGCAGCAGATTTGTCGGCTGCACATCCATGATGCGAATCTCCCGTTCCACCACATCCCAAAGATGCTCTATTGGATTGAGATCTGGTGACTGTGGAGGCCATTTGAGTACAGCGAACTCATTGTCATGTTCAAGAAACCAGTCTGAGATGATTCCAGCTTTATGACATGGCGCATTATCCTGCTGAAAGTAGCCATCAGAAGTTGGGTACATTGTGGTCATAAAGGGATGGACATGGTCAGCAACAATACTCAGGTAGGCTGTGGCGTTGCAACGATGCTCAATTGGTACCAAGGGGCCCAAAGAGTGCCAAGAAAATATTCCCCACACCATGACACCACCACCACCAGCCTGAACCGTTGATACAAGGCAGGATGGATCCATGCTTTCATGTTGTAGACGCCAAATTCTGACCCTACCATCCGAATGTCGCAGCAGAAATCGAGACTCATCAGACCAGGCAACGTTTTTCCAATCTTCTATTGTCCAATTTCGATGAGCTTGTGCAAATTGTAGCCTCAGTTTCCTGTTCTTAGCTGAAAGGAGTGGCACCCGGTGTGGTCTTCTGCTGCTGTAGCCCATCTGCCTCAAAGTTCGACGTACTGTGCGTTCAGAGATGCTCTTCTGCCCACCTTGGTTGTAACGGGTGGTTATTTGAGTCACTGTTGCCCTTCTATCAGCTCGAACCAGTCTGGCCATTCTCCTCTGACCTCTGGCATCAACAAGGCATTTCCGCCCACAGAACTGCCGCTCACTGGATGTTTTTTCTTTTTCGGACCATTCTCTGTAAACCCTAGAGATGGTTGTGCGTGAAAATCCCAGTAGATTAGCAGTTTCTGAAATACTCAGACCAGCCCTTCTGGCACCAACAATCATGCCACGTTCAAAGTCACTCAAATCACCTTTCTTCCCCATACTGATGCTCGGTTTGAACTGCAGGAGATTGTCTTGACCATGTCTACATGCCTAAATGCACTGAGTTGCCGCCATGTGATTGGCTGCTTAGAAATTAAGTGTTAACGAGAAGTTGGACAGGTGTACCTAATAAAGTGGCCGGTGAGTGTATATATATATACAGATGGATTTAAAGTAGTGCAAATTAAGTTGGACAGAAGCTATCCGAGTGAAAGTGCAGTGGAAAGTAATTGCATATTACAGTTAAAGTACGGTATTGCAATGTATATGTGGACAATTGGTACTGTAAGTAAACAGTTTGGCAGTGCAAATTGATATTCCAGTCAGGTAAGTAGTGCAAGATGCATATGTAAACATATATGGATCAGTGAGGGTTAGAGACATCCCAGGAGTCAGCAATTTGTGAATCTGTCTTTGCAAACATGTACACACATAGACACTCTCACACACACTACACCATACTGGAAATACGTGTGTGTGTGTGTGTGTGTGTGTGTGTGTGTGTGTGTGTGTGTGTGTGTGTGTGTGTGTGTGTGTGTGTGTGCGTGCGTGTGTGTGTATGCGTGTGCGTGTGCGTGTGTGTTTGTGTGTGTGTGTGTGTGTGTGTGTGTGTTTTAGATGCTTCTTACAATGATGCATTAAATTTAAATATTACTGCATTAGACATACACTAGCAAGTAGATGCCCTAAAAGCTAGTTTACAAGCAACAAGATTGTGTGTCTCAGTTGTCTCTCACAGCAGGTTGTTGAATCTGACAAAGTGACAGTGAGGAATCAAAACACCCAAATCCAGCATAGAGGGGTTCAGTGAATGTGGCGTTGAATGTGTGTAAGTGTGTGAGTGAGTGTGTGTCAGAGACGCTGTAGAAGGACAGAGTGCCGACAGACATGTCCACATACACTCCTACTCTGTTAGAAAAGGGTGATGGGACAGGTACGGTATTGTTCACATTATTGTGCCAGGAAGTGAATCCATTAGTTGAACAGTACAGACTCCAAGATTTGTCACTGCATCCAAACCAAGAGTCATTCCCACCTTTCCTGCTGATTCCTTTATAAGTCACTGCTATATCTGCCTTAAATTCAGTCCATTCAACCTCCCAGCAACAGCGTCCAGTCAGACTCTCTCCACACAGAACCTGCTCAAAGCCATCAAATCTGTCTGGATGATCAGGATATGACTGCTTCTCCTTAACATGTGTTGCTTTTCTGTTGTCCTCAGACAGAGAGAGTTTAACATGTGCTGTGTTTGGATCCAGGGTGAGAACACAGGCATCTGAACAGAAGAAGAGAGATGAGAACATGAAGGAGGTGTGTAAAAACAATTGAAGTGTTTGCAATGTGACTAATTAGATAGTCAAGTACATGTGTGTGTGTGTGTGTGTGTGTGTGTGTGTGTGTGTGTGGTGTGTGTGTGTGTGTGTGTGTGTGTGTGTGTGTGTGTGTGTGTGTGTGTGTGTGTGTGTGTGTGTGTGTGTGTGACCTACATTTTCTCAGTCCTGGTGTGATTCTAAAGGGATCTCCATGGTCCACACTAGAGAGAGACACATATAAACAAACTAGTTTCATTAAAAGTGTGCATGAAAAAATATCAGTCAGCCCATTAAAATTAATGAATAATTATTTATCTAAACAAGTCACTCATATAGGGAAAAATATATAAGAAGCCAAATATCGAAAGCAACAATATAATAAAGTATAATAGCTACAGAGCTCCAAAGACAGATCAGGTCAAAAACCAACAGCCTCCAGAAGATAGTGAAAATAAAGTCAAGACCAAGCGACTAAACCGCTAAGATGTTTAAATAGCTTTAACTCACAAGAACACATTTGATTCTACCAAGGGTTAGATTTATTCCATAACATACTTTATGCATGTTTACACAAGCGGACAAATATCCTTTAAGTGTGCAGAAATATTTCTAGTTTCAAGTGATCTGAAGGCACGGTTGCATGGTCCCAGAAAGATTTCCAGCCCAATGTCTACTCAAAAAAAGGGAAAAAGAATGAAAACTAGAAAAATAAAATTCCCCGTCCAATCATAATTGACAGCTGCAGTACTCCCATAAAGGGCCATATAAATAAATGTTTTTTATCAATATATACATTTGTCAACATACCAATATTAGATTTCAAAACATCCCTTTTGCGAATACTGAGACTCCTTTTTCATGCAAAAAAAAATAAAAAATAATTAGACAATAGATGGTATTTTCCACACAGATATCTGATCTCACCATCATTAATCTGGGAACTGTGGCAACTTCATGATGCTGGGAATTTCCTTAAGAACTGTGCACACAAGTGCAACAATAATTTCACCCAACTGAAGTTAGCAGTATTAGTAATCTTGCATGAAACTCCCTTGATACATACGCGAGTTTCTCCAGTGAGCAGTTTGGATCCTCCAGTTTGTTGTTGAGTAGCTTGACTCCTGAATCTCCAAGGTGATTGTAGCTCAGATCCAGCTCTCTCAGGTGTGAGGGGTTTGAACTCAGAGCTGAAGACACATAACCACAGCCTTCCTCTGTCACCATACAGCCAGACAACCTACAGACACACACAGTCAGATCATCTACAAACATAAATACACAGTCAGATACAAACACACATTAACATTCAGACAACCTGCAGATAAATGAAATAAGAGATTAGGCATTGCAAATTTTCAAAAGTTGTTTTCACATGTTAACATGCTTCTAAATGTATCTGTTTAAAGAAGGAGATATCCAAGTATAAATATGGAGAGGATCTGATGCAATTATTTGCAAACTGTTGAAGTTGCCACCAAGAAAGTCCAGACCATCCTCGATCAGTGTGATAATTCCCCCATTGTTGTGCTTAAATAACTATTAGCACTAAATATTCCTAGCTTGAATAAAAATGACTGGTCATCCAACATATCTAATATCAAATCTTACACACCTCAGTATCTCCAGCTTACAGTTAGGACTCTTCAGTGCATCAGAGAGCAGCTTCAATCCTGAGTCCCGCACGTCATTGTTACTCAGATCCAGCTCTCTCATGACACAGTTTGAGGATTTTAGAGCAGATGACACAATTTCACATGACTGACAAGTAAGATTACAGCCAGCAAGACTGAAAGAGAGAAAAACACAATAAATAAATACTTAAACCCTTTCTATTACTTGCATTTCAAAAACACCAAGAGAACATTCATTTAAATGAAAATTAAATCTAAAACTGAGTAAATTATATGAAGATACATACTTGAAACAACAACAGAAACCGATAACTTATGGATTAAACACTCACATAGCTTTAGTGCAGTTGATCACAGCTGGTATCAGTCTTCTTCTACCCTTATCTGATGTGTTGTATTTCTTGAGGTCCAGCTCATCCAGCACCTCCTCTGACATCTGAAGCATGTAGGCGATTGTTGAGCAGTGAGCAGGAGAGAGTTTCTTCTCTGAGTGTTTGTCTGATTTCACAAACTCCTGAATCTCTCTGGACAGAGTCTGGTCTTTCACTTCCAGCAGACAGAGGAACAGATTGATGGATATTTCAGTGGAGAGGCCATGTTCATCTTTGATCTTCTCTTTAATGTACTCTGTGGTTCTCCTGATGCTCTCTGAGCTGTTCTCTGTGTGTGTCAGTAGATCCTGTAAGAGTCTCTGATTGGACTCCAGTGAGACGCCCAGCAGGAACCGCAGGAACAGATCCAGCTGCCCATGCTCACTCTCAAGAGCTTGATCTACTGCTCCTTTAAGCAAATTTTGTACTGAAGCAAAATTCTTTAGTCTCTCCATAGTTGTGTTCACATGGTAGTAAAATACATAGAAAGCAGCGAGAAACTCCTGAACGCTAAGATGAACGAAGCTGTAGACTTTCCTCTGATGAATCACAGATTCCTCCTTAAAGATCTCAGTGCAAATCCCAGAATACACTGAGGTGTCGGTGACGTCTATGCCGCTCTCAATCAGGTCCTCCTCATAGAACATCACATTGCCCTTCATCAGCTGTTTGAAAGCCACTTCAGCAAGTTTCACAATCACTTCTCTGTTGGACTGAAGGAGTTTCTCTGGATCTCTCTCTTCATACTTCTGATTCTTCATGTTGATCTGAATCAGCAGGAAGTGGATGTACATTTCAGTCAGAGTTTGAGGGATCTCTGCACTCAGATCTTCTTCCAGGAGTTTTTGAAGCACAGTTGATGTGATCCAGCAGAAGACGGGTATGTGGCACATGATGTGGAGGCTTCTTGCTCTTCTGATGTGTAAGATGATTCTGCTGGCTTGATGCTCGTCACTGATTCTCTTCTTGAAATATTCCTCTTTCTGAGGCTCATTGAATCCCTGAATCTCTGTCAGACGGTTGATGTATTTGGAGGGGATCTGATTGGCTGCTGCTGGTCTGGAGGTGATCCAGATGAAAGCAGAGGGAAGAAGCTCTCCTTTAACAAGTTTAGACATCAACACACCCACTGATGAAGTCTCAGTCACATCAGAGACTTTCTGAGTATCTGAAAACATCAGTGTAATTCTGCTTTCATCCAGACCATCCAAGATTAAAACAACTTTACACTCCTCATAAATCTTTGTGTCCAGATCTTGAAGTTCAGGATGAAAGTCCAGCAGAAGTTTGTGAAGACTGTACTGATGATCTCCGATCAAGTTCAGCTCTCGAAATGGAAGCACAAACACGAAATCTACATCCTGATTGGCTTTTCCCTCGGCCCAGTCCAGAATGAACTTCTGCACAGAGACGGTTTTCCCGATTCCAGCGATGCCTTTAGTAAGAACAGTCTTGATCTGGTCCTTCTCCTCACATCCTGGTTCAGGCGAGGCTTTAAAGATGTCATTGCAGAAGATTGGAGTGTCTTGTGAGTTGTTGTTTTGGGCTGTTTTCTCCATCTGTAAAACCTCATGTTCTTCAATCACTCCTTCTCTCTCTCCCTCTATGATGTAGAGCTGTGTGTAGATCCTGTTCAGGAGGGATTCATTCCCTTGGAGTTTGTTTCCCTCATATAATCTCTCATACTTGTTCTTCATGCTGGTTTTGTGCTGGTCTTTGACTCTCTGCAGGTCTCCAGTCTCCAGTGTGTGTGTCTGCAGGATTGCTTCTGTTTTGTCCTGACTGAAATGAGTCTGATAATGGGATGTTGAGAAAGACACAGGTCTGACCAGCTCATGTATTTCCCCTCTGCTGACAAAAATTAAAAGAAGATAGCAAAAAACAAAAACAAAAATACATTGACCGTTGGAGACAGAAATACATTTATTACCAGATACCATTTTGAAGCCTCTCTTCAAATTACAACCTCTGCAGTAAATTAGTAAATGTTTGTACTAACATATGTTCAGAAGTCAGTGGTCCATCTCTGAAGTTATGGGGTAGCCTAATAGAGTCATTACTCTTCAGAGACACACCACTGTGTTCTGGAAACTCTGATCTCGGCCTCTTTCCCCTTCTGATACTGTCAAAAGACAAATAAAACAGCATTTTAAACCTCTCTTTAAAAAAAAAAATCCTGCCGCTTGTCTTTCAATCTGTTGTCGTAGGCATGGGCTACTGTCTATAGGTTGAATAGTAATTTACATTTATTCATACCAATTCAGAAATAAGAATATAACAAAGTTTTTCATCCAAAATTGGCAGTAACATCAGTGCTGTAGCGCAGAAGTTCCAAGATTGATCAGAGGAGTGCAGACTAGAAATTAAATGAATAAATAGTAAATGTATAAAGTATTTGTTTTAAATAAAGCAATTTTTTGTCTCTATGTGATGGTACCATGAGTCTCACTCACTCACCAACCACAGGCTTCAGGAATACAATGGCCTTCTTTCTAATAAAAGACATCTGACAAATGATAACATGGCTGTTGTCTTACCAGGGGTCAGAGGTCACTGTTGCATCACTGGATCCAGAGGGTTGATTCCTCATGGACTGATCACTCTTCATAGGCTCACAGCTTGATCCACACTGTTAGACCTTACCAGGTTTTTTACAGTAAAATACTGTATAAATTACAATATCATACCATTTTCCATTAAAACAGTAATATACCGTAGAAAACAAAACTAGCCTACAGGAATATACTGTGAATTAACAGCTCTCAAAGTCGACACTCAGAGACTGTGTTCACAATCACACCCCATACCCTCATTCACTATTCCCTACATTAGTTCACTAATGTAGTCCACTTGACTGAAAATAAGTGAGTGAATTGAGACACTGATGAACACCCGATAAGCAGAATCACTAAAGGACAGAGAAACAAGAACTGAAAAAGAGAAACACAAAAACTACAACTGACTTCCAGCAACACTGAGTGTGAAACCAGTTTACAAACCAGTTTATAATTGTTTCTGTCATTCATGTACAAAAGTTCTTGTTGAGAATTAACAGATAATAAAGTAAAAATAATAAATTTTGTTGTCACCATAGTGGAGATCAGTATTTGCTTTAGTTGGTCTCTTGTCCCTGGACTTCTTAGATTTATCTCTCTCTGACTGCTGTAACAGTGAGTTTAAAAAGCACATTTGTTGTAGCAAGAAAAAGTCAAGAGGAAGTAGATCTGGTGTTTTTGGCTTTTGTGATGATGTAATAATCATCCTGGACTCTTCTGATTTTCAGATCTGTATATATTCTTTGAATATATGGGTATTTGATATGAAAATTGTGTTAATTTATGGGAATAAAATAAATTTGTGAATCTACAACATGTAATCAATATCTTGGTTAAGTATGTCTTCTGAAGAATATTATATTCATATATTGTATTAAAAAAATATCCTGCTTGAGTCAGACACACACAGACATCAACAATTATAATATGAATCTCAACAATGGTAACAATCAAAAGTTTCATGCAGCAGTGCATGCTGGGTTCCAGAATAGTGTAAAACTCCCAGAATGCACTGCTGCATGAATAAAAAAAAGATTGCCACCATTGTTGAGATTAATGTGCTAAATTTTGATATCTCTGTGTTTCTACGTGACTGTGTAGCTCTGTTTTTTTTTTTTGTTTATGTATGATGAGTTAAAAAAAATGAATCATTGTAATTTATTACAGTGGTTGTAATATATCACTTTTGACTGAGGATTAAACTCTGAATGAGTGAGAATGAATTCTTTAGTGAATGAACAGGCAATATAATGATTTTGATATTTTGACAAATCCAATCATTCATAAACTGTGTGTGTGCACATGTGTGACTTGCAAAAACACAGCTCAAGCAGCAAAAGAAAATTCATGTTACAGCATCAGCATACCAACTAAAGCAAACACTGATCTCTATACTGGTAACTTCAAACCAAACATTTTCAATTAAACATCTCAATAAAAACTTCTGTAGATGTATGACAGAAATAAAGCCATACTGGTTAATAATAAGTGTAATAATGTGTAATGGCTGGAAGTCAGTTGTAGGTCTTGTGTTTCTCTATTTTCTGTTCTTGTTGTTTCTCTTTCCTTCAGTGATTCTGCTTATTAACAGCAGGTGTTCATCACTAATGCTCAACAATCACTTACATATTCCCTTAATTATCTCACTGCAACACTGTCAATGTTACTTTTACTGTTTGTAGTTTGGATTTTCCTGTGGAGTTGAAAGGGTTAACAGTGAAAGATAAAAAGACACACCCACAAAATGTATTTTAACAGCAATAAACTGTAAGTTATAAAACAGGTTTATACTGGCAACACTGTTGCCAGTAGTTTACTGTAAAATGTAGTTTTTGGGTCACCATTGTGCTGAAGATAGAGCCTGTGCTTCAGTCCAGGAGAAGATCTACAAATATTGGTGACATGCTGCATGTTGTTTTATTTAAAAGGCAGTGACTGTGTAGTTGCTGGTCCAGTGGAAATCTCTTTATTTACAAAAGTTAATTTTTGTGGTTTCTAA
>JAZAVI010000109.1:0-316227 GCA_036326025.1 Chrosomus eos | reverse complement strand
GTCAGCTGGTTCATGTTCGGATGCTGCTGGTACAAACTGCTCTTGAGGAATGTCCACTGGTCTGGAATCATCTGCGCTTTGCAGAGCGCAAGTATCAGTCAATCAGATGTGCTCGTATCAGCTGGAGCTGACATTTAAGGATGCAGTGAAGAGTTGCCCCCAGTGCATAAAGTTGGATGACCTCTTGTCTTCCCTCTATGTGTTCTATCACAAGAGTCCACTCAACAGAGCAAACTTGAAAAACAGCTTCAAGGTGTTAGGAATAAAGCCACTCATTCCAACTAGAATTGGAGGTACCAGGTGGCTTGCTCATCTCTTCAGGGCACTGGACCACTTCCTCAGAGGCTATAGGGGCCTAATCCAGCATTTTGAGCAGGTACAGTAGTATAGGCTAAGGCAAAGTGATCATTTTAGTTTAAATTAGTTGACTAAAGTTAACAACTCAACATAATGGTACTAATAATCAATAATTTAATAGTTGAACATAATTGATTCATATGTACAATTGTGTGTGTAAGATCCAGTCACTTTTACCAAACAGCAAAGGATCCATGTGTTGTGATGTTCAGCTGCTTTATGCACGACTGCCTGACCCACCTCAGCAACCTGTCTGCATCCATGCAACGACCAACTCTAACAGTGGCAGAGGTTCAGGCCAGCCTTATAGCCACACAGGCTGTCTTAACTAAACACAAGAACAGGTGTGTGTGTGTGTGTGTGTGTGTGTAGGGCAGAATATTTTGAAATATAATTAACATTGTTTTGTTGTGTATTCAGTTATAAGACCTGGACCCAGGCTTAGGGCATGCCTAGAAAATCCAGCGGACACCTTTGAGGGTGTAACCTTGGCAGCACCTCTCCCTGGCTCGTGTAAACTCCACAAAGGACAAGCTGATAGACAAATTTTGCAGCAGTATGGAGTGCTCAATAGATTCAAATCGCTGTTATTTTAGTGTATTACGCGCTGCTCTCAGGGCAGGAGTACTCAATAGATTCAAATCGCTGCGTTTAGAGCGTCTGAGATGTGGTGCTTTCCATTTAACCAATAAATACCGAGATATGCTTTTAATCAACCCTACCCTAGGGTTTTATCAAAAATCGGCTGCTAAAACTATCTAGCCATCACAAAACACAACTTCAAGTTAGTTCGTTAACAATAGTTAATTTACTTACTTGCACATCCAAACGTAGTCCCGAAAGGGTCTGCCCTTTTTTCCGATTGCATGGACGTTTCTGAACAGAGTTCTCAGGCAGTCCAACTGCGCCGATTGCATAGAGCAGATAGCCTTCATTGCCACACTCTGCTCCTGGGGTCCTGTCTTCGCCAGTGTGGCACTAGTGTAAATTAAAGTCATTAAAACAGAAGACCCCCCCCCCCCCATTTAAAATTTGAAACTATTATACAGGTATATTCAGAGTAATCTATTCAGACTAAATTAATCTATTCAGACTAAATTTCTGAAAGTGCTTGAAGTGTGTCCTGTTTAGTTGCCTTAATAGGGATCTGCAAGAATGGTATTTATTAATGTGTATACCGTGGCATAAAGTATCCAAACCGCTAGAGGGAGCGCTCACCAAGGTCTGCTCAAGAACGCGTAATATAGCAGTTAATGCAGAGACGAGCAGATAACACACCGAATTGAGATGCTCCACTGGTGTTTGACTATTATATCTGTCTTGCAGGTAAGATTACTTAGGTTTATTACAAGTCAAAGGGGTCCATGAACAGAATGTTTAGTATTTTGTTGTGTTAAGTAGGTTTTGAGCGCTAAAATTGTATTGTTATTACTCGTGGATAGAGCGTGATCAGCCACAACGGTAATGAAAGCTTGTACGTGAAATGAGAATCGGTATTGTATAAAAGATATGGAAATGCAGGATGCACAGTAATGTTTATTTAGTTGTTGTGTGATATTGATGGGTAAATTAATAGTTTAAGTGACGCGAGTTCAGTAACGCACATGGAGTTCGCGGGTGTCCGCCATTTTGTGTAAATAGTATACAGCGGGGGCATTAGAGTTAAGGGGAAGACGGGATTTGCTCGATAATTGTATAAAAGAGTCGTGAAATGTCACATTAGAGAAGATTAAAGTGTAATGTGATTTAGAGTAAACAAGTCATGCTGGAAAAGAGAATGTATGTACTCTAAAAAGTGTTTAACAGACAAAGGGAAATGTATGGGTTCAGATTAAGTTAAAAAGGGGTCAATTGTTATTTGTTTTTGTTATGGGTCAAGATAATATTCACATACTTGATATGCAAACTGTATTTGCAAGTGAATGTCAATTTAGTTTAGTGAACAACAGTGAATGTCATATTGAGCAATTAGAAAATGTTATACTGAATTTGAAGAACGCGTAATATAGCAGTTAATGCAGAGACGAGCAGATAACACACCGAATTGAGATGCTCCACTGGTGTTTGACTGTATACTATTATATCTGTCTTGCAGGATTGCATGCAGAACCCCTTTATTAAATGTGTTGCACCAGAAACGACGCCTGCTCTTTTTTTGCATGTGTAACACCAGCTGTATGGCAGTGCACTTAATATGTGACTTGGAAGACTCGTGGTCTTTTATTGCCTCTAATTTAAGATTAGACGTTCCTCTTACGAACGAATTATTTACATTTTCTGCTGACGCGTAGGTTCGACAGTAGGTGCAGTGCATAGACTGGTCGTCGGGAAGGTAGGATAACCATTCCCTCGGTTTCCCTTGGTCATCAATGCGCCACTTGTTAGAAAAGTACCTTTTCGTTTTCTTTACTTCGCCCTCAGTTTGTAGTTGTTCATTTATAACTGCTGACTCCGCTGCGGACCTCCTAACACCGGGAATTCTGCACCAGCTCAGCTCAGATATATATATACACACTTTTTTAAAAATTTATTCTCAGCTTAGCTATGTGTATAAGTTATACAGTATAACGGTCTCTTCAGCGCCGTGACGCACAGCGCTGAAAACCAATCAAAAGAGTTAATCGACAAAAGTGTATTATTGTTACTTAGCAACCGCATTCTTTGACAAAGGCTGTCCAATCCGTACAATGAAATCACTCGCAGCTACTCGTTACTACTTAATACATTCAATGTTAAGTCAATGTAAAGACGAGTTTACGCTAGGGGTGGAACGGTACACATAAGTCACGGTTCGGTTCATACCTCGGTTCAGACGTCACGGTTCGGTACGATTTCGGTACAGTGGAGTGAAAAGCAAAACAAAAATGCAGAAGGCATTTTTATAAATGTCTTAAGCCTTGTATTTTTTAAATAAGTTTTATTAATAAAGGCATAGAACCAGTTTACTTGTAGTGCACTGACAGGAGTTTTATATAATTAGTTTATTTATTAAATTATTAAAAAGATGAAAAGACCTTGAGATATGTTTGGTAATTGTACCTGAATGAATTTAAAATTAATTTGCTCTTTCAGATCAATATATTTGTTTTCCTTCATTTTTAGTTAACCCTAACTTTATTCTCATCTGAATTATAAATAATTGATTTCCGTATAAAATAATACCTTTAAAAACTTTTGTTAACATTTGTAGGTTACAGTTTGACAAGAGTTTAGAGTGTGACAAAAGCACAATGTTGTGTTTTATTGCAAGTGTACACAAAAGTAAACCGTAAACACTTTGCAGTTTTAATGATGTCCTGTATGAAAAAATGACGGAGTATGTTTCCACTGTTGGATCGCGCACGAGAGATCTCTCTCGCACGCGCGCAAACACACACACAGACACACTGACTGTTCATCGCGCCTCTCTCTCGCACACGCGCGCGCAGACACACACAATGTTCATCGCGCCTCTCTCTCTCTCTCTCTCTCTCTCTCTCTCTCTCTCTCTCTCTCTCTCTCTCTCTCTCTCTCTCTCTCTCTCTCTCTCTCTCTCTCTCTCTCTCTCTCTCTCAGTCTCTCTCTCGCGCGCGCGCGTTTTTGTACCGTGTATTCTACGTGCAAATTCGTGCACCGAACCGTGACGCCCGTACCGTTTCGGTTCGATACGAATACATGTACCGTTCCACCCCTAGTTTACGCGCGTCTGGTGGTCCTGCCCTGGTCCCTCGGTGGATGCGAATTTTTGCGAACTGTATTCGCTTTTGGTGCGAACGCAGCATTATTATAATCCACAAGTCGAGTTTTCCTTTGCAAAGCAGATCGAGTTTGTTTGCAAAATGCTGGATTTGTTTAATTATGGCACAATATTAATTCCATAGAATAACCCCTATTTAAAACGCTGACGCCACACAGCCAGTGTGTCACAGGTCTAACTGAAAAGTGTCTCGGATTCTTTTTGTTTGTTTGTTTGTTTTTTACAGACTACATTCCAAATCGTGTTTCCACATCTGAGATGAAGGCAGTTAAAAGAACTAAGTGGAATAATGAGAATAAGCTCTTCAAAAAAACGCAACTTCTCTGAATAATGTGGGGGAAGACATATGCATGATTTGTAAATAAACACTTTAAATACATTGTCTAACTCTCAGCCTGTTATTTGAAGTAAAAAAAAAAAAGTAAAATCACATTAGTTGTTGCATTGCAGTTCGAGACATTCACTGTTTTGTACCTTAATAAAAAAATAAAAGTTATTTAGGATATTCTGGTTGTATTTCAATGGTATTGTACAGCATTTTATTAGTATTGCATTTCAGTAGTATTGTAATTGTACTTTAGTTGTATTATGTATTGCAGTAATACTGCAGTTATATTGCAGTATTATTGTGGTATTCAGGGCAGTAATACCACAGTTATATTGCAGTATTATTGTGGTATTGAGTGCAGTAATACCGCAGTTATATTGCAGTATTATTGTGGTATTCAGTGCAGTAATACCGCAGTTATATTGCAGTATTATTGTGGTATTCAGTGCAGTAATACCGCAGTTATATTGCAGTATTATTGTGGTATTCAGTGCAGTAATACCGCAGTTATATTGCAGTATTATTGTGGTATTCAGTGCAGTAATACCGCAGTTATATTGCAGTATTATTGTGGTATTCAGTGCAGTAATACCGCAGTTATATTGCAGTATTATTGTGGTATTCAGTGCAGTAATACCGCAGTTATATTGCAGTATTATTGTGGTATTCAGTGCAGTAATACCGCAGTTATATTGCAGTATTATTGTAGTACTACTTCAATAATACTGCAGTATTTCTTATATGTAGTACTACTTCAGTTGAATTGCAGTTACTGTAGTTGTACTCCAGCTATACTGCAATATTGCAGTTTTTTCGTGTCCAAAAAACTGCATTTTTCTAAATGTAGCAAAAGCTCCAGTATTACTAAAAACTCCAGTATTTTTTTTTTAGTCAGTCAGAAAATGATTCACGCAAACATAAATGTATTTTGGAAGTTTAAATAAAATCCATCCACTGCGTTTTCAGTGGCTCTGATGTCGGAAGTAAGTGTAAAACTACTATGTATATTATTACATCCCACAACAGAACACTTATGTTTATTAGGAGACATTACCGGCTGTCGTTGAAACAATGGAGGATGTACAGATCACAGAGGGCGGGGTCTATCCCTAAACCACAGTGTCAATCAAACTACGTCGGTGAGGCTTGCGCAATTCTACGTCACAAAGCGCCGAATCTGATAACAGCTCGTTCTGAGACAGTTCTTGTGATTTATTGAGATTGAAAAAAAACACTGGGTGGATTTTTATCATTCTAGGGTGGTTTTGCTCACACACTGCCAACACACATTTATGTTCAAACACCATGTAAAAGTGAATTTTGCAGAATAGGTGCCCTTTAAGTTTAGAGACGTGCTCCAGAAAAAAAGTTCACGGAGACGGGAGAGGCAGAACACACACCCTGTTTATTTTCTTTATTTTACAAAAGCACAATATTTTATTTCGATTGTAGGTGGGCACATAAAAAAAGTAGACATTTAACAGTTTTTCTCATATTTCTTAACTCTGTATGACCAGAAATTATAGTAGTACTTTAAGTCTATTTTTCTGCTATGTGAAAAAAAATCTGCCAAAACGCGCTGGCGCGTTTTTGGTCCCCAGAAGGTTAATAATGATAATAATAAGTTTTATTTATATAGCGCCTTTCCAGAGCTCAAGGACGCTTTACAATAGACAAGCAACGATAAAGGCGGAGGACAAAGACAGCAGACAAAACGGTAGGTAGATAGAGTGTAGGTACAGAAAATTAGAAATTAGGTAGATGGGGCAGCACCCAGCAGAAAAAGAAAAAAACATTCCAGAACAACTTAAGAGTTATGACATTCAGCAAATAAGTGAGTTTTGAGCATGGATTTGAATTCAGAGATAGTGTTAACAGAACAGAGTGATCGGAGTAGAGTGTTCCATATTTTGGGTGCTACAACACTCAATGATCTGCCCCCCATCGAAACAAGGCGATGCCGAGGGACGACGAGAAGGCTAGAGTCGGAGGATCGTTGAGAGCGAGTCGGTGTAGGGGTGAAGCAGATTACAGAGATAGGGGGAGCCAAACCGTGCAGAGATTTAAAAGTGAGAAGGAGAATTTTTAATTTAATACGTTAAGCCACAGGAAGCCAGTGAAGATCATGCAAAATTGGGGTGATATGTGCAGAACGCTTGGTGTGGGTGAGTATTCTGGCAGCAGAGTTTTGAATGTATTGCAATTTGGAAATGGAGCTAGCAGGAAGGCCAATAAAAAAGTGCATTGCAATAATCGAGACGTGATGTGGTAAATGCATGGATGACAGTTTCAGCGTCTGAGATACAGTACTGATGAAGGGACGGAGCTGAGCGATGCTGCGTAGATGAAAGAATGCTGATTTAGTGATGGAATTAATGTGAGAATGGAAAGAAAGAGAGGAGTCAAAGATTACACCAAGACTTTTAACAGTACTAGATGGTTTGATGTGAGAGCCAGTGAACTCACAGGTGAAGTTAGTAGGAATTTTGTTAGTGAGTGACGGAGGTCCGGTAAAAATAATCTCAGTTTTGTCCATGTTAAGTTTTTAAAAATTTGAATGAAGCTAATCTTTTATTTCATGCACACAAGCAGAGATTTTGTCAGTTGTGATAGATAGAGTCGATGTACCGGTAGTATATAATTGAATGTCGTCAGCGTAAAAATGATAATTAAAACCATGACGGCAGAGGATCTGACCAAGAGGTATTATATAAATTATGAATAGTAATGGCCCTAGAACGGATCCCTCGGGGACACCTTGCTTCAGGGGGACAGTAGATGAACGGAAATCTTTAACTGAAATGTAGAACTGTCTGTCAGAGAGATAGGAAGAAAACCAAGAAAGAGCAGCACCAGAAATACCCACATCCAAAAGGCGAGAAATGAGTAGTTAATGGTAGACAGTATCGAAGGCAGAGCTGAGGTCGAGCAGCAGGAGCATAGACAGAGAACCAGTCACCAGAGAGAAGCAGAGTACCTTAACTAGTGCAGTTTCAGTACTATGTAGAGGGCGAAAACCAGATTGAAGAGGATCAAAAAGATTATTTTCGACTAGAAAAGACTGAAGCTGGGAGGCAACAGTACTTTCTAGTAATTTAGCTATGAAGGGTAGATTTGAAATGGGACGATAGTTAGATAATACTGAGGGATCAATGTTGGGTTTTTTGAGAACATGGGTAACAGCAGCAGTTTTGAGTGGCAGAGGGAATGAAGCAGAGGTAAGAGATGCATTGATGAAGTGAGAAATAGGTGCAGAGATAACTGAATGGCAGGCTTAATGACTCCTATTATTACTCCTTGCCTCCTGCCTGCCTTCGTTACCTCTGCCTGGTTCATGGATTCTGCCTGTTCTCTGCCTGTCCTGATCTTCTGCCCGGTATTAGACCCTGATTTGGCTTTGTCTCCAGTTTTGTGTTTGCTGTCTTTGACCCTTGCCTGTCTGACTATTCTGTTAATAAACATAATGCTCAAATCTCTCTGCGTCTGGTGATTCACAACACTACTAGTAATCTGGACCATTATTTTCATAATGCATCAAACATCTATTTTACTTTAAAATAATGGTCCAGATCACTAGTAGTTCCTACATAGTGACTAGGGGTATAAACACCAGGAAAGTCCGCTAGTTCGCTTACTTTGGTCCGGACCAAATACAATATTGATTTTTTTTTTATCTGTTTGGTGTAGTTTCACACTGCCCTTTTTGCAAGTAAACCAAAATGTATAAACAAAACTACACGTGTGCCAAGTTCATCCATTTATTTGGACAGACATTCTCAAGCAGGGAAAAGCAGGAAGTGCAATAAACAGGCTAATCATGGAGATCTTTCGTAATGCAATTTTTATTCTTTTAGTGATTTGGTGATATCGGCTATAACACAATATGAAGAAACGTATGAGCATCATATGATACAATGTAATCTATACGATGTTGTAATTAGGATTTTATGAAGATGTGCTGCAAGACGGTTGCGGTGGAGAGAGCATGCTCTTAACTTTACATGCTCTTAACTACTCAGTCTTTGCAGCGCCGGTTCAAGTCGAACAATCCTGTAAACAAGTGGCTTAGCTGTCTATTCAGAATCGTGATTTTTATTTTAAACAAAAAAAGTTATTGTCCAGAATCGTGCAGCTCTTGTCCTTCGTTTAAATGTTCTGGTATCTTATGTCTTAAAACCTTTGGTTTTGGGGCTCTGCATGACCATGATTAGATGAAATCACACAGACAAGCTCTGCTCTCTTGAAGATACATGTTGAGACACCATCAGACACAACAACGATTGCTATGTTTTTGACTGTCTTGTCTCTTTCACCCTGTGGTTCACTTATCCAGAAGTGGACTTTTTGTGCTCTACTAACAAAGATTTTATTAATCTATTTTAATAAAAAAAAGGTTTTAACATTAAAACAATGCTCTTGCATGTACATAAATAAGGATAGTTGTTTTTGTAGTTTGTACAGTATATGGACAGTATGCGCTGGAATGCATTTCAAAATAAAACAGTATTTTTGTAACCACTGTCATGACTTTCATATAATAATGTATGACAACAGACTTGTGTGTGCACTGCATTAACGGGTTGGGCAGCCAGTAGTTAAAGAAGTCCACTGAAGGGGCTGTGTACATGACACCGTTTTCAACAAAAAACTTAAAACTTTGTATGTGTTTTCATCGTTCGTTTACACGACAATTTCTTTGTGTGTGCCTGAAAACGCAAAGTTTTGAAAACTTTTTTCCTGAGTCATTTCACTTTATTTCACATAACTTTTTTATGGATTGTAAAATTGATTTATTTTTCTGTGTAGATTTTAAAATTGATGTATGATCAAATTTTTATGTGAAAATGTTATGTGAACTGCTTCATTGGAATTGTTTAATATATAAATACACATTATATATAATATATATATAATATATATTAAGCATAGTTTATATATATATATTCTTGGGATGGTAAGATCGACTGGTTCGCATCGGTGCATCGGCATAAAAGCTAACGATGCGATGTAATCGACGAATCGATGCATCGATTTAAATAAGTGTGCATTGGATACACGTTGGCATTTGTATCGCGATGCATCGTTTCTAACATATCTGCATCTGTAAAAAACGATTTATTCATATATAATTATTAGTAAATGCGTTATACTTTTAGAAAGTGACCAATCATGTGTGACCAATATTTTATTATGTAACTGCTGCGTTCACACCAAAAGCGGATAGAGTGTCTGTAGTGGGTGATTTCCATGTTAAGTCAATGTAAAGACGCGCTGACGCCGGTCTAGAGGTCCTGTGGCGCGATAGACACGATTTCGCCTCATTCGTGCGATTGATTTCTCCTTTCTGAACTGTTGCTCAAGCGCATTCTCTCATCGCCACTGCTGATGCTGCTACGGGAATATGACGTATCACAACCAGATCACAACACTACGGAGTGCGAGGCTGTCCTGAGCGTCACCTACCTTTAAACCTTTAAGTAGGATGTAAGGCCGTCTAACTCGATCCAATGGCGGTATTCGAGTAGAGGTGAAGGTCATACGCTTGTTACGTCTTTTCTCATGGCAAAGGGATTTTTAATTAAATGTAATACATTTTCTCATATGTATTGACTCGTTCTTTCCTCTGACTCCATATGAAAAGGTTTAATGATATCTGTGCATCATTAAATATAAGTGAATGTTTGACTATTCCTTTTAACTCTAATGAAAATAAAGTCAACATCTGTTAGAATAATCAAATATAACAATTTATTATGTCAGGTAAATGTATTATTACAATTTCATAATCATTTCAAAGATAATCAATGCAAACCATCAAATGTTCTAGAACAAAGAGGAAAATCTTTTACCCGACATTATGGAATACATGAATGCTTAGAGATGTAAAAGGGATCCACTGGAGGCAAGTTGTAGCGAACCCAAGTGCAGTTTATTCAAACAAAAACATTTAACAAGGTCAAAACATAAGAAATAAAAACATGGCATGGCATGGAAAACATGGACAATGACTTACACAACCAGTGATTACTTGAAGCAATACTTGACAAAGACACATGGCAAACATGAGGGCTTAAATACACAAGACTAATGACAAGACAAGGGACACCTGTGAACAATGAACAGACGATTATCCAATGACAAGACACATGGCAGGATCACATGACAAACAGGAAATCACATGACAGACATGGGACATGACATGAACAAACCAAAACGTGACAGAGACAAGACCAAATCGTGACAGATTCCCCCCCTCTAAGGGCGACTCCGGCGCCCAGCAAAACCAACACAAAACATAACAACAGGAGGGTGGTGGAGTGGAGGAGGTCTAGGGGGAGGGATGGTGGGCCAGGCCCGTGCAGTGGTACAGTACACGGGACGGGGCATGGCGTGGACGGGCCTGGGCCGTGGCATGGCGTGGGCGGGCCTGGGCCGTGGCATGGCGTGGGCGGGCCTGGGCCGTGGCATGTCGTGGGCGGGCCATGGCGTGGGCGGGCCTGGGTCGTGGCATGGCGTGGGCGGGCCGTGGCATGGCGTGGGCGGACCTGGCAGTTCAGATGGCCAGGGCGGAGCAGGATGTGCAGACGGCCAGGGCGGAGCAGACCCTTCGGGCGGCCAGGGCGGTGAGGACACTTCGGGCGGCCAGGGCGGTGAGGACACTTCGGGCGGCCATGGCGGTGAGGACCCCTCGGGCGGCCATGGCCGTGCGGCTTTCATGGTTCCATCAAGGGCCCTACTGCCCCCCCCAAAAAAGTTCTTGGGGGCAGCTATGGTGTTATGGGCAGGAACAGACACTGGAACAGCAGGCGTGACGTGAGGCTCTGGCTCGGCAGGCGTGACGTGAGGCTCTGGCTCGGCAGGCGTGACGTGAGGCTCTGGCTCGGCAGGCGTGACGTGAGGCTCTGGCTCGGCAGGCGTGACGTGAGGCTCTGGCTCGGCAGGCGTGACGTGAGGCTCTGGCTCGGCTGGACGTGAAGCTCTGGCTGGACGTGGCTGACGTGAAGCTCTGGCTGGACGTGGCTGACGTGAAGCGGCTCTGGCTCAAGCATGACGTGAAGTGCAGGCACAGGTTGGTCAGGCATGACGTGAAGTGGCTCATGCTTGGCTGGTACTGTAGTTTTGTGGGGCTCCTTGTCCACCAAACCCACAGTAAAATTCGAGCCGCTTAATAAAAGGGCATAGTCAATATACTGGGCCAGGGAAAAGTGAATCTTCCCACCTGGCATACATGACCGGATAGGCTCATTTAAACCTACCCTAAATATGTCCTTAAGTGCCACATCATTGAAGTCCAGATGGTGAGAGAGTTCACAAAACTCTCCTACATATTCCTCTATGGTGAGGTCTCCTTGACGCAGGTTTAGGAGAACAACTGCTGGGTTCATGGTTGGTCAAGTATTCTGTAAAGTATCCTCTGGAGGCAAGTTGTAGCGAACCCAAGTGCAGTTTATTCAAACAAAAACATTTAACAAGCTCAAAACATAACAAGAAATAAAAACATGGCGTGGCATGGAAAACATGGACAAAGACTTATGCCGAGTTCAGACTGCACGATTTTAGCCAAGATTTTGGCTCGCCCACAGGTTTTGAGAAATCGCCGACAAATGCCCGAAATCACAGGCAAATCGGTGCTCGTTCACGCGAGTGACAATCACGCAGTGTGAATGAGCAAAGACGCTATCTGAGAGAATCGCCGACGAGTCGCCGACGCCCGTGAGATATTTGGCATGCTAAATATCTGGACCTGTCGGCGATTCACAATCCTGCTGTGTGAAAGTGTTCTGACTGAAAACTACATCAGCGATGACCGACAGCCAACGAGAGAGCGAGATACAGGACAGCAGGCTCTTCGGGGAGGAGTTATAGACCAGAATATCAGTATTTTAATAGATAGGCCTATATTTATAATTATATCAAACAGAAACCAAGCACAAACATTTGCATGACCAGCAGCAACAGCATGACATCTGCAAAATGATTTATTTACCCCCAACTCTCTTTGCAAAACACAGTCCTTGCTCCCCTCGTCTTCCCAAACATTTCCTGCATAAACTGTTTATTTATTTTCCATTTTCGCTACAAATCAGTGCAATTTGGATCGCAATATTCTGCCCTACAAAGGCAAAGCGCAGTAACTACACATTTGGTCAAAAATGAGTTAAGACTTGTAATGGGCTTTATGACATGTGTTCTGTCTTGTGAAACAATATCTGGGTTAAATTATGTCCCGTTTCGGAGATGCATTACCACTAATCTACCCATAACATGTTTGAGTGGCTGGTATAAAAAACTTTAAAGGCCTTTTTCTCAGTATCTTTGTTTGCGTAGTTACTGCACTTTGCCTTTGTAGGGCAGTATTCTTGTAGTCTATCATTTTTAATAACAAATTCAGTGTCGCGCGAGAACTCCGGTCTCACGCACGCGTGATCGTCCGTTATTTCCTTATCACTTCTCGCGTTTGTTTGGTTGTGAAACGTAGTTTGCGAACCAGGCAGAAGTTGTCGGCGATTCTTTCTTTTGTTAAGTCATGCAGTGTGAAACCTCCTGTCGCCGATCCATCGTGCAGTGTGAACACAGCAGCAACTGAATGTTACCCCAGATAGTCATGCAGTGTGAAAACAACAGTGACCCGATTATTTTGAAAATCGTGCAGTCTGAACTCGGCATTACACAACCAGTGATTACAGGAAGCAATACTTGACAAAGACACATGGCAAACATGAGGGCTTAAATACACAAGACTAATGACAAGACAAGGGACACCTGTGAACAATGAACAGACGATTATCCAATGACAAGACACATGGCAGGATCACATGACAAACAGGGAATCACATGACAGACATGGGACATGACATGAACAAACCAAAACGTGACAGAGACAAGACCAAATCGTGACAAGAGTCTCGGCGACCCTCAGCATCCACGGGCTGATCTGAGATACAGAAAGAGTCCTGAGCTCTCGCTGCATTTCATTATATAGGCTAACCGTGGAAATTTCCATTCAGAAGTTCACACCTTCTTGGGGGTTAGGCTAGAGGCCACATTCCTTTGTGTGCCAATTATCTCTAAACTCTTAAAACCTTATTAGCTTTTGTTTTACTTATTTGGAAATAAGCCATCTGTCTGAGCCATCATTTGAATACAGTGAAAGTTTTTTTTTATTTGTATTATTGTTTGTTAAAACAGCTCCTGCTTTCTGGTCACTGTTAGCCTACCTGCTGAAATCACATTCGCCTGCAGGCAAGTTACAGAACATTTCTTTATTGTTTATCCCTGAGCATCCTTAGATTGTTTCACTGTTAAATGTGTGAGCTGTTAAAAATGTAACTGGAGACCAGACAGGAAAAGAATGTCTGTTTTTATTTAGTCTAATCTTTTGGTTTTGTGAAAAACAAATCTTTTGTTTGTGAAAGAGCCATGCATTAAAAGTCAGATGGCACTTAAGCTACTTTATGATTTGCTGTATGTCTGAACAAAATAAATAAATGTTAACGATCTATACAATATTGAATTGCATAGCATCATATTTTTCTCCATTGCATCGTATTACATTGAATAGCATTGCGTTGAATCGAATCGAAATCGGATCGCACCGCATTGTAATAGTAGTGAATTGTATTGCATCGCATTGGTAGCTGCTTATATGTATCTTTAATGTATCGTATCGTTGGCTATGCATTGAGATGTGTATCGCATCGGCCTCAGCTATGGAGATGCATTCCTAATATATTCTGTATATGAAGTGCATGGCATGCTTGTGGCTTGTGTTCTTGTGGTCTTTGTCTTTGTGCTCTACTTATATACTACCACCTGTGACGCTTACTAACTGAACCAAAAGTTAAACAATTTTCTGGTCGTTCACTGAGATAGATGTTTATTACACATAAGTAAATATTTTATTACAGACGTTCATTACACTTTTTAAAACGGCAACGTTTTTCTTCAATTATTTATTACGTTCTATAATAACTTTTCCTTTATGCAAATAAAATGAATGTGGTAGTTTTAATGCAGTATTTTTTTTTAATGTTAAAAAGGTACATATTTTCAGTTCCTTAAACCAAAGAACAGCAGAGCAACAAACAAGCTTTATTCAGATTGTGTATCATATTGAGTTTGTTTGATGGTCTTTGCTGTAGAATCTGAAGTTCAGCTGGACTCACTGAAACAGGAAGTAGAAGAGCAGAGGAGACACCAGCAAGAGGAAGCTTCCCTTATACACTCCATCTAATCAAGACAGGAACGACATTAGTATTCATTTACACTCCACTGCTAATACATATTAACAATTTCTTACTTTTTTTAAAAAAAAAACAATAAATTCTCTGAAAGTGCTAGACTAATTCATAAGCTTATTTTCATGCTGCTATAGCTTTGCACTATTTTTGATTACTTTTGATATTGTGCTGCTTATTAACAATCACTTGTTCATATTGAATTACTGTTTGTATAATTTCCTCATTTTAAAGTTACTGTGGATGAAATCAAACTGCTAGTGCATGATCAAACAAAGGCCAATACCTGCAGCATTGCAAAGATCAGTGTCACAGCAGCTCTTAGTCGTTGTCACTCCAGCTAGCTCTACAGTCCCTGGTACACATACAGTTGAGCACCCTTTAGTTATGACGGAACCTGTAGAAAAGACATACATGTCCATATAATAAGATAATGAAACAATTCCAAGATTAGCAGTTAACAAGTGGAAACTTTCTCTCTAGCAGTATCAGCAGATTTCCACATTATACTGGACTTACCGATAGTAGTGGTTGAACATTTAGCAAATCCAGCTAGACATGTCTCCTCTTTTAAGTTACAGGAACCCGTCACAGCAGATGTGCAGGAGTAACACTTGAGAGAATAACCTTACAGACAGAGAAAGACATTGAGTTAGCGCTCTACAGTATGATTAGCAAATAATACTTTTCAATACTTGCTGTTTTCTGTACCTCCAGTGAGAGAAATGAAAAGAAGAACGACGGAGACCTGCAGATTCATCTTGTGTCAGGAGCTGAATAACTATACAGAAGTAATACTTCAGTTTCTTTTATATCTGTTCACAAAGGGGTGGGTTTAGGACTATTTGTGCAGAAGGAAATCTGAAACTTAAATCTGTCTCCCTCCCAGTACTTCTCCAGAAGCATTTTGATGATTACGCAATCATTACTTATTCCTAGTAATCCATGCTGCTCTTTGTTAACATATCTCAAATGTTGTCTCACACACATGCACATGCACAAAACTCTAACATTGAGGTTATCGTTTGATACTGTATTTATATCATTTATACTGTAACAAGAAATCATTTTCTTTGGTTAACCGTTTTGGCAAACTCATTATACAGATCCTACAAGTCAAGTCATCCTCTATATTGGCACAGGCCGGCTCATAGTTTGTGGCAAAAATGAGGAGACACGAATAACAGGTTTAGGCCAATCAAAAAGGTTGTCATAACATAAGGTATGTGTAAAGTGCAGGGATGTGTGAATCTGTGTGTGTGAACATGACTGAGTGGAAACGAAGTAAAACCACAAAGGAACAAACAAAACAGGATCATACCTGGAGGAGCAGAGAGAGATGAGATTGGTTAGTGAAGCAGTTTAAAGGGATACTCTACTGGTTTTTCATATTAAACTATGTTATTCTCTTAACTAAGACGAGTTGATACATACCTCTCTCATCTCAGTGCTTGCACTAAATCGCTGTCTTGCCAAGAACCTTTGTTAGATCTTATCTCAGCCCTGCTCATTCAATACGGGCCAAGAAGAGAAGCGACCAAACACCTCCACGTTTTCCCTATTTAAATACAGTTACTAGAGTAGTGTAACTCGACCAAGAACGGTGACAAAAAATAAAATGTTGCGCTTTTTGTGGGTGTAAAATGGATAACTACAGTGGTTACTCAACCAGAATAATACTTTCACCGCCGTCGCTCCCGCGGCGGTGAAATTCGGATCTGTATTTGCTGCCTTTTACCGCTAAGAGGCGCTACAATCACAGACTTTCAAAGGTGTCCGTTTATTCTCTCTATTGCGTAGTCTAATGCCACGCCGCGGCTCATTCAGAGCGATTGAAAGCTGGTAACAGATGAATTCAAGTGAAACAAACGAATTCATAATCACAATACTGAAATTAAATTGAATAAATAGTGAAAACATTGCAACATAAAACATTGCAACAGAATATATATTAGGCTATCAATGGGACTAAGGAAGAGCATAAGACGAAATTTAATAGCGTTTCGACGGTAGCTCAGTGGTTAAAGCAACAACATGATTCTCACTGCGCTTCAAGCGATCCGAGATCGAATCTCACTGTTGCCAACATTCTGTTGGCCGACTTCATTTATGTTTTACCATTCTTGATGCATTTCCATTTACATTAGGGACCATTTTATCCAACAAAATGACTGAATTTACATCTGCATAATAATAAGAATAAGAACAAGACGATAATGACAAGAACAAGAACATAGCCAGACGTTAAAAAATAAACAAACAAAAAAACAATATAACAAATTTTAAAACAGAGAAAATAATAAATTAAAATAGTTGCTACAAAATAATTTGTTCCATTTAACGAAAGCAAAATTTAAATGTACAAATACATTTTAAACCGAATAGAAAAAACTTTTAGAACAAAAGTAAATAGAGTTGAAACTAGAGCTCAAAAATAGAGTTGAAACTTTAAAATAGAGCTCTGCAATATCTAATATTGTAGACGTCGGTGGGCAAGTGTTTCTCGGTGAGCGTAGAAATTCGTTCACCCTGTCCTTGATCCGCATGCTGTCACTGCGGGGGAATCTCTGGGCAACTGAAGTTGTTATAAAGTTCCTTACATTCCTTACATTTTTAGGGCACAAATGCTGGGTTACTATTTTTATTAAAGTAAAAATTGTCTTTCCTTATATGGCTACTTCATTTATTTATGGCATATATATTATATATATAATAAGACCCAACCGATGCAAAAGCCTCTAAAAGCTAAAAATGAAATAGTAATATTGAATGCATGCTCTCAATACTTTGACTTTAAACTCACTAAATCCCAGCCTCAGCCCATGCCGGTACTTTGGTAGAAACCTATAAATAGGAGCCTGAAAAAAAAATGTTAATATTAAATAAAAACGTTAGACGGACTTAGTTAGAGGCTTTTGCATCTAAAGTCGGAGGCCGAGGGCGCATATTGTATTTTGCATTTGAATGTTGTGTGACATTCTAACACATTTAAAGCGTGACGCACACAAACACAACTGAGAAACATTTTTATCTTATCATAAACATATTAACTAGTCAATGTTTATGATCAGATAAAAATGTTTCTCAGTTTTGTCAAGTCCGTCTAACGTTTTTCTTTAATGGTTGAGAGACATTTATCTTATAAACATTGACTAGTTGTGTGTTCGTGTCACGCGTTAAATGTTTTAGAATGTCATACACCATTCAAATGCAAAATATGCGCCCTCCCCCACTTTAAGCTAACTCAAGCCAGCTCCTGAGATGAGGCTGGCAATATGTTGGTTTTTTCCCCAGCTCACAACTGAGCTCCCAAGCCTCAAGCATTAATGTGAAGGCACACGAATGGAGGATCGATCTCTATATGCTCATATTGGTAACACTTTACAATAATAGTACATGAATAATCATGTACTAATACCTGAATTAATAGTTACTTCAACATTAACTCATGATTAGTGAATATATGAACTAATCATGAACCAATGAAGAGCAATCCTTAACTACAACAGGAGTCATACTGATTCATGCATGAATAACAGCAGCCTTAAACATGTTAGTACATGTTTGATAGTTAATGCATTAATTAACGTTTAGGGGTAAATCAATCAATCGCTCTCTGTAAGAATAAATAAGAAGTAATCTAAATTTTAATTAAACATATAATTTAATACTGCCATAATTTAAACTCTAATATCATAACCTTCTATCTGTGGCAAGCATTATGACAAATAATTGGAATGGCACATGATTTTTTAGCCATTAATTACACATATCCGTCTAATCAAAAGTGGAAAATAACTAATAAAAAAACTAATAACTAGCACTAGTAAATTTAATTTGATCTAACCCGTTTTCTGATTTTTATAGTTTATTTAGGCCTATGTTTAGTAATAGCTACTTTTCTTCCCGGAACTACAGTATGTAGGGTTTGTTTCTGGTGGGACACTCATTAGTGACGCACTCGGTGCTCGTTCGGCACATTGGTTGTGTTCTTATGGTAATGCTGGCATTTTAATGTCATAAATGTTGACTTCTTTGGTAAACAGAATTAATAATTAAAGACATGTTTGCATGTATGTTGTATTTTGGAGGTTTCAGGAGGTTAGGGTTAATTAACTGTATTTTTGTTGTTTAAATGTATATGCTTCAATTAACATTAGCTTATAGCCTATTTTACATGTAATCGTGTCTTATGTGTGTCTTTACAGGTATGTTTGGACTTTCTTTTAAGTCCATATATGTTTAATTGTATAAATTAAAATGAAAGAACACAAGTTTTATATTTGTTTTTTTTTTGTACCATATTTTTAAAGGAATAAGGATGGTACTCTTATTGTATATATTTATTGATATTTTAGTTCATGATTTGTAAGTACATCATTGTGTCATGACTTTACTTGAGGAGGCACATCATCATTAATTCATTATTAACTAACCATATACTAACAATCAACTAATGGCTTGTTAATGCATCATTGTGTCATGACTTTACTTGAGGAGGCACATCATCATTAATTCATTATTAACTAACCATACACTAATGGCTTATTAATGCATCATTATGTCATGACTTTACTTGAGGGGGCACATCATCATTAACTCATCATTAATTACTTATAAAGTAACATGAATTCATGACTTGTTAATGTATCGTTATGTCATTTCTTGTCTTGGCCCTTCAAGAGTACATATTTAAAAAGTTATCAATTACACATGTTCTATACATATTCAGCTCTTCTAAATCAGATAAAACTTGGTGCTTTTCGGTGGTTTGTAAAGAAGTGGAAGAGCAGAGGTGCTGTGCCGAATTTGGATGGAGGAGGAACTGAACGGTAGGAGGAAAGTGGACACATTTTGAGGGGGCAAGAAAACAAGACTAACATCCGACTGTATTTTGATATAAAGACAGTAAACCAATCCTCAAAATAACCACATAAATAACCATCATCATGTGCTAACACTGATTTTAATTTTGAAAATTGCATCTGTTTAATTGATATATTAGTGTAGGTATTTCACTCTTGATGGCAGCAGTGGAATAAATTAAAACGGAATGAGATTAAATTGTTTTTTAAATGATGAATGCATCATTGTGTGTTCAATGAGTAAGGTTAAATGTAAATATTGCAAGACATCTAGTGTCATTCAATGATGTTTGTGACAGTTGCTGGTGGCAAATTTATGAACAATTTTACATTGTGCCCTTTTAATACATCTTTCTTCTAATCTAGAGCATGTTTAATTTTGGTTTACCCCAAAGTGTTAATTAATACATTAATTAACAAGCATGTACTAAGGTGTAGTTAAGATGGTATAGTCATGCAGGAATTCATATGACTCATGTCGTAGTTAAGGTTAGTTCTTCATTAGTACATGTCTTAAGTCATCATTAGTTCATAGTAAAGTAATTATTAATTCAGGTATTAGTACATGATTATTCATGTACTGATTTTGTAAAGTGTTACCCTCATATTAATATTAACGTACATTTTTCCAAAGTCTTGTTTCCTAAAGTGTTACATTAAATGGCGAAAACGTGTGTTTGTTTTAACGTGTGTGTAGCAAAGGTAAAGATCAATAATTCAATATGGTGTTGTGATTTTAGACGAGTGGCAACGGTAGGCTAACATCTTTCATCAGTGTTGGGAAAGTTCACTTTCTACACAAACTAGTTCAAAGTTCAGTTCACACATTTTAAAATGAACTAGTTCATTCATAGATACATAAAGCAAAATGTATATCCACTGTACCAAATGTTAGACTATTTTCCACTGATTTGAAGATGTTTTATGACTCACTAAATTCAATACAAAACAACCGTAAAGCTCTAAAGACATCAAAACTGTTGAAAAGGATACTTATGTATTAGAAAGATGATTGATATGTGAAATAAGATGCAGAATTGTAATTTTTTTGTTTTTGTTTCAAGGATTCAAATGTCTCTGTATTTCCCTTTAACATTTTCTCAATAAAAAAAATAAAATAATAGAAAACTAACAACAGCCAAAAAAAAAAAAAAAATAGTTCAGTTTATAGTTCATTCTTCAAAAAAAATTAACTACCGGTAGTTCATTTATAGTTCTTTTTTTCCATATGTTGCGAGCTTTTTTTAAATGATTATTATTGCCACCACAGCCCATATACAACCACAGACAATTATTTTATCGACGGGCAGTTTGCACATAAATGTAAGATTTTTCCCATCCTCACCGACCTCGTCATGAAACCCGTTTAAATGATCATACGACGCCTCCGCTCGCTGCTTTGTCGACGGCGGCCGCGGCGCGACACTGCTGGCTGGTGTTGCCAGATTGGGTGTTTTTTCGCTACATATAAGGACTGTTTACATGTGTTTTAGCCGGGTTTTCGTCTGGAAGGCTCTATACAAATCTGGCACCCTATTGTACGAAGCTAAACTGACGTGTGCAGTGTGAAACCGGCGACTCGGAGTAATTCTCCTCTAAACCACCAGGAATCAGCAGTGAAGAAGTAGTTTGCCGTTTATTAGTAGTTTATTAATTGCTGATTCATAAAAGAGTAATAAATGCAGTAGGTTTAGTGTAGCCTACTTTCACTGCATGTAAACTAAACAACTGAAGCCTTATTGAAGAGTGTTTAAACCTTAATTTCATCAGCAGGGCTTACTTCTGTTATTGTATGCTTATTTTGTAAATGTAACCATTACTTTAGACAAGTGCAAACTGGGTGCTTAATGCAAATGTGTTCCTATTCACAAAATGAGAGGCTTTTATGGTCGCCCATCAATGCAAATGTATCTGTGTATAGAAGGATCATAACATGCTGGTACAGACGTACCAGTTCGGCTAGATTCGGCTCGAAGTCGTTCATCTTCGGATGCGGCGCCGCGCGCGAAGTTACAAAAAGTGCCGTGCACACCGCCAGGCGAAATGCAATAATATCTGTCTGCAGAGCCGCAGAGCCACAGTTTCACCCCAGCAGTTTCACCCCAGCAGTTTTACCCCGCGCATGCGCAGTTTCATCACAACAGGTTTACCCGTGCGTTTTGATTTATTTGAAATGATTGTACATAGTTTGTGTTCAAGTCATTTGTTTTATCTGTGTTCAAGTTTACACCTTAACCACAGGACATAGTTTGTGTTCAAGTCATTTGTTTTATCTGTGTTCAAGTTTACACCTTAACCACAGGCAGATTTAATTAACTTAAGAATAATTCATATATTAGACTAACACAGTTCGCATTTGAATGTCTAATCGGAAGTTTGTGTGGCTGAAAAACTTAAGAGATTAAAGTTTTCATGACACAAGCATTGTTTTATTTCAGTAAAGGACCCGGAAGGCCTGCGAGCAACAGTAGGAGCAAAAAATAACTAATGCAAAAATAATCAACGCAGTCTCATGAAAGTGTCAATACCACGAATGTTATTTCTCGTGACTCGTGCCATTTATACGCCAAAAATGTTTTTTTTTTTTTTTTGCGTGCATATGCTACGCACTGAAAACCCCTTGGGTAGGATTAGAGGGAGGGGGGATGGGGGTGCGTGCGTATTAAACGCCATAAAGTGCGTATCATATGCACGCGAAAACTGCGTATCATAACAATAACCATTAGAGGACAGAACAACGTGACCGCGCATATGCTGGGTAAAACCAAACTGTTGTAGTGAAACTGCGCATGCGCGGGTAAAACTGTTGTAGTGAAACTGCGCATGCGCGGGGTAAAACTGCTGGGGTGAAACTGCTGCTGGGGTAAAACTGTGGTTCTGCGGCTCTGCAGACAGACCCTTCTCGCGAAATGGGGTCTTGCGCACCCAACGCGCACGACCGCCCACACCGCAATGACGTCATTTTTGCCGCGCGCGCTTCGCGCTCTTGCGGACGGCTTGAGAGAGCGTGCGTTCACAGACACCAGAATGAACGCGTTCACAGTAACGTTCGTCAGGCAGTAGTACGTTCAGTTCACGTTCGCCCAAAATATGAACGCGTTCATGAACTATATTCAGGCACAACACTGCTTTTCATGATTAACATGATATGATAACACAAAGTGGGCTATAAGAAGCCTTTATAGGCTACTATGAAATTATATCGCTCACGAGAGAGACGTGCTCTTCATTCGTTTCATTCCTCAATAGATAGGCTACAAATATTCAGCGTTATTGCACCTACTTTATTTTCACTGACTGCAGAAGATATAACGGTCTTTTGGTGTAGCCTACCTACTTTTTGTTTGTTTGTTATTGCGCTGGTCTCCATAGGAATAGGCTAAGCTTATTGTTATCTCTATTTTTAACTTTTGATTCTATTTTTCATTTCTAAAATTGATTCTATCTTTTGTTCTATAGGCCTATTTATAAAAAATGTTTTTATTTTTAACCCACCCACATTTTGTTCCAGTGTAAAATGGAAATGCTTGGCAATTTTATTTGATAAATATAAGCAAAAACTATGCTGTAACACAGTTTTACAACTAGACAAATCTCTCTTCATTAATAATAGGATATAAAAAGCATTAATAACAAAATTTACTAAAGTTTGTTCGGGATTTGAACCCATGTCATCTAAATGATCGAACCGTAAGTTCTACCACTCGGCCATGAATTTACTCTTTGCTAAAAGACCAAACGTTTGTTTCTCCAGTGTGTTCGTTCACATGAGTGAGAAAACGTTTTATCGTTAGCATATTGTAGACCTTTTACAGTTTTAAAAGATACTGTTACATACAGAGAGAGCATAAGCTAATAGAGTAGAATATTTGTCATTGTACAAGCACCATAAGATGAAGTTTCATTCAAAATGCCTTCATTCATTCAAGTTTGAAATTTTCAAATTCATTTTATAATACAGCATAAAAATACAACTTATTGGCTATATAAAATTAGCAATTATAAAAAGTATCTGGCAGTATATCAATAATGCAAATAGCTTAGATGTGCATTAAAACCTAAACAGAACACACACACACACACACACACACACACACACACACACACACACACACACACACACACACACACACACACACACACACACACACACACACACACAGGTGAATGTATTAGTCCATGCACACTTGAGGTTAAACTCAACAATGCTTTTCTTGTGCAATTTTTTTTTTCTTATTTGGCAGATGCTGTGATGACCAAATTCCCAGCAGCAACAGTTTTATATTTTATTATCTTAAGTTGTTGATGTTCCTTTTTTAAAATAATTTAATATTGTATTTTTAATATTTGATTTGGTCATTTTTATGTTTTGATCTTTTTGTAAGTTGTTAATGTTCTTTTTCTAAATAAAACCTTTATATTTAATTTGTTTGGATGGATTGTCATTTATAAAAACATGTTATATTTGAGTGAAAATAATCCTTTAACCATCATTTTGTGGTCTATTACATGTATATGTAGTTTAATATTGTCTAGTTGATGACTAGTCTATTCTTGGGCTACGTTTAGACGTCTATTAGATTTTCACTGACAGCCCAAATTCAGCCTTGTTTTAGCCTAGACCCATATGCACTGTCTATTAGACGTATATATGTAGTCGTTCAATAAACGTCTAATTGATGACGTCTATTCGTGGGCTATGGTTAGACGTCTATTCTTGGGCTATAGTTAGACGTCTTTAAAATTTTCACTGACAGCCCAAATTTAGCCTTATTTTAGCCTAGACGTCTGGGCTGTGTTTTGACGGCTATTAGACGTCTTTTAGACGCAAAATTGCTTGCTGGGTTGTCACCCTGCCTCTCCAAATGCAAAACTGACATTAACAAAATGCACTAACAGCTTAAAAAGTACTTGGGTGTGTGTTTTATGTTATATTTACCGTTTGATAATGCAATCGCTGCTGTCTGTCCATAGAAGAACATGACAGCCCGCGTATGTTTTGGAACTATTCGGGCTTCCATGAACCACGTGACAGCCGTCGCGGCGACATCAAAGCGTGTCGCGACTCTCTCTATATACGACTCTGGTTCAAATCAATGTTGAACTTTGTCAAAGATGAGAGCTTTAGTGAGGAAATGCTATTTTCATATCATAATGATCTAAAGAAAAGAGTAACATATATTTGGGGCTTTCATAACACTTTATAATAGGTTTGGATTCAGATAATTTGAGTTTAAGGGCACATGGAAACATACAGTAGCCTACACGTGCATCATAATACACTGTTACCCACTAAAATGTACACGATTGCAACAACACATAACAAATAATTTAGCTAAAAATTAGCACATGTCAAAACGAAAACACAGATACTTACAAGACAAAAGTAGGAATGTATTTTGCTTGTTCTCTTCGACCGACTGCTGAATGCAATGCTCGGAACGGCTCTTGTTTACTGTTTCAAAAATGCTGGAAATGTGTTTGTCGCGCGATCGCGACTATCAAGTCTCGTTGCCATCTAGCGGTTGAGAAATGTAATTGCATTTTTATTCAATTTAAAATAAAGAACGTCAAATAATATCATAGATTTTTTTTTATAAATGTGTGGCAGCAAACATGAAGCTATGGAAGCTTGTTTCCGCCACAGAATGAAAAATAAAAAAGGTAATTGCGACTTTTTATCTCACAATTCTGACTTTTTTTCTCACAATTGCGAGTTTACATCTCGCAATTCTGACTTTATTTCTCAGAATTGCGTGATATAAAGTCAGAATTGTGAGATATAAAGTCAGAATTTTGTTATATTATGTCGCAATTGCGTGTTATAAAGTCAGAATTGTGAGATATAAAGTCAGAATTGCGTGATATAAAGTCGCAATTGCGTGTTATAAAGTCAGAATTGCGAGATATAAAGTCGCAATTGCGTGTTATAAAGTCAGAATTGCGAGATATAAAGTAAGAATTGCGTGATATAAAGTCGCAATTGGGTGATATAAAGTCAGAATTGTGAGATATAAACTATTCTGAGAGGAAAAAAGTCAGTCTTTTTTCCCCCATAGAATTGGACTTTATAACTCGCAATTGCGACTTTATATCTCACAATTCTGACTTTATATCTCACAATTCTGACTTTATAACACGCAATTGCGACTTTATATCTCGCAATTCTGACTTTATAACACGCAATTGCGACTTTATATCTCGCAATTCTGACTTTATATCTCACAATTCTGACTTTATAACACGCAATTGGGACTTTATTTCACGCAATTCTGACTTTATATCTCGCAATTCTGAGAAATAAAGTCAGAATTGCGAGATGTAAACTCGCAATTGTGAGAAAAAAAGTCAGAATTGTGAGATTAAAAAGTCGCAATTATTATTATTTATTTATTTATTTAGTGGCGGAAACAAGCTTCCATATGAAGCTGTGTGGGCGAAAAACATGTAAACAATTTTAAGACTATTTTGGCTATAGCCAAGCCGTTAAACATAGACCACTATTGCCTGGATTTCACCGGGTGGGCTAAAAGCAGACTGCACGTAGCCCGTCCAATTCAGAGCTAAATCGTGACTACCAGAGTCGGCTCCAGAGCAGATCTACTGGAGGGGCATTGGGTCATCAGCAGGGGGGCACTGCCGTTTGAGAAATATTTTGACGCAAAAAAACGAAACACCTTTTATTATTATTATTAATAATAATTATTATTTGCGAATTTCCCCACCACTTTTTGCCAGGGAAAATATTGTAACCACCACTTTTAAACATCTAGCGGTACGGATGATGTACCAATACAAATAAAAAAACATATCCAGTTAACTAGCAGAGCATTCATTTGTTATCTATAAGAGACGATCTATCACGCTGAAATGTATTGTTTTTGAAATCAAGTGATCAAAATGCTCGTTGACTGCGATCAGTGGTGCTTATAAAGTGTTCTCTTGTGGCTTGCGCTGCCGCGCACAGTCTTCACACGGATGCGCGTTTTAATCCGTTGCGGAGAAATCTCTATTCGTTCCGGTGAAATCACAAAGTAAAATGCACACAAACGTGTCCCTGATTGATAAACAACCACTGATAAACATAATCGGTTTAATGAGGGAAAAAAACGATACGAGTGCGGATTAGAACCCAGAACCTCTGACACGCTTGGCAAAAGTTCTGCCCCTGGACCATTAAAACACATACAAAAACAGTCGGACTGGATATATCTATTTCTTCACGTGAACATTCTTGGCTTAGATCTCATTAAATGACCAATTAAACACGATGTACTATTTAAATAGATTGCTGGACATCAGTATTGTATAGCCTACATCTGATTTATGATTTAGCATTGTATTAGCAACTGTGGTAGGAGGGGCATCAATGACCACTAGGGGGGGCACGGCCCTCGAATGCCCCACCATAGCGCCGACCCTGGTGACTACAGATCGACCATGTCATGAAATTACACTGGCACCTTGTAGATATCATTACCAATGCGAACATGATGGGATATCAACCATCTTGTGCGTTGCCTGTCCAACAATTAATTAAAACTACAATGAATCAGTTTCGACTATAAGTGGGCTACAAATAGCCGGCTGATATACGAGCCAGATCGTGTCTACGCACAGCCTACACATAGAACATGTCAAAGAAATGAAACCAAACACCTTGTAATCACAGTTGACTTTGCTTACATGATGGAATATCATACATTTTTCAAGTTATTTTGGAAAAAATTACATTTAACCAGATTCAATGTTATTTTGGCTAGAAGTGGGCTACACATAGCCGGACTATATCGGGTCTACATTTAACCGAGACGTTGAAATGACGGCTATTGCTTGCTGGGCACTGTATATTGTATGGCAGAATCCCATAGCAAGTGCTTGGGAGCACTTCGACTCGGCGCAGTAACATCATCTCTCGTGAAAAGTCCGCTCCCCTCGCTCCCTCTCCTCCTCCCTCTCATTTCAACGGGAGAGGACTTTTCACGAGAGATGATATTACTGCGCCGAGTCGAAGTGCTCCCAAGCACTTGCTATGGTATTCTGCCATAAAATATAGTTATACATTTTACAAACGCATAGGCCTACTCTTGTTTATACAAACAAGAGTAGGCTTATACAAACAAGAGTATTTATACAAACGCGTTGTTTTGGCTTATTCCCCTGAACTTTGTGGCTTGCTAGCCATTAATGTAATAAATATACTTTTTTTTGCACTTTAAGAATGTCCTAGTGTTTTTGAAGCCTTTGGAGTGAGAGCGGGGACTCCAGGGATCTTGTTGAACAGATCCCTGTTAATTGTTATGAATGGTTTTATTCTCTTTGAGTAGGGATATCATTTAAATTCGTAACAAATGGGGGCTCGTCCGCTTGTTTTTTTGTATTGATTTAACAAATGATTGTTTTTCTCTTTTTTATTTAATAAGTGGAAGTGTCCGCTTGTCAAATTTGTACGTGTAGCCTACTAAGTCTACCACTTCTGTCGTCTTGGTGAGTAAAATGTACTCCTATTTTGTCTTGCTGATTTAAAGTGTAAAGCAGTAACGAACATTAATAATGGAGGTAGATGTAAGCTCATTTATTGCAAAACCTACTATACAGCAGTTTCATGCATTTCGAAAGAAAGATCTAATACAGATTGCTGAAAGTTTGGAGGTTTCTGTATTAAGCTCTGCACCTAAAAAGGTTGTTAAAGCTGAAGTTTATGCTAAACTGGTTGAGCAAGGTTTTTTTCTGCTGATGAGGATAGCGAAATTGAAAAGAGTGATGTGTTAGAGACTGCTGAAACTGATTTGACATCTCAATCAGATCCGTTGCTCTTGATAAAATTAAAATAAATGGAGTTACAAATAAAACGACAAGAACATGAAAATCGTATGTTACATCTACGTGAGCTGGAGATGGTGCACAGGGAAAAGGAAAGAGATCGTGCGTTTAATGCTGTTACACCTGTAGTGACTCCAGTGCCTTCAAATAGTCAGCCTGCTGGTGTTAATTTGTTTGACCCAAGTAGATACATTAAGCTTGTGCCTCCTTTTCGTGAGTCAGAAGCCGATGCTTATTTCATAGCATTTGATCGTATTGCTGCTAAACTTAACTGGCCTAAATATATGTGGGGGTTGATGCTACAGTGCAGTTTAGTTGGTAAAGCTCAAGAAGTATGTTCTGCTTTACCCATCGAGGAGTCTCTTAATTATGATTTGGTGAAAGCTGCTGTTTTGCGAGTTTACGAACTTGTGCCTGAAGCGTACAGGCAAACGTTTCGTAACTTTACTAAATCGGCTAAACAAACGTTTGTGCAGTTTGCACGTGATAAGAGAGCTTTGTTAGAAAAGTGGTGTGCCGCTTCTAAGACTACTACATTTGAACAATTTCAAGAACTGATTCTGTTGGAGGATTTTAAAAATTGTTTTTCAGACAATTTAGTGATTTACCTAAACGAACAAAAGTTTAAGTCCCTTTCAGCTGCTGCAGTGTTGGCGGATGAATATATTCTGACACATAAGACTGTATTTTCTTCTGCTGCTAGCTCGAATCATAGTACTTCGATGTCTTCAAGTGTGGAGAAACCTTTGATGTACACTCACTCAACAAGACCTATGATGACCTCTGCAGTGCAGGGTAAGGAAGATAGCAAGAGTGTTCAGAATAAAAGAGTTTGCTTTTATTGCTTAGACCCGAATCATCTTATTGTTGATCGTAAAGCCTGGAAGAATAAGAATGCTGCCTTCAAGCCTAAAAGTGTAGCTAATATTGTTCTTGAGCAAATGTCTGATGTTGAGAATTTCTCAGACAGTTCTGCTTTTACCCTCTTTGTGTTTGAGGGTGGCGTGTCAGGTTCTCTTGAGGGTACTATGAATCCTAAGGTATTTGAGGAAGTGAGGAAGTATGTTAGCTGTTAATGAGGGACCTTGATTGGTGACGGGAGTGATTGCCGCTACATTTAAGTATCTGGAAACCATGGATCGAGAGCTCCCCGCTCTCATGGCTTCTTTGGCGATCAGCAGTGTTGATTTGTTCTTATGTACATGTTAAAGACATTTGATGTGTGAACCACAACCTTATGTTTAAGTTGTGTTTAGTTCTGTTAAACCGTTTTGGAGCATGGTAGGGAGGTGGGTGCCTCTTTTATTTATTGTTCGTTTTCTCCTGTTTTTGATAAGTAGGGAGGGCAGTTTTTGTATCTTTTTGTTTGTTATCTGATTTCCAGGTTAGTTCCTTAAATCAGTTAGTTTTGTTTTGTTACTTGTTTTGGCTTATTCCCCTCCTGTTTTTGATAAGTAGGGAGGGCAGTTTTTGTATCTTTTTGTTTGTTATCTGATTTCCAGGTTAGGAAACCTAGTAACCTTTGTGGCTTGCTAGCCATTAATGTAATAAATATATATTTTTTTGCACTTTAAGAATGTCCTAGTGTTTTTGAAGCCTTGGGAGTGAGAGCGGGGTTGTTGAACAGATCCCTGTTAATTAGGCGCGTTTCCATTACAGATTTGCGCAAAACTTTAGCGATTTTTTCTAAATGTCGATAAAAAACTATTGCGAAATGACGGCGTTTCCATTAACTGATGTTATGCGATACAACGTCCTTTTTTTCCTCTCGCGATAAGTCATTTAAACATCATGACAACGGGACATTACACATCCACACTAGACATTATTATTATTATTAATGGAAGGAGACGTGCATAGCATTTATCCAAGCATTAATGGCAGGGAAAGACCCGTATACTGCGAACGGCATAAGGAGTTTCTGGGTGTTTCTCTCTCATTTCTGCTCCGAGGTCTTGATTGTGGCATTTATTTGAGGTTTAGAATCCAGTATTCCTGTAGCCTAATTATTGTTTCTTTTATGAATTTAATAAAGAACTCTGTCCAAACTGTCAGTGTACATTTGTGTCCATTCGTTTTTCCTTATTTAACCCGTATGCAAAACGAAAAATTAACGGTAGTTGTTTTTTTAAAAAAATGCAAAGTTTAACACCATTTTTTTAACTGTAGGCTACACAAATGCTGCGCAAAAATAATAATATATCGACTAAATTTCAGATGTTTGTTTATGACTTTTTGCCCCTTTATTAAACATTTATAATATTCCCAACTTAATACGAAAAAAAGTCGATTGTAATGGTTTTCTAAGGCCAAATTAGAAACTGGAAATTATATTTTTCCCGCAGTACTGAATGAGAAGAGCCATATTTATGTCTCTGGAACCACAGAATACAGAAAGGTGATTTAGGTAAGTTATAGGCTAATGATAATAAATGTGTCTGAAAAAATAACGAGGCATTTTAATTGTTTATTAATAAACTATTGTTTTCTCAATCAGTGTCGGCTAAAAACCATCTCCGCTGAGGCGCGCCGCGCGAATGCACCAGAGAGAAATAGGCCTACACCTTTCATACGGATTACATAAGCAGAAGGTATTAGCTTTCGATTCGAGTTTGTTCGTTTTAAAGTGGACATTTCAAGCTTTAGCCCAGGCTATACTTTGTTTCAGTTCTCGCGCTCCAGTTCACGGAGATCATGAAAGCGCATGATTGTTTTATTTTACAAAAGCACAACGATTTCTTGTTATTATGAGTTTACACAAATAAAATCATAGTTGCGAATAATGTATTATTATTTTCTGTATGACCAGAAGAGTATGCCTATTTTAAGTTGTTTCTACTGTTGATAGGAAAAAAGCAAGTATTCGCGGCCGCGACTCCGTGCCATGCGAGCTCAGCAATCACTTGGATATGCGTCAAAATCTTGTGTTTATTTGTGATAATCTTAGCCCTGTATTATTATTGTCTAACCATTATGTATGACATTTGACGAATTGCTTTGTTCCTTTTTTGGATAAAAGCGTCTTCTAAATATGTAGCATAATAACTGTTATAATAATGATGATATTTATTAGCCTATTATTATTTGCGTATCACGGACCCCAAACACACCGCGTCTTCTAAGTCAGGTGACTGTTATTGCGCAAAAACTGTTTCCATTGCAGTTTTGCGAAATATTCCTTTTTCGAATTGCCTGAAAAACCTCCTCATGCGAGCGTAAAAACTTTTTTGCGATAAATGGGAGTTTTTGCGAAATTGACGTGTTTCCATTGAGCGTAATTTCAATTCGCAATTTCAATTTGCGCAATTTGAAGGGTAATGGAAACGCGGCTATTGTTACGAATGGTTTTATTCTCTTTGAGTAGGGATATCATTTAAATTTGTAACATAAACTAAAAGAAAGATTATATATAATATTTTCTGGCTAGTTTACTTTAGTTTAGTTTTTTATAATACACAATACCATTGCGTAACATCAAAGCAAAGACCATTGTGAAAGAGTTGATTAAATTTTGTTGAACGTTTGGGTTACCACGTGTGATCAAGACCGATCAGGGAACAAATTTAAAATCTAAGGTATTTGAGGAAGTGTTGAAAGGAATTTCAAGTAATCACGTAGTGTCGAGCGCGTATTATCCCCAGTCGCAGGGAGCTCTAGAGCAATTTCACCAGACGTTCAAATCAATCATCCGGGCGCACTGTGTAGAAGCCGGTAAGGACTGGGCTGATGATCTCCCGTTGCTTTTAAGGGAAACCGTTCAAGAATCATTGGGGTTTAGTCCGGCGGAGCTCATTTTTGGACATACGGTTCGGGGTCCTTTACTTGTACGTGAGAAACTTGTTAGTGATAAAACACAGTTCGTGCTAGTATCGGAGTATGTTAGCTCTATTCGTGAACGTCTTCGTCGGGTTGGTGAGCTGGCGAGCAAAAATTTGGCTGAAACGCAGTCTGAGATGAAGGAGCATTATGACCGCAAAAGTGTCGCTCGTTCTTTTCAGCCTGGTGAATCTGTATTGTTGTTAATGTCAATGCCAGGCTGTGCTCTGCAGCCAAGATTTTCAGGTCCTTATAGGGTGACAAAACAATTGAGTGACACAAACTATTTGATCAGCCAGGGCTGAGCATATCCGCAAACTAATTGAAAATAACCAAAATAATCCAAGGTTTTTATTTAACACCGTGGCTAGACTAACAAATAATCAGACATCTCCAGAGCAAAATATTCCGTTACAATATAGTAGTAATGATTTTATGAATTACTTCAATGAGAAAATAGAAAGCATCCGAAACACAATTGTAAATGTACAATCCTCTATGGTGTCTTATGACTCAGCCTCAATTATGGCCCCCCTAGAACAACTAAACCGCTTTACAACTATAGGACAGGAATAACTAAATAAACTTATCATTGCATCTAAACCAACAACATGTTTATTAGATCCAATACCCACTAAACTACTTAAAGAAGTGTTACCTGTAGTGGAAGAGCCTCTTCTCAATATTATTAACTCGTCTTTATTTTTAGGTCATGTTCCAAAAATATTCAAGCTGGCAGTAATAAAACCTCTCATTAAGAAACCGCAATTAGATCCAAATAACCTAGCAAATTACAGACCCATCTCAAATCTTCCATTTATGTCTGAAATACTAGAAAAAATTGTGTCCGCTCAATTGTGCTCTTTCTTGCAAGAAAATGATATCTATGAAAAATTTCAGTCGGGATTCAGACCGCATCATAGCACAGAAACTGCGCTAGTTAAAATTACAAATGATTTACTCTTAGCCTCTGACCAAGGCTGTATCTCAATACTAGTTCTACTTGATCTTAGTGCTGCGTTCGACACTATAGATCATAAAATACTCTTAGATCGACTACAAAACTACACTGGTGTTCAGGGACATGCATTAAGCTGGTTTAGATCGTACTTATCAGACCGTTACCATTTCGTCTGTTTAAATGGGGAAAAATCAAAGATAACATCAGTAGACTATGGAGTGCCGCAAGGATCTGTCCTAGGCCCTCTGCTATTCTCAATATATATGCTGCCACTTGGTAATATTATAAGAAAACATGGAATTAATTTTCACTGTTATGCTGATGACACTCAATTATATATCTCATCACGACCAGATGAAAACACTAACTTATCTAACTTGACAGAGTGTCTAAAAGATATAAAATGCTGGATGACGTGTAATTTCCTGCTATTAAATTCAGATAAAACGGAGGTATTACTTATTGGTCTAAAAAACTACCCACAAAATCCCTTACAATACAACTTTAATTTAGAAGGATGTCCTGTTACTTTATCCACCACAGTAAAAGACCTGGGTGTTATGCTAGACCGCAACTTGACTTTCGAAAATCATATTAGATATATTAGAAAATCACGTTATAAAAGGGCTCTAAAATCAGCCAGGGCTGAGCATATCTGCAAACTAATTGAAAATAACCAAAATAATCCAAGGTTTTTATTTAACACCGTGGCTAGACTAACAAATAATCAGACATCTCCAGAGCAAAATATTCCGTTACAATATAGTAGTAATGATTTTATGAATTACTTCAATGAGAAAATAGAAAGCATCCAAAACACTATTGTAAATGTACAATCCTCTATGGTGTCTAATGACTCGGCCTCAATTATGGCCCCTCTAGAACAACTACACCGCTTTACAACTATAGGACAGGAAGAACTAAATAAACTTATCATTGCATCTAAACCAACAACATGTTTATTAGATCCAATACCCACTAAACTACTTAAAGAAGTGTTACCTGTAGTGGAAGAGCCTCTTCTCAATATTATTAACTCGTCTTTATTTTTAGGTCACGTTCCAAAAATATTCAAGCTGGCAGTAATAAAACCTCTCATTAAGAAACCGCAATTAGATCCAAATAACCTAGCAAATTACAGACCCATCTCAAATCTTCCATTTATGTCTAAAATACTAGAAAAAATTGTGTCCGCTCAATTATACTCTTTCTTGCAAGAAAATGATATCTACGAAAAATTTCAGTCGGGATTCAGACCGCATCATAGCACAGAAACTGCGCTAGTTAAAATTACAAATGATTTACTCTTAGCCTCTGACCAAGGCTGTATCTCAATACTAGTTCTACTTGATCTTAGTGCTGCGTTCGACACTATAGATCATAAAATACTCTTAGATCGACTACAAAACTACACTGGTGTTCAGGGACAGGCATTAAGCTGGTTTAGATCGTACTTATCAGACCGTTACCATTTCGTCTGTTTAAATGGGGAAAAATCAAAGATAACATCAGTAGACTATGGAGTGCCGCAAGGATCTGTCCTAGGCCCTCTGCTATTCTCAATATATATGCTGCCACTTGGTAATATTATAAGAAAACATGGAATTAATTTTCACTGTTATGCTGATGACACTCAATTATATATCTCATCACGACCAGATGAAAACTCTAACTTGACAGAGTGTCTAAAAGATATAAAATGCTGGATGACGTGTAATTTCCTGCTATTAAATTCAGATAAAACGGAGGTATTACTTATTGGTCCAAAAAACTACCCACAAAATCCCTTACAATACAACTTTAATTTAGAAGGATGTCCTGTTACTTTATCCACTACAGTAAAAGACCAGGGTGTTATACTAGACCGCAACTTGACTTTCGAAAATCATATATCATATGTTACAAGAACAACCTTTTTCCACCTTAGAAACATTGCTAAGCTACGTAACATGCTATCTGTTTCAGATGCAGAAAAGTTAGTTCATGCATTCATGACCTCGAGACTAGATTACTGTAATGCTTTATTAGCCGGTTGTCCTGCATCCTCAATAAACAAGCTTCAGTTAGTGCAAAATGCAGCCGCTAGAGTTCTTACTAGATCAAGAAAATATGATCATATAACACCAATTTTATCATCTCTACACTGGTTACCTATTAAGTTCCGTATCAATTACAAAGTATTACTATTGACTTATAAAGCTCTAAATGGTTTAGCTCCTGTGTATTTAACAGACCTTCTATCGCCCTACAATCCATCGCGCTCTTTAAGATCACAAAATTCGAGGCTTCTGGTCGTTCCTAGGATATCTAAGTCTACTAAAGGAGGGAGGGCGTTCTCACATTTAGCTCCTAAACTCTGGAATAGCCTTCCTGATATTGTTCGAGACTCAGACTCGCTGTCCCAGTTTAAAACTAGATTAAAGACGCATCTCTTTAACCAAGCATTCACTTAATGCTTACCTTTTATACTACTTCTGAATCAGTTCGAATGCATTAATATTATGAACATCAGCTATGCTAATTATTTCCCATCTGTCTTTCTGCTGTTATCTCGGGACGCTAGTCCCGAGGTAAATAGCGTTCGTCAGCTCAGTTTGTATCCAGCCTCTCACGAAGACTTCAGATGCCCCAACACCTGTGGATAGACGACTAAACGCCGGTGGAGAGACGACTAAACGCCTGTGGAGAGACGACTCGACGCCTGTGAAGAGACGACTAAACACCGGCGATATGTTATGCCTAAATTTATACATGATTAACTAACTGTATTTTTCTTTGTACATTTCTGAAATGCACTTTCTGTAAAGCTGCTTTGAGACAATGTGTATTGTGAAAAGCGCTATACAAATAAACTTGAATTGAATTGAATTGAATATTTCATATGTTACAAGAACAGCCTTTTTCCACCTTAGAAACATTGCTAAGCTACGTAACATGCTATCTGTTTCAGATGCAGAAAAGTTAGTTCATGCATTCATGACCTCGAGACTAGATTACTGTAATGCTTTATTAGCTGGTTGTCCTGCATCCTCAATAAACAAGCTACAGTTAGTCCAAAATGCAGCCGCTAGAGTTCTTACTAGATCAAGAAAATATGATCATATAACACCAATTTTATCATCTCTACACTGGTTACCTATTAAGTTCCGTATCAATTACAAAGTATTACTACTGACTTATAAAGCTCTAAATGGTTTAGCTCCTGTGTATTTAACAGACCTTCTATCGCCCTACAATCCATCGCGCTCTTTAAGATCACAAAATTCGAGGCTTCTGGTCATTCCTAGGATATCTAAGTCTACTAAAGGAGGGAGGGCGTTCTCACATTTAGCTCCTAAACTCTGGAATAGCCTTCCTGATATTGTTCGAGACTCAGACTCGCTGTCCCAGTTTAAAACTAGATTAAAGACGCATCTCTTTAACCAAGCATTCACTTAATGCTTACCTTTTATACTACTTCTGAATCAGTTCGAATGCATTAATATTATGAACATCAGCTATGCTAATTATTTCCCATCTGTCTTTCTGCTGTTATCTCGGGACGCTAGTCCCGAGGTAAATAGCGTTCGTCAGCTCCAGTTTGTATCCAGCCTCTTACGAAGACTTCAGATGCCCCAACACCTGTGATGAGACGACTAAACGCCTGTGGAGAGACGACTCGACGCCTGTGAAGAGACGACTAAACACCGGCGATATGTTATGCCTAAATTTATACATGATTAACTAACTGTATTTTTCTTTGTACATTTCTGAAATGCACGTTTCTGTAAGCTGCTAACAGTGTTTGTAAAGCCAACCTCTTATGAAGATTGATTGCACCCAACAACTTGTGACAGACGACTAAACGCCTGGTTTTAGAGACGATTTGTATCGCTGTGAACGAGTGAACGGACTAGACCGGCGTATGTGAATGCAATTTATAATGATTATCTCACTGTTATTTCTCCTTGTAACGTTATTACTGAAGATCACTATCTTATGTGCTTGAGACAATATGTGTATGTGTGAAAGCGCTATACCATAAAAACTCCTTGAAATTAATGAAAAGTGTGAGCAATAGCTGGTGAAACTTCGGCGGAAAGCTTATGCGACAGAGAGTTTCGTGAGTTGTCGCCGATGTGTTGTATCCTCAAGGTGGAAAACCTTCATTCCGAAGTTTCGTTGGTCTCCTTAGTCCAACAAGAATATGGGCTAATTGCAAAATCAATTGTCATGTCAACTAAGAGGCATGATTCTTTATCTCCCACTATCCGAAAACGGATAATGAACTGTGAATATCGTGGTAATTGGAGTCGCAAATTGAGTTCGCCTCAGCACAATATTTTGCTCTACCAAATACATTAGGGATACTTCTATAAGTGTCTGCAAGTCACTAACTTAGGTCTGGCAAGTTCCTCTTACTCCTCGGGCCTCTGAGATTTCAGTGTTTGTGACCCCTGATTATTTTATGCAGTACTCCGTTATGGCGTTTGGGATGCGAAACGCACAGTCAACATTTCAACACTTAATGGGTATTGTACTGAGTGGAGTTCAGAAGTGTGAGGCTTATCTGGATGATGTAGTAATATATTCTTTTGGTTGGGAAGAACATGTGAGCTCTTTACGTGAAGTGCTTTCACGGTTTTGTGACGCATCTTTGACTTTGAACCTATACAAATGTGAGTTTGCCAAGGCAACAGTGGTTTACTTGGGGAAAAGTGTGGGTCAGGGTCAGGTATGCCCTGTTGACGCGAAGATTGCATCTGTCGTGAAGTTTCCAGTACCTGTGAATAAAAGAGAACTGCGCCGATTTTTGGGGATGGCAGGATACTACAGAGGGTTCTGTCGTAACTTTGCCAGTGTTGTATCCCCATTAACCTATCTCCTCAGCACAGCTAGAGTTTTCGTGTGGTCTCCTGCTTGTGAGCAGGCTTTTCGAGCAGCTAAGGATTTACTGTGTAATGCTCCTGTTTTGGCGGCGCCAGAGTTTACGCGCTCTTTTAAGCTGGAGGTGGATGCCTCTGCTACTGGAGCTGGTGCAGTTTTACTTCAAGAGAGTGAGTTTGAGGTTGATCACCCAGTTTGTTATTTCTCGAAAAAGTTCATGTTATGTCAACGCAGATATAGTACCATCGAAAAAGAGGCTCTTGCGTTGCTGTTAGCGTTGCAACATTTCGAGGTGTACTTAGGTGGAAGCTCATTTCCAATTCTAGTGTATACCGACCACAACCCACTTGTTTTTTTTGGCTCGGATGTCGAATTCGAATCAACGCTTAATGCGCTGGGCATTAATAGTTCAAGAATTTAATTTGGATATCCGACATAAAAAAGGCTCGCAGAATACTGTTGCGGATGCGCTGTCCCGAGTCTATGGTGCTGAAGTGTAAACTAATTGCGGTTATGCAGTGTAGCAGATACAAACTTCCTGTTAGCATCTTTTTGGTGGGGAGGTGTTACGTGGGAGTGTATACTGTGTTGTTTGGGTTTTCTCTTGTGTTCTTTCTCTGTCTCTCTCTATAATCATTCTCAGGTGGAGCTGTTAATGAGGGACCTTGATTGGTGACGGGAGTGATTGCCGCTACATTTAAGTATCTGGAAACCATGGATCGAGAGGTCCCCGCTCTCATGGCTTCTTTGGCGATCAGCAGTGTTGATTTGTTCTTATGTACATGTTAAAGACATTTGATGTGTGAACCACAACCTTATGTTTAAGTTGTGTTTAGTTCTGTTAAACCGTTTTGGAGCATGGTAGGGAGGTGGGTGCCTCTTTTATTTATTATTCGTTTTCTCCTGTTTTTGATAAGTAGGGAGGGCAGTTTTTGTATCTTTTTGTTTGTTATCTGATTTCCAGGTTAGTTCCTTAAATCAGTTAGTTTTGTTTTGTTACTTGTTTTGGCTTATTCCCCTCCTGTTTTTGATAAGTAGGGAGGGCAGTTTTTGTATCTTTTTGTTTGTTATCTGATTTCCAGGTTAGGAAACCTAGTAACCTTTGTGGCTTGCTAGCCATTAATGTAATAAATATACTTTTGCACTTTAAGAATGTCCTAGTGTTTTTGAAGCCTTGGGAGTGAGAGCGGGGACTCCAGGGATCTTGTTGAACAGATCCCTGTTAATTGTTACGAATGGTTTTATTCTCTTTGAGTAGGGATATCATTTAAATTCATAACATAAACTAAAAGAAAGTTTAAATATAATATTTTCTGGCTAGTTTACTTTAGTTTAGTTTTTTATAATACACAATACCATTGCATAACATCAAAGCAAAGACCATTGTGAAAGAGTTGATTAAATTTTGTTCAACGTTTGGGTTACCACGTGTGATCAAGACCGATCGGGGAACAAATTTTAAATCTAAGGTCGCAAAATCAATGCAGTAACTAAGGCTGATTCTTTCCCACTTCCACGTATGGAAGACTGTATTGATCGAGTTGGTCCTGCAAAATTTGTCACAAAATTAGATCTTCTTAAGGGGTACTGGCAAGTTCCTCTTACTCCTCGGGCCTCTGAGATTTCAGTGTTTGTGACCCCTGATGATTTTATGCAGTACTCCGTTATGGCGTATGGGATGCGAAACGCACCAGCAACATTTCAACGCTTAATGGGTATTGTACTGAGTGGAGTTCAGAAGTGTGAGGCTTATCTGGATGATGTAGTAATATATTCTTTTGGTTGGGAAGAACATGTGAGCTCTTTACGTGAAGCTATTTACGTAACGGTGGTTGATACGCGTTCTTCCAATCATTAATTAGAATGACCAAGTCGCGTTTCATATTGACAGATGAATAGGCTACGCTCAGTTTATTAAATAGCCTATGTCTCAGTTTATTAAATACGCTCAGTTTATTAAATGTCTCTTGCAAACTATGAAGGGACAATGAATCAATACACTCATATAATCATACATAATCAGAGAGTAGCCTTTTTCTTTTCGTTTTGAATTATTTTGTTTAAAGACTTTTCAAGTTTTGTGCATTTGATGTATTTCTCATGTCTGTGTGAGGCATACACTGTTAAGTTAGGATGAGATGCGCTCCAGTTAACGTGCAATGCAAGTGACCGCGCAGGCGCCTCCATGATTATATTTTCTGCTATATATTTGCTTCTTATTTATTAAATCCACTCCAGGCAATTGGTTGATGAAAAATTGATTAAAATTAAGATACAATTCATACAAAACGAAATTCACTTTAAAGAAAGGTTTTCTACAAAATAAAACTTAATGAAGTGGTCAAAATCATGTCTGACACTCCATGTCTCAAATTGTGCATCTTATTACTCGTGCTGTTCACTTTTCATAAATCAACAAAAATGGAAGAAAAAAAACATAATATTTTAACAAATATGAAAATAAATGCGCTCATTTAATGGCTACAACAGTATTGTAGACCTACAGACTCTATTTGTACAAATTGCTGCACATTCATTTTATTCAGAATTTTGCACACACAAGTTATATATTTATTTATTTATACAGGTAAGTTGAAAGGCTTCAAATCATGTTCACGGATAATTGTGCGTGCATTTATTAATCATTATGATACTAAAACAATAACAAAGTAGGCTATGCTATGTAGCCTACAAAAAAATACAGCCATTTCGGTTTTGTTCTTTTAAACAAAAAAACAAGCTGCACCCTTTTTTTTTACATTTCATCTTTCATTCCGAAATGAACGAAAAAGTACACCGACCCAACATGTATTAGCCTTTTTACCTGTTATCAATCTAAATTAATCTCGTTTTTCTTTATTTAAATTTCGTTTTTCTTTATTTAAATTTCATTTTTTTCTTCATTCAATTTTCGTTTTTTTTTTATTTAAATGTAATTTTTCTATATTTAAATTTCGTTTTTTCTTTATTTAAATGTAATTTTTCTTTATTTAAAATTCGTTATTCTTTATTTAAATCTACCTTTTACTGTGTCAGTAATTTATTAGTCAGAAAAATATTAGACTACAAAAGTAGCCTATTGTTAACAGACCCGTGCGTTAACATCTCCACAATAAACAGTGACAATTACTTCCTCTAGACCATTTACCGGTAAATAACAGTTGTGAATATATTGCGAATATATAATAAACTTGAACATTGTTGTCAAAAACAAACATTTGCTTATACTTTACCTCACAGCGTTATTCGGCTATACAATCCTGAGCTTCCAGAGACGCTTAGACCTGCGAGATGCCTCCACAGGCCGGGAGATACGCGGCGTGATTGACAGCTTTGACACCAAATGTATATACGTGAAAATCAGATGACATGATTTCACAACTTTTCATTGGTCATTTAGACATGTGAAGCATACTGTATACTGAAATGAACCTGGACATTCTATCCGTCGAAAAATCTCAAAATCGGCAAAATGGACATACGCGGTTTTCATCGGACAGCGACGATATAATGATAAAAATCCATCCAGTGATTTTGTTTTAATCTCCTTATATGTTTTCCCCTGCCTCAAATTGAGCCGTTCGAGCATGTGACGTCACAAGCTCGCACGCCCCTCCCACGATTGTTGATTGACAGCAGCGTTTCAACACAGACCCGCCCTGAGTGCGCTGTCATAGTCTGTCATTGTTTACACTGGAGCAGAATGGCGGCCGTCTAATCGATTGTGGTGTTCTGTTCTTGGGTGCAATAAGGAACACAGCAGTCATTTTAATGTTCCTAAATCTGAACCGCTGAAGACGCAGTGGCTGAGTTTGTTTACGATGGGAATATTCCCCACACAATGCGTTCGGTTCATGTTTGCGCGACTTCGGATTCCAGACTGGGAAAAATAGGTGGCTGGTAACCTAAACTACATTCAAACGGAGATAGGCCCGTGGCCGACACTGGTAACGTGTTGTGGGCGTACTCCACCATGGAAAGTGGCTGACTCCATGAGGAAGGATTCTTGGAGACTAAACATCGCAACACCCTTTCCAGATCTTGGTTGGCTCTCTTGGTTTGACCATTGCTCTGGGGATGAAACCCTGAGGATAAACTAACCGTCGCCCCCAGTAATTTACAAAATTCTTGCCAAAATTTGGACACAAACTGGGGTCCTCTGTCAGAGACCAGGGCTAGTCCATCGGGAGGCCATGTAAACGAAAGACGTGGTCAATGACTGTCAACGCTGTCTCCTTAGCTGAGGGTAATTTGGGTAAGGGAATGAAATGAGCCGCCTTCGAGAACCGGTCCACCACGGTCAAAACGACTGTGTTACCCTGGGAGGGTGGGAGGGCGGTAATAAAATCGAGAGCGATATGGGACCAGGGTCTCGAAGGGACTGGCAGCGGTTGAAGGAGCCCATCTGGGGGTCGATTGGAAGTCTTACCAGAGGCACAAACCGAGCAAGCCAAAACAAAACTGTGAATGTCACGAGCCATGAGTGGCCACCAGAATCGTTGCTTGACTAGAAACTTAGTACGATAAACTCCTGGATGACAAGCCACGTTGGAGCAATGACCCCATTGAATGACGTCAGACCTTAATCCCTCCGGCACGAATAAGCGATTCGGTGGGCAACTGGGCGGAGGCGTTACCCCTTCTAAGGCCGTTTTGACCTTCGATTCGACCTCCCATACGAGTGTGGAGACAAATAGACTCTCCGGTAAAATGCACTCGGGAGTAGACGGGCGTTCGGAAGGATCAAAAATGCGAGATAAAGAGTCGGGTTTGATGTTTTTAGACCCCGGGCGGTACGAAAGAGAAAAATCAAAACGTCCGAAAAAAAGTGCCCACCGAGCCTGCCTGGAGTTCAATCTTTTGGCAGTTCTGATGTATTCTAAATTCTTGTGATCAGTCCAGACTATAAAGGGTACCCCAGAACCCTCTAACCAATGACGACATTCCTCCAACGCTAACTTGACTGCCAACAACTCCCTGTTACCAATGTCATAATTGCGTTCTGCTGCGGATAATCAATGAGAAAAAAACACGCAAGGATGCATCCTGTCGTCTGCTCCTACCCCCACCTCTGACGCATCGACCTCCACCACGAACTGCCGTGAATAGTCAGGGGCAACGAGGATGGGAGCTGAAACAAAGCGGCTCTTGAATTTAGCAAATACAGCCTCGGCTGTATCTGACCACCTGAACGGAGTACTGGGGGAGGTCAAGGTAGTCAGAGGCGCGGCTAGTTGGCTGAAATTACAAATGAAACGTCGATAGAAATTGGCGAACCCCAGAAACCTCTGTAGGGCCTTACGGGAATCTGGACTTGGCCATTCTACCACAGCCTTAACCTTCTCAGGGTCCACATGCATTCCCTCAGACGAGATGATGTATCCTAAGAAAGGAACAGACTGTGCATGAAAACTCGTCGGACGTGTTGCACATGTTCCTGGAGAGACGAGGAAAATATCAATATGTCATCCAGGTAAACATATATGAACTGGTCTATCATGTCTCGCAACACGTCATTGACCAGTGCCTGGAAGACTGCTGGGGAGTTGGACAGCCCGAAAGGCATGACCAAATATTCAAAGTGCCCCCTGGGGGTGTTAAAAGCAGTCTTCCATTCATCCCCCTCCCTGATGCGAACCAAATGATAAGCGTTACGCAAGTCCAATTTCGTGAAGACGGACGCTCCCTGCAACCTCTCGAAAGCTGAAGACATCAACGGCAAAGGATAAATATTCTCCCCGGTAATCAATACAAGGTCGCAGAGACCCGTCCTTCTTCCCCACGAAAAAGAACCCCGCCCCTGCTGGAGAAGAGGAAGGGCGGATGAACTTGGTTGCCAGAGAATCAGAAATATATTTCTCCATAGCCTCCCTTTCAGGAACAGAAAGTGAGTATAGCTTGCCTTTAGGCGGAGACTTACCTGGCATTAAATCTATGGCACAGTCATAGGGACGATGAGGAGGAAGAGAAGCAGCACGAGACTTACTGAACACTTCCTTTAGATCGTGGTACTCCTCGGGCACGTTAGACAAATCCCCTACTTCCTCCTGAAACACACAAACAGGCACAGACGGACAAGCAGACATGAGACAATACTTATGACATTCCTTGCTCCACTCCAGTATAGCTTTATGTTGCCAGTCCACTCGGGGGTTGTGACGGATGAGCCAGGGATGTCCAAGAACAATGGGTGCCAGGGGTGAATCCATAATTTAAAAACTAATAGTCTCGGAGTGATTGCCTGAAGTGATGAGGGTGATGTCTACAGTGATAAATGAAATGGTGGGGAGTTCTTGGCCGTTGAGTGCGTGAACATAAATCCTTTATGTGAGTGGTTTGAGGGGAATCTGAAATCTGTGTGCAAGAGTGCTGTCCATAAAGTTACCTTCAGCCCCGGAATCCATAAGTGCTCGACGATCGTGCTGGTGAGCTGACCATCTCAGTCTTACCGGAAGGAGTGTAGATGTGGATGAGGTCTTCTTGGTGGAGATCCCACCCGATAGTAGCCTCATGCTTACTATCGGGCTTGACCTTTAACCGGGCAGTTGTAAGCGTAGTGTCCCGTGCCTCCACAGTATAGGCAAAGGCCCTGGGATCTCCGCCTTTCCTTCTCCTCCCGGGAAAGACGAGCTCGACCCACCTGCATGGGTTCGTGATCGAAGACTGGGCTGACCGCGTCCCTGCCGCTGGACCGTTGTTCCTCGATTCCTCCTGTAGAACGTGTGGACAAAGCTCTACTCCCGACCCTAGCCAGCCGAGAGTCCACCCGTAGAGCCAGTTCGATGAGGCCATTGAGGGTTGTAGGTAGGTCCAGGGCGTAGATCTCCCTCTGGACACGGTCAGCCAACCCATGCAGGAACATGTCCCACTGCGCCTCCTCGTTCCACTGACATTCGGCCGCCAGGGTTCGGAACTCGATCGAAAAATCCGAGACCGACCTCTCACCTTGACGGAGATCGGCCAGCACCCTAGCGGCCTCTCTCCCCGTGACGGAACGATCGAATACCCGTCTCATCTCCGCGGAGAGTGTCGGGAACGAGGCCCAGCAGGGATCTTGATTCTCCCACACCGCCGTCCCCCACAGCGCTGCTTTACCGGTCAGTAAAGTCAACACGAACGCCACTTTCGTCTGCTCATTTTGGAATGTTCTGGGCTGTAGAGCAAAATGCATGGCACATCTGGTCAGGAATGTTCTACAGTATGCAGACTCACCCGCATAGCTCTCTGGAACAGGTAGGCGTGGTTCGCTGTGCATTGGGATCTCAGGTAGAATGAGGGGAACGGCTGGTGTGGGCGGCGCAGCGGGAGCTCGAAGAAGTAGAATCTGCTGTGTCAGCTCGGACACCTGTGTCACCAAAGCTTGAACCGCACGACCCGTGTCATTCAGATTCTTCTCCTGTGAGTCCATTCTTCTCATACTGTGCTGCACAAAGTCCTCAAGACTAGATGCTGAAGTACCCGCTGCTTCCATGGTAGCGTCAGATCGTTCTGTCATGACTCAACTGATAACAGGAAGCAATAGCAGGTAAACAAACTCTTTATTTGGGTAGTGGAAGTCCAAACAGAAAGACACGGGTGTGGAGGGTGACACAGGGACGTCGATGGTCAGCGTGGTGAATCCCAAGTGGTGCAGTGAAGACAGACGAAGAACAATCCACAAGCGGTGATAATCCACAACCGACGATAATCCACGAACAAGACGAAATCCACAGGAACACACGACGAGAGACTCAGGAACACAAGACTGGAACACAGACACATCCAACAACGATCTGACAATGGAGATGAGAACATTGTGAGCATATATAGTGAAATGAGATCGGCTGCAGCTGGTGATGAGATGATGATCAGCTGGAGCGGATCAAGGAATGACACTCACTCACTCACACACGCCCACCACACACGTGCTTTCATGCAACAGCAATAACACGAGACGAGAAGGAAGCAAATTAATTTGTATACCGAGACAATATGCTAACGTGCTAACATTCCAAACCTCATTACCCTTTCCATCAAAGGGGTGTGGCTCACAAGTCATTTCATTGACAAATCAGAAACCTGTCTGTGTTGTTCATCCAATGACAAAATAGATAAGATATTAATAAGATAAAAAGATATTTGTTGAATTTTCATTAATAGTTTCCTCTGAGTCAGACAGGTATATAAAGACTGTCCTGAAAGACTGTTCTTACTCACACAGACAGATCCTCCAAGTCTGCATCCTCTGCATATACAGCAAGAAATTTGTTTCACTGAATTGCTCGATGTTTGATATTTTAGTTTACAATTTAATATAATTGACCCGTTTTACTACACTACATTGATGCTTACTTTAAATATTTGTTTTTAATTATTTTAAATGACATTTGATAGATTAATAGATATATACTTTATTCATCCCAAAGGGAAATTTTAGACGTCCAGTAGCTTATACATGCACGCACACACACACACACACACACACACACACACACACACACACACACACACACACACACACACACACACACACACACACACACACACACACATATCTCAGACACATAGATAATCTAGTCAGTTATGTAGTTGGTTTCTTCAACATAGCTGAACTGCTCAGTTATGTCTGAGTCAAGACATGAGTCAGTGGGCCAAGTGACTGCAGGTCCTTCAAGGCATAGGGGATGTCATGGGACAAAACCAAAGTCCAGATGCATTGTGCATGTCCCTGGTCTTTTATATGGACCACTCGTACAATTATGGGCAAACGCAGATTCTGATGCAAGATTAGCTAGAATGAAAGAAATACGTGACAAGAGATTAGCTGAACCACTGGAATCTGCTCACAGAATGACTGTAACCTGTGAACTTATACCAGACACCATTACAGAAGGTGATGGACATCACAGAGAATGCTACCAAAGATTCACCATGAATCTCAAAAGACTCGACCAGAAGCCTGAACTATTAGCAGCAAGTTCAAGGCAAAGTCAGAGGGCCTCAACTGGTGACAAGGTCTTATTCACACCTGACTGTATATTCTTCAACTCAATTACACGGAAGAAAGTAAAAAATAAAGGGATATGGAAGACTGAGGGGTTAAGAGAGTTTGAGTGTGATGGGTGGAGAACAGTCCTCAAAGTTGCAGAACAAAAATTTGCTACAGAAGCTAAATACCACAAATCCTGTAGAGTCCAATATACACAAAATTTAGAAAAATGGAGAAGTGCAAGCACAGAAAACAAGGCCAAACAAATCCAACTGGTAGAAGCTCACGGTGAGGCATTTGGCGCTGTATCTCGAGTAATTGACAAGCAAATCATCGGCAGCAACAAAATGATGAAATTGACTGATCTGACCAAAATCTACATAGCTCATCTGGAATGCACAAACTTCCCCAATCCCAAATTTCGTGGGGAAAAGCTCAAAGCTAAGCTAGAAACACATGGACAATACAAGGAAAAGGTGGCATTCTGCAAAAAAGGCAGATTCTCGACATACATTGTGTACAACTCACAAAGTGACATTACAAACCTAGTGCAGTGTGCATATGAACTTGGTTCCAAAGACATGATCCAGGAGACTGGCCATTTTCTACATGAGGAGATTCTGGAAAGCTTTGCAAAAGCTGATGAGTTGAGATGGCCACCCTTTGCTTAGGATCTTGTAAGCATGAACATTGTAATTCCATCTAATTTGGAGACATTTCTGTGTCATGTAAAATGTGGCAAACCAAAATCACAAAGCTCCAAAATGAACAGGCTTGTGAATTCAATAGGGCAAGACATATGTCGCGCCACAACAAATGGAGAATGGAAACTTCCAAAGCATATGCTCATATGCATGACACTTAGACACCTTTTCAGGAATGAAAAATGAATTACCCTATTTAATCGATTGGGCCATTCAGAGAATTATACATTCTCACTTGAACTGGAAACTGCACTTACTGAGGCTGTGGCTGAGACATCCATTCTTTTGTCTACACAAATCATTAGATCACCAAGAGCCCCTTCCATTATCCAATCAGAATTTGATAATTTTGATCAGTTGCTCAACAACTTAACTGGAATGGATTCAATTCACACTGCACATGGCATTATGTTACAGGACATAGAAGGCAAGCCGGAGGATCATGACGGAGTCCGTATCGATATTCCATCCACTTCCAGGAAAACAAAACGATGTTCTTTTGAGCAGGAGTCAGCTGAAGCTCTTCCTGACTGCTATATTACACAACGGAAAAGTCCTCAAATAACCATACACCAAAGAGTAATTCCTGATGGTGAGAGGGCTCTTCAAGATGCTACCATGAAGCACTTTTTGTGGGTCTTGATCCGTACAGCATGCAGCAAATCAGATCAACAATTTCCAGGATGGACAGGTTTCATCACAATGTCAGAACGAACCCCTGAAAGTCTGACAACAATTGATTATTACCCTGTTATTCCAAGCCCAATTACAGACTACAAGACAGTAAAAGAATGCCTTCAATATGCTGAGGAGGCCACAGCAGAAATCCAACTACAGTATGTTGTTACAACATTCGACTTGGGGGTATGCATGAAAGCATATCCCCTGACTTGGAATGATCAATCTAGGTATGACAAACACATAATACTGATTGGTACATTTCATCTGGCTTGCGCATATCTGAAGATGGTGGGCAAGAAAATGGATGGATCGGGTCTCTCTGATATCTTGTTGGAAGCTGGGCTGATTGCATCAGATTCTCTTCAAGGTGTCCTTACTGGTAAACATTATGACAGATCACTACACTGTCATAAGACAGTATTGGAATGTCTTGAAAGACTTCTCCTATCACAATACCTCACAAGTATTGGAGAGAAAGAAGTATTCTCTCAATTACCAGAGGGATCAAAGGGGATACTAGATGAACTGCTGAAAGCTCCTTCTAAAGAAGCCTTAGATGCAACAAGGAATGATGTTCCACTGCAGAAGTACATCGAAGGATATCAACAGCTTCGAGAGAGTGTAAAAGCTGGACATCTAGGGAAGACAGCACAGCTGTGGACATCTTACATGGACCACATCTGGTTGGTACTGTCTCTCATCCATGCAGTGAAACATAATGATTTTCTCCTTTATGCTCAGTGTTTGCACCTTATGGCAGACCTGTTTTTCAGCGTTGGAGGCCAGAATTATGCCAGATATCTCTCTTACTTCTCCATCTTCATTGCGAACATTGAAGTGTCACATCCTGGAGCCACAGAGTTGTTGAAAACTGGGGCTATTAGCGTTGCACGTTCCTTCATTGCGCCGTAGATAAAACTGTGGAGGAGACCTTCATGCGACATGCTAAATCTCATGGGGGTGCTGGTGGAAATGCTTTTGGTGTGTCAGGAATTCTGACAAATTATGATGCCTACCAACGTTGGGTACGAACAACCCATGCTAGATCTCAGTATGTTAATGCAACCCTCAGTATTGCTGACATGCTGTCTGGAACAGCTGCAGAAACCAAGCATCATGAGCTTCGTCCAGCTGAGATGTTGAAGAGTGAAAAGTTGGTGAGAAAAACAATTGAGGCAGTGGAGAGCTTCCTTAACCCTTTTGAGTTGGGAAGCACTGACAACTTGTTTATTCTTTCTTCTGGTGCTGCAGTATCTGCTGAGGTCCAAAGAGATGTTTTGAGAGCTGAACAAGCAGACAAGGTTGCCAAGGATGTTTTTATTTGCGACACGCCTGGAAAAAGGTTGTGACTTCTTTGAGCCTATCAAGCGTCTTGGCCTCAAAACCTTCGCGGACATGAACAAAAAGAGCAAAGTTACAACAACAACACACAAAGTAATACAGTATCAGCAGCAAGGGAACATTGCTTTCCAGTTGTTCCCAAGTCCCAACAGCAAGGTCTACAATTGGACATGAGGGAACTACCAACGCATTCTCATCCTTTGGCGTCATATAGGTGACGCCATATGACATTTCGTCGAAATCTTACGCACATGGCACCCTTTAGCGTCAATATAACACGCACTGTTATGGGTAGGTTTAGGTCTGGGGTAGCGTTAGGTTTTGACGCCTTGGGATCTGCGTCTCATATTGACGCTAAAGGATGCCATGTGCGTAAGATTTCGACGAAATGTCAAAAGCGTCACATGTATGACGCCTTGGGATGAGAACGGGCTAGAACTACTCACATACCCCTTGACTCCTGTGCCGTACAGTATAGGCACAAGTCAAAGTCATTTGCTTACCTGGTAAAAGACATTAATGATGCTGCCCTACCATCCACAGATCAAACTCTTGTAATTATTGATGGAAATGCCTACTTTTACTTCTTGAAGGAGGTACCTGGCAGCTTCAAACAGATATGCAGTAAGGTGTTTGACATGATGCCAAAGACAGGCAATGTTGTGTTCAGCACAGATAGTTACTTCCCCAATTCTGTGAAAACAATGGAAAGACAGAGGAGGGGTTGTGGTCAAAAGCTTATCATAACAGGTGAAAATACCAAAAGGCCAGCAGATTGGAAACAGTTCCTCGCCAATGATGAAAACAAGCAACAATTTATTGCACTACTCACCCAGTGGAGTGAAGACTCATATGCCAGGAAGCTACATGGGAGACAAGTGATCATAACCTGTGAAGGAACATCATATCTGCTAACGTCTGAAGATGGCAGCTCAACATGCAGAACAGAAGTCCTGAGCTTTAAGTCTACCCAAGAAGAGACAGATTCTTGAGTCATTCTCTACTGTGACTTTGCCAGAGACAACAACTACAGCAATGTTGTCGTTAAGAGTCCTGATACTGACATATTTTTCATCTTGTTACACTATGCTCTGGCAATGTCAGACTTAAATATTATGTTTCACACTGGCACAGGAAACAAGAAAAGGCTCATTGATGTAAGTGAAATGTCTCGTTGTTACTCTCAGCAGCATTTGACAGCACTAATGGCACTTCATGCCTTCAGTGGTTGTGCTACCACTAGTGCATTCAAGGGGTTAGGCAAAGTCAGGCCATTGGAAACCCTCTCTAGAGCCGCGTTTCCACCGCAATTACCAGGAACTATTTGTCCCAGGAACTTTTTTCATAGGAACTTTTATTGCCCCAGACCGGTTGCTTACTGCGTTTACACTGCGGTCTAAAGTACCGGGAAGATTATGGTGACGTCGTTGAACTGCGTGCGACTGCTCCTCCCAGTCTGCGGCGCGTTTGTTTTGAGTTTTAAGTATGGAGGAGATTCAAGCTGTGCTGCTTTTGTGTGCGATCTATTGGTTTACTAACGAGGTAATTAACAAAACGGCAAAAAAGAGACGAGCACTAATACTAAAGCGTGTTCAGAAAACTCGTAATGCTAGATATAAAAGTAGACAACGTTTGTTATCAGCTATAGCGGACATTGACCGTGAAATGGATGGGACGAACGCGCGCCATCGGGCAGAAAGAACAAGATTGGTAAGAAATTAATCCACCAAAATTAACAAGAGTTGTGAATAATCTTATTATCGATTACATCAAATGTGACGTGCGCTCAACCAATCAGCATGTTCAGCGCACAAGTCCCACCCCGAAAGTTCCTGAACTCTGAAAAAGTACTACCTCACCAGCATGTGGACCTGTCAACCTTTTACAACTTTGGCCGTCATGACACGAATATAACTGTGTCATGAATATTTTACTTGTCCTCAAGTAAAGTGGAACACATTGTACTAGTTATAAAGATGTAGAGATGATTTAAGTTTGATAATTAGACCTGTTATGACATATTTGTGACAGGTTGACAGGTTATGATTTCTTGGTTAATGTCAAGTTGTCATAACAAAGACATTTCTGTCTTTGTTAATGTCAAGTTGTCATAATCAAGACATTTTTGTCTTTGTTAATGTCAAGTTGTCATAACAAAGACATTTTAAACAATGTCAACTTTGCATTAAAAGTGTCGTAATTTACCGAATGACACTTAATGACAACAGTCATAAACATTCATAAAGACTCCTTCATGTTCATGACAGGTGTTATGTCATGTTTATGACAGTGTCATGTCAGTCTTATGCACACCCCTTCAAATAAAGTGTTACCCTTTTGGATAATAATTTTAAGTATTTTTTATTATTATTTAGTTTCTCAAAGTTTCCATACAAAGTAACAAGTTAAAGTTTAACAAAAGCAGTTCACAAGTTTCACCAGCAGGTGTCAGGCTTGGATCATCAAACAATGGAGAGGCTGTCTCATCTTCCAGCGTCTGAACATTTCTGTCATACAGTACTTTTTATAATGTATTTTACATCACACCTCTTTATTACATATTCAATATCATTTGCACAATCTATCCAATCCCAGATCTTGAACAATGGTCAACTCCTCTCACAATTTTCTTATAAAAAGTTCTGTACTCCTTCTGTCTTCTTCTCTTGGCTCGTTTTCTCAGCATCCTTCTCCTCTGGGTCTACAAAACAGTCATCAAGGTAATACTACATGCATGCTTAATATTTGTGTCTAAATACTGGTTACATTTTATTTATTTACTTCTTGCCTCAATAAAGTACCTTTCTTAAGTTTGGCTTGGTGTTCTTTCAATAAAACACATTTTATTAAATCATGTCTCTGTGTAATTTTTATAAACCCAATAAAACATTTTTATCAAATCATGTCTATGTGTATTTCTTATAAACCCAATAAAACATTTTTATCAAATCATGTCTCTGTGTATTTCTTTATAAACCCAATAAAACATTTTTATCAAATCATGTCTCTGTGTATTTCTTATAAACCAAATAAAACATTTTTATCAAATCATGTCTCTGTGTATTTCTTATAAACCCAATAAAACATTTTTATCAAATCATGTCTCTGTGTATTTCTTATCAACTGCTTTACATATTCATATTCTGTTCTTTAAAGTCTTAATAAACAGTTTACATATAAAAACTGTATCACAAAATAAAATACTGTTCTATAAAGTCTTAATAAACAGTTTACATATACAAACTGTATCACAAAATAAAAGACTGTTCTATAAAGTCTTAATAAAACAGTTTACATATACAAACTGTATCACAAAATAAAAGACTGTTCTATAAAGTCTTAATATAAAAGCTGTAACATAACATAAAAGACTATCTTATAAAGTCTTCATAAACAGCTTAATTGGGAATAACTGAACAAATTGCACATTTCATATAACAATAGTTATTTTCCATGCTGTATGTAGTTATTGTATATAGTTGTTGTGTGTGTCTGTGTGCATGCTGTATATAGTTCTTTTCCATGCTGTATATAGTTCTAGTATATAGTTATTGTGAGTTTGTGTGTCTGGCTGCATGCTTGCATGCTGTATATACCCAGCAAGCAATTTTGCGTCTAAAAGACGTCTAATAGCCGTCAAAACACAGCCCAGACGTCTAGGCTAAAATAAGGCTAAATTTGGGCTGTCAGTGAAAATTTTAAAGACGTCTAACTATAGCCCAAGAATAGACGTCTAACCATAGCCCACGAATAGACGTCATCAATTAGACGTTTATTGAACGACTACATATATACGTCTAATAGACAGTGCATATGGGTCTAGGCTAAAACAAGGCTGAATTTGGGCTGTCAGTGAAAATCTAATAGACGTCTAAACGTAGCCCAAGAATAGACTAGTCATCAACTAGACAATATTAAACTACATATACATACTAGACCACAAAATGATGGTTAAAGGATTATTTTCACTCAAATATAACATGTTTTTATAAATGACAATCCATCCAAACAAATTAAATATAAAGGTTTTATTTAGAAAAAGAACATTAACAACTTACAAAAAGATCAAAACATAAAAATGACCAAATCAAATATTAAAAATACAATATTAAATTATTTTAAAAAAGGAACATCAACAACTTAAGATAATAAAATATAAAACTGTTGCTGCTGGGAATTTGGTCATCACAGCATCTGCCAAATAAGAAAAAAAAAATTGCACAAGAAAAGCATTGTTGAGTTTAACCTCAAGTGTGCATGGACTAATACATTCACCTGTGTGTGTGTGTGTGTGTGTGTGTGTGTGTGTGTGTGTGTGTGTGTGTGTGTGTGTGTGTGTGTGTGTGTGTGTGTTCTGTTTAGGTTTTAATGCACATCTAAGCTATTTGCATTATTGATATACTGCCAGATACTTTTTATAATTGCTAATTTTATATAGCCAATAAGTTGTATTTTTATGCTGTATTATAAAATGAATTTGAAAATTTCAAACTTGAATGAATGAAGGCATTTTGAATGAAACTTCATCTTATGGTGCTTGTACAATGACAAATATTCTACTCTATTAGCTTATGCTCTCTCTGTATGTAACAAGCCATTGTTCAGACAAATTCAATATTATAGTTCAAATCAATGTTGAACTTTGTCAAAGATGAGAGCTTTAGTGAGGAAATGCTATTTTCATATCATAATGATCTAAAGAAAAGAGTAACATATATTTGGGGCTTTCATAACACTTTATAATAGGTTTGGATTCAGATAATTTGAGTTTAAGGGCACATGGAAACATACAGTAGCCTACACGTGCATCATAATACACTGTTACCCACTAAAATGTACACGATTGCAACAACACATAACAAATAATTTAGCTAAAAATTAGCACATGTCAAAACGAAAACACAGATACTTACAAGACAAAAGTAGGAATGTATTTTGCTTGTTCTCTTCGACCGACTGCTGAATGCAATGCTCGGAACGGCTCTTGTTTACTGTTTCAAAAATGCTGGAAATGTGTTTGTCGCGCGATCGCGACTATCAAGTCTCGTTGCCATCTAGCGGTTGAGAAATGTAATTGCATTTTTATTCAATTTAAAATAAAGAACGTCAAATAATATCATAGATTTTTTTTTATAAATGTGTGGCAGCAAACATGAAGCTGTGTGGGCGAAAAACATGTAAAAAATTTTAAGACTATTTTGGCTATAGCCAAGCCGTTAAACATAGACCACTATTGCCTGGATTTCACCGGGTGGGCTAAAAGCAGACTGCACGTAGCCCGTACAATTCAGAGCTAAATCATGACTACAGATCGACCATGTCATGAAATTACACTGGCACCTTGTAGATATCATTACCAATGCGAACATGATGGGATATCAACCATCTTGTGCGTTGCCTGTCCAACAATTAATTAAAACTACAATGAATCAGTTTCGACTATAAGTGGGCTACAAATAGCCGGCTGATATACGAGCCAGATCGTGTCTACGCACAGCCTACACATAGAACATGTCAAAGAAATGAAACCAAACACCTTGTAATCACAGTTGACTTTGCTTACATGATGGAATATCATACATTTTTCAAGTTATTTTGGAAAAAATTACATTTAACCAGATTCAATGTTATTTTGGCCTTAACTATATTAATTTTATTCACTTACCAGGAAGCAGTATAGGGTGCCCTTTGACCTAAGTCATCATATGTTAAGTTTGAGTGTGTAATGGGTCACCTAAAAGCTGTTCTGATTGACTAGGCCAATTTCGACGTGTTGGCCAAATTGGTTTGGAACAGTTGTTGAATAAACAATTGAACTGACAAATTATGCCTGCCTATATGTTTGATTGACAATTTTATTGATCACTGAGATAGCATTGAAGTTGGTTCAATATAAAAATTAAATTAGAAAAAGTAGCTTAGATGTAGTAAACTACTTTTGCCATATTGATGTAGCTTAGCTTGCTACATTTCCCAGGGTGGTAGCTTCAGTGTAGTGAAGCTATATTTAATGTAGAGTAACTGCTAGCTTAGCTCACTACATTTTCTAAGTAGCTTGCCCAACACTGGCGGTTCGTAGCCCACTGCAGTAGTGCCGTAATATCTGACTATAACATGACATATAGGCCTAGCCTATAATACGCTCTCACATGTTTATTTTGTAGCATTGTTGGGAGGACTATCATTACATATGTGGTTTAACCAGATGCATTTACACTTGTCCAGTTTCGTCTGGAATGCGGCCCAGACCACCTCCTGAAGTGGTTTGAGCGACCGGATTTCAATCCGTCTCGAATGCGTTTCGGAGGGCATTTACACCTGGTATTTTTTCACGATCGAATAGGATACCTATCCGATTACAGTTTAACATACTGAGATCTAGCATGGGTTGTTCGTACCCAACGTTGGTAGGCATCATAATTTGTCAGAATTCCTGACACACCAAAAGCATTTCCACCAGCACCCCCATGAGATTTAGCATGTCGCATGAAGGTCTCCTCCACAGTTTTATCTACGGCGCAATGAAGGAGCGTGCAACGCTAATAGCCCCTCTTTTCAACAACTCTGTGGCTCCAGGATGTGACACTTCAATGTTCGCAATGAAGATGGAGAAGTAAGAGAGATATCTGGCATAATTCTGGCCTCCAACGCTGAAAAACAGGTCTGCCATAAGGTGCAAACACATAAAGGAGAAAATCATTATGTTTCACTGCATGGATGAGAGACAGTACCAACCAGATGTGGTCCATGTACACTGTAAAAAATGATTTTGTGGTGAAGTAAATACTACTGAAAAAAAACGATGTAATTTACATTAAAAAGTTAGTTCAGGCAAGAATTAAAAAAACTAAGTAAATTCCATATCAGTACTTAATTCAAGCGAGTAGAAATGAAAGCGTAAATATCAACTTAATAAAATTAAGTAAAAATTACTCAACTTTTCTGATACTGGGGTTCCCATCATGCACTGGACCTTGAATAATTAATGAGGTTGATTTTTCACTGGTTTCCAGCTGTATTTACACTGTTTTATCATTGCTTTTGTTGTTAGGATTATAGTAACTTGCCATTTTGTGACATTTCGAGTAAATTTTCTGCTCAAAATGACACATTCAAACACAGAAACGATCCATCAAATGTTACCGTCATGACATTGTGTATTTTCTACGAAGTATTGAGGTCTTTGCATTCACATGATGTTTAACATCTGACATGATGTAGTATAAATTACTTAGAAGTTCTAAGTAAAGCACATACTGGTACTTCAATATTATTGTTTGAGTGAAATGTAATGCAAAGGAAATTTCAACTAAATTGATATTACTCAACCTTTTACTAGCCAAGTTAAAATTTCTTATTTTCTTTGTTACTTTCACTTGACTAGGTTAAGTAAAGTTTACTTAATTCCATATTCCAAGTAAATTTAACTTAAATATTTCTAATTAAAGCTACTGAAAAATATGTTTAGGTTTTTACTTGGCAAATCGTTGTAAATCTACTAGCATTTTCTGAGTGAAAAAAGTTAGCAAGCTTTTTTCAAGTAAATCCTACTCCAATTTTTTTACAGTGTAAGATGTCCACAAATGTGCTGTCTTCCCTAGATGTCCAGCTTTTACACTCTCTCGAAGCTGTTGATATCCTTCGATGTACTTCTGCAGTGGAACATCATTCCTTGTTGCATCTAAGGCTTCTTTAGAAGGAGCTTTCAGCAGTTCATCTAGTATCCCCTTTGATCCCTCTGGTAATTGAGAGAATACTTCTTTCTCTCCAATACTTGTGAGGTATTGTGATAGGAGAAGTCTTTCAAGACATTCCAATACTGTCTTATGACAGTGTAGTGATCTGTCATAATGTTTACCAGTAAGGACACCTTGAAGAGAATCTGATGCAATCAGCCCAGCTTCCAACAAGATATCAGAGAGACCCGATCCATCCATTTTCTTGCCCACCATCTTCAGATATGCGCAAGCCAGATGAAATGTACCAATCAATATTATGTGTTTGTCATACCTAGATTGATCATTCCAAGTCAGGGGATATGCTTTCATGCATACCCCCAAGTCGAATGTTGTAACAACATACTGTAGTTGGATTTCTGCTTTGGCCTCCTCAGCATATCGAAGGCATTCTTTTACTGTCTTGTAGTCTGTAATTGGGCTTGGAATAACAGGGTAATAATCAATTGTTGTCAGACTTTCAGGGGTTTGTTCTGACATTGTGATGAAACCTGTCCATCCTGGAAATTGTTGATCTGATTTGCTGCATGCTGTACGGATCAAGACCCACAAAAAGTGCTTCATGGTAGCATCTTGAAGAGCCCTCTCACCATCAGGAATTACTCTTTGGTGTATGGTTATTTGAGGACTTTTCCGTTGTGTAATATAGCAGTCAGGAAGAGCTTCAGCTGACTCCTGCTCAAAAGAACGTTGTTTTGTTTTCCTGGAAGTGGATGGAATATCGATACGGACTCCGCCATGATCCTCCGGCTTGCCTTCTATGTCCTGTATCATAATGCCATGTGCAGTGTGAATTGAATCCATTCCAGTTAAGTTGTTGAGCAACTGATCAACATTATCAAATTCTGAGTGGAAAATGGAAGGGGCTCTTGGTGATCTAATGATTTGTGTAGACAAAAGACTGGATGTCTCAGCCACAGCCTCAGTAAGTGCAGTTTCCAGTTCAAGTGAGAATGTATAATTCTCTGAATGGCCCAATCGATTAAATAGGGTAATTCATTTTTCATTCCTGAAAAGGTGTCTAAGTGTCATGCATATGAGCATATGCTTTGGAAGTTTCCATTCTCCATTTGTTGTGGCGCGACATATGTCTTGCCCTATTGAATTCACAAGCCTGTTCATTTTGGAGCTTTGTGATTTTGGTTTGCCACATTTTACGTGACACAGAAATGTCTCCAAATTAGATGGAATTACAATGTTCATGCTTACAATATCCTAAGCAAAGGGTGGCCATCTCAACTCATCAGCTTTTGCAAAGCTTTCCAGAATCTCCTCATGTAGAAAATGGCCAGTCTCCTGGATCATGTCTTTGGAACCAAGTTCATATGCACACTGCACTAGGTTTGTAATGTCACTTTGTGAGTTATACACAATGTATGTCGAGAATCTGCCTTTTTTGTTTAGCTTGCAGAATGCCACCTTTTCCTTGTATTGTCCATGTGTTTTCTAGCTTAGCTTTGAGCTTTTCCCCACGACATTTGGGATTGGGGAAGTTTGTACATTCCAGATGAGCTATGTAGATTTTGGTCAGATCAGTCAATTTCATCATTTTGTTGCTGCCGATGATTTCCTTGTCAATTACTCGAGATACAAGTCAAGTCAATTTATTTATAGAGCACAACATAAACACAACATTTGTTGATCCAAAGTGCTTTACAGACAGAAAAAATAATAATAAAAAGAATAATAAAAAATGAATAGAGAAAACTATTAATAATAATAAACTAATAAAAGAACATTTCTATGTACATATACACAGTGTACCATACACAGCATCACTCAAATGCAAGAGTATAAAAGTGAGTCTTTAAGCTAGATTTAAAAACGTTGAGCGATGGAGACGCCCTGATATTAATGGGTAAGCTGTTCTAAAGTTTAGGTGCAGCAACCGCGAAAGCTCAGTGGGCCTTAAAATCAACTCTGAATTTAATAGGGAGCCAGTGCAATGAAGCAAGAACAGGAGTGATATGCTCCCGTTTTTTTGTTCCTGTCAGCAGTCTGGCTGCTGCATTCTGGACCATCTGAAGCCGAGATAGAGTGCTTTGAGGAAGACCGACATACAGAGAATTACAATAATCCAGTCTAGAAGAGATTAGTGCGTGGATGACAATTTCGAGATCTTTTTGAGAAAGAAAATGTTTTACTTTCGCAACAGATCTGAGGTGGAAGAAGCTACTCTTTACAACTGTGTTCACCTGTTTGTCAAATTGTAGTGAAGGGTCAAAATGGACCCCTAGATTTTTTACATAGGATAGTAAGCTATCACTAAGGGAGCCTAACCTACTTGTCAGAGTAGTATTGAGTGCAGCGGGGCCTAGCAGAAGCACCTCAGTTTTGTCAGTGTTTAGTTGCAGGAAATTGTTCGCCATCCAAATTTTCACTTCATCAAGACATGAGAAAAGGAGTTCTATAGAGAAATCATTTTCAAGCTTGATTGGAAGGTAAAGCTGTAGGTCATTGGCGTAGCAGTGATAGTTTATGCCATGTTTCTGGAGAATGGAGCCCAGGGGGAGCATGTAGAGTGAAAACAATAAAGGACCAAGAATGGAACCCTGGGGAACACCATAAGGGACGGGTGCGGTAGGTGAGGTAAACGACCCGATATTTACTGAAAACGTCCTACCCTTTAAATAAGAGTTGAACCATTGTAATGCCGTGCCTTGAACCCCTACTGTATATTGAAGTCGTTTCAAGAGGATGTCATGGTCAATAGTGTCAAAAGCTGCACTCAGATCTAACAGTAACAGAATGACAGATGACCCTGAGTCAGTAGACAACAATAGATCATTCGTAACTTTAAGCAAGGCTGACTCTGTACTGTGAAGTGCTCTGAAACCAGATTGGAACTTATCCAAAATGTTAAAAGCGTCTAAGTAAGAAGTAAACTGTGAGAGCACTGCTTTCTCTAAAACCTTTGAAATAAATGGGAGTTTAGAAATTGGCCGGTAGTTACTAAGAACAGATGGATCAAGGTTAGATCTTTTTAGCAAGGGCTGTACAGAAGCATGCTTAAAAGACTCAGGGATAACCCCACTGGACAGAGAACTGTTTATAATAGTTAAAAGCCAGAGGTGGAAAGAGTACTACAATTTTGTACTCAAGTAAAAGTACTATTACTTCAATAAAATTTTACTTAATTACAAGTAAAAGTACCAGTCTAAAAATCTACTCAAGTAAAAGTAAAAAGTAGCTCATTTAAAATTTACTCAGAGTAAAAGTTACTGAGTAACTTTAACAGCGGGGGTGGGGTGGGAACCAACATGGGTCACCAATCTCGGTCCTGGAGGGCCGCTGTCCTGCAGAGTTTAGCTCCAACCCCAATTAAACACACCTGAACCAGCTAATCATGGTCTCACTAGGCATATTAGAAACTGTCAGGCAGGTGTGTTGAACCATGGTTGGAGCTAAACTCTGCAGGACATCGGCCCTCCAGGACCGAGATTGGTGACCCCTTAGAGATGAACGTCTGCACTTCGTCCACTGAACACGACGATACAGCCATTTATTTTTTTTTATTATTTTTTTTTTTTCTTCAAGCAAGTAGTTTTAAAACAGGTGCTACAGCGGTGGCTGTTACTGGCTATTTAAATCTAGCAGGTTTGATGTCTCGCAAATACAATGACGCTGGTAGTGACGATTCTGTCTGACCAATCAGTGATCTGCAGTGTTTTCACGTCACATTTTAGTACCGGTACGGTACGCTTGGAACCTCAACAGAGGTGGTACCATTTAAAGCGAGCCGTACCGTACCATGCAGTGGAAAAGCGCCATAAGATAACCGTCTCAGAAAATATCACGGTTTACAAACTGTATTATTAAATTATGGTTATTATTATCATCAGTTAAAATGACAGTTAAATAAATGAAACATTTGCTCAATAAAACATATCTAATCAACTAATTTTAATAATTGATTATGAATTAGTTGTTTTTTATCATTAATAACTTGATATGATATGATATACTTGAATGTTTCAAAATAGAGTTCTATGAAATGTTTCTTATTCAGAATTTTTTTCTTTTTATGATTTAATACAAATATATTATCAAAAACGGTGGTAATCAAATAAAAGTTTAGCAAAGGTTTTATCCTTTTAGTTTTTGGCAAAGTGCTACAAAACAGATTTACTCAAACCATGGACAAATAATATATATTCCTTAAATAATGTTTAAATAAATTGTAGTATTATTATTGTTGTTGTTAATATTATTATGAGAAGTAGCCTACATTCTATTGTAGGCCTAAAATAGTAATATATCTGTCCTAATTTTTTCTAGTAAAACCGAACTTTTATTTTGACGGGTTGTTAAGTCCTGTTTCAGAGTGTATTTGACCATGGTTTTTCTCAAATAAAAATTAGGCGTTCTCTCAGAGCAGCTCTGGAAATGTTCATGTATCCATGTACTCGTATTGTTTGTGAGATGCTGAAAACAGCATGAGCGCGTCGCGTACTTGAGTATGTAGTAAGTAGACGAAACAGCAGCACAGCTCATTCACACAGATACACGCAGAACAAGCAGATTATATATTTGCATAGCAGTCTTTTGTGCTTTAATATTCACTGATCATGTCGCGATTTGATTTATTGTACAGCTTTACTTTCGATTTATTCATCCATACATCTACCAGTTTGCGTGTTTCATGACATCTGCATTATACCTACTGTAAATTCCATTTTTTTCTATATCCAAAGTATTCCCTGACCAGGGCTTCACATACCAGTATGTGCGCGAGTGAGATTTCGACAGCATTTCGCGTTCAGCTGGGTCTGCATCACTGTCTGTCTTGTCCGTCACCTTCTCCTTGTTGTTTTGTGATTTTAGCGCGTCTGTTCTCCCGCCCTTCAATCAATCAATGCGGTAGTTTCTGGAGCGCGACGTTTTCACCCAAATCATTTTTTAAATATTTTTTTTACTCAGTAACGGATGTGTTTTAAAATGTAGCGAATTACAATACTTCAAACAAAACATACTTAAGTAAAAGTAAAATTACAGATTTTAAAAACTACTTTAAAAAGTAGAAGTACACAAAAAAACTACTCAATTACAGTAACGCGAGTAAATGTAATTCGTTACTTTCCACCTCTGTTAAAAGCGCAGGGCTCTCTAAGCAAACGGCCAGGCAGTACATCAGATTGACAGTATGTCAATTTCATCTTAGAGATTAATGCACTTAATTGAGATTGAGACACTGGTTTAAAGCTAGTAAAATTACTAGAAGGAGAGATCAGGGGAGAGACAGTCGTGTCAGAAGGAGAGAGGTGAGATCTGATATCTAGTATCTTCTGTACAAAGAAACCTGAGAATTCTATACAGGTCTCGAGATTGCCAACAGGAGCTGAGCAGGTGGCTGGATTAAGAACTGAGTTTATAGTTTTAAAAAGAACTTGTGGCCTATTTGCATTCATAGCAATTAAATTTGTAAGATATTGAGATTTTGCATCACTGACCGACTTTTGATAGGTGGCAAGACAATCTTTTAAAATTTGATAAGAGACCTGTAGCCCATCCTTTTTCCACCTGCGCTCAGCCCTTCTGCATTCCCGTCTGAGCACACGGGTAGAGGCATTTAACCAAGGTTGAAAGTTTGATTTAGGTTTTTGCCTTCTATGCTTCAGAGGGGCAACAGTATCCAATGCAGTTGAACAAGCAGAGTTGAAGACGAGAACCAACTCATCAGTGTTCATATCAGGTGACAAGGAGACCTCACAATTAGAAAAGGTGGTTGAGAATTCTAGTGCAGTAGTGGCATGAAAAACACGGGAGCTGCACACAGGCTGAAAGAGGATGGGCTGTACATACTTTGTGTATATTGGAAATTTTGTGTATATTGGACTCTACAGGATTTGTAGTATTTAGCTTCTGTAGCAAATAGATCCTTTCTTCTAATTCTGCGAAGCAAATTTTCATCAAATTTTTTGTTCTGCAACTTTGAGGACTGTTCTCCACCCATCACACTCAAACTCTCTTAACCCCTCAGTCGTCCATATCCCTTTATTTTTACCTTCTTCCGTGTAATTGAGTTGAAGAATATACAGTCAGGTGTGAAGAGGACCTTGTCACCAGTTGAGGCCCTCTGACTTTGCCTTGAACTTGCTGCTAATAGTTCAGGCTTCTGGTCGAGTCTTTTGAGATTCATGGTGAATCTTTGGTATCATTCTCTGTGATGTCCATCACCTTCTGTAATGGTGTCTGGTATAAGTTCACAGGTTACAGTCATTCTGTGAGCAGATTCCAGTGGTTCAGCTAATCTCTTGTCACGTATTTCTTTCATTCTAGCTAATCTTGCATCAGAATCTGCGTTTGCCCATAATTGCACGAGTGGTCCATATAAAAGACCAGGGACATGCACAATGCATCTGGACTTTGGTTTTGTCCCATGACATCCCCTATGCCTTGAAGGACCTGCAGTCACTTGGCCCACTGACTCATGTCTTGACTCAGACATAACTGAGCAGTTCAGCTATGTTGAAGAAACCAACTACATAACCGACTAGATTATCTATGTGTCTGAGATGTGTGTGTGTGTGTGTGTGTGTGTGTGTGTGTGTGTGTGTGTGTGTGTGTGTGTGTGGTGTGTGCATGTATAAGCTACTGGACATCTAAAATTTCCCTTTGGGATGAATAAAGCTCCGTCAAGGTGAGAGGTCGGTCTCGGATTTTTCGATCGAGTTCCGAACCCTGGCGGCCGAATGTCAGTGGAACGAGGAGGCGCAGTGGGACATGTTCCTGCATGGGTTGGCTGACCGTGTCCAGAGGGAGATCTACGCCCTGGACCTACCTACAACCCTCAATGGCCTCATCGAACTGGCTCTACGGGTGGACGCTCGGCTGGCTAGGGTCGGGAGTAGAGCTTTGTCCACCCGTTCTACAGGAGGAATCGAGGAACAACGGTCCAGCGGCAGGGACGCGGTCAGCCCAGTCTTCGATCACGAACCCATGCAGGTGGGTCGAGCTCGGCTTTCCCGGGAGGAGAAGGAAAGGCGGAGATCCCAGGGCCTTTGCCTATACTGTGGAGGCATGGGACACTACGCTTACAACTGCCCGGTAAAAGGTCAAGCCCGATAGTAAGCATGAGGCTACTATCGGGTGGGATCTCCACCAAGAAGACCTCATCCACATCTACTCTCCTTCCAGTAAGACTGAGATGGTCAGCTCACCAGCACGATTGAGCACTTTTGGATTCCGGGGCTGAAGGTAACTTTATGGACAGCACTCTTGCACACAGATTTCAGATTCCCCTCAAACCACTCACATAAAGGATTTATGTTCATGCACTCAACGGCCAAGAACTCCCCACCATTTCATTTATCACTGAAGACATCACCCTCATCACTTCAGGCAATCACTCCGAGACTATTAGTTTTTACATTCTGGATTCACCCCTGGCACCCATTGTTCTTGGACATCCCTGGCTCATCCGTCACAACCCCCGAGTGGACTGGCAACATAAAGCTATACTGGAGTGGAGCAAGGAATGTCATAAGTATTGTCTCGTGTCTGCTTGTCCGTCTGTGCCTGTTTGTGTGTTTCAGGAGGAAGTAGGGGATTTGTCTAACGTGCCCGAGGAGTACCACGATCTAAAGGAAGTGTTCAGTAAGTCTCGTGCTGCTTCTCTTCCTCCTCATCGTCCCTATGACTGTGCCATAGATTTAATGCCAGGTAAGTCTCCGCCTAAAGGCAAGCTATACTCACTTTCTGTTCCTGAAAGGGAGGCTATGGAGAAATATATTTCTGATTCTCTGGCAACCAAGTTCATCCCCCTTCCTCTACTCCAGCAGGGGCGGGGTTCTTTTTCGTGGGGAAGAAGGACGGGTCTCTGCGACCTTGTATTGATTACCGGGGGTTGAATAACATCACGGTAAAGAATATTTATCCTTTGCCGTTGATGTCTTTAGCTTTCGAGAGGTTGCAGGGAGCGTCCGTCTTCACGAAATTGGACTTGCGTAACGCTTATCATTTAGTTCGCATCAGGGAGGGGGATGAATGGAAGACTGCTTTTAACACCCCCAGGGGGCACTTTGAATATTTGGTCATGCCTTTCGGGCTGTCCAACTCACCAGCAGTCTTCCAGGCACTGGTCAATGACGTGTTGCGAGACATGATAGACCAGTTCATATATGTTTACCTGGATGACATATTGATATTTTCCTCGTCTCTCCAGGAACATGTGCAACACGTCCGACGAGTGCTTCAGAGGTTGTTAGAGAATGGGCTTTTTCTCAAGGCGGAGAGAATGCGATTTTCATGCACAGTCTGTTCCTTTCTTAGGATACATCATCTCATCTGAGGGAATGCGTGTGGACCCTGAGAAGGTTAAGGCTGTGGTAGAATGGCCAAGTCCAGATTCCCGTAAGGCCCTACAGAGGTTTCTGGGGTTCGCCAATTTCTATCGACGTTTCATTCGTAATTTCAGCCAACTAGCCGCGCCTCTGACTGCCTTGACCTCCCCCAGTACTCCGTTCAGGTGGTCAGATACAGCCGAGGCTGTATTTGCTAAATTCAAGAGCCGCTTTGTTTCAGCTCCCATCCTCGTTGCCCCTGACTATGCGTGATGCGTCAGAGGTGGGGGTAGGAGCAGACGACAGGATGCATCCTTGCACGTTTTTTTCTCATCGATTATCCGCAGCCTAACGCAATTATGACATTGGTAACAGGGAGTTGTTGGCAGTCAAGTTAGCGTTGGAGGAATGTCATCATTGGTTAGAGGGTTCTGGGGTACCCTTTATAGTCTGGACTGATCACAAGAATTTAGAATACATCAGAACTGCCAAAAGATTGAACTCCAGGCAGGCTCGGTGGGCACTTTTTTTCGGACGTTTTGATTTTTCTCTTTCGTACCGCCCGGGGTCTAAAAACATCAAACCCGACTCTTTATCTCGCATTTTTGATCCTTCCGAACGCCCGTCTACTCCCGAGTGCATTTTACCGGAGAGTCTATTTGTCTCCACACTCGTATGGGAGGTCGAATCGAAGGTCAAAATGGCCTTAGAAGGGGTAACGCCTCTGCCGGTTGCCCACCGAATCACTTATTCGTGCCGGAGGGATTAAGGTCTGACGTCATTCAATGGGGTCATTGCTCCAACGTGGCTTGTCATCCAGGAGTTTATCGTACTAAGTTTCTAGTCAAGCAACGATTCTGGTGGCCACTCATGGCTCGTGACATTCACAGTTTTGTTTTGGCTTGCTCGGTTTGTGCCTCTGGTAAGACTTCCAATCGACCCTCCTGCTCCTTCAACCGCAGCCAGTCCCTTCGAGACCCTGGTCCCATATCGCTCTCGATTTTATTACCGCCCTCCCACCCTCCCAGGGTAACACAGTCGGTTTGACCGTGGTGGACCGGTTCTCGAAGGCGGCTCATTTCATTCCCTTACCCAAATTACCCTCAGCTAAGGAGACAGCGTTGACAGTCATTGACCACGTCTTTCGTTTACATGGCCTCCCGATGGACGTGGTCTCTGACAGAGGACCCCAGTTTGTGTCCAAATTTTGGCAAGAATTTTGTAAATTACTGGGGGCGACGGTTAGTTTATCCTCAGGGTTTCATCCCCAGAGCAATGGTCAAACCAAGAGAGCCAACCAAGATCTGGAAAGGGTGTTGCGATGTTTAGTCTCCAAGAATCCTTCCTCATGGAGTCAGCAACTTTCCATGGTGGAGTACGCCCACAACACGTTACCAGTGTCGGCCACGGGCCTATCTCCGTTTGAATGTAGTTTAGGTTACCAGCCACCTATTTTTCCCAGTCTGGAATCCGAAGTCGCTGTCCCCTCCGCACACGCCTTAGTCCAGAGGTGTCACCGCACTTGGACTAGAGCCCGTGAGACTTTACTCCAAGTGGGGGCGCGCACCAAGGCGAGGGCCGATCGCCACCGGTCTAAGCCTCCCATATACGTCGTCGGTCAAAAAGTGTGGCTTTCTACTAAGAACATTCCTCTCCGTTCCATCTCTAATAAGCTTGCTCCCAAATTTATTGGCCCGTTCTCTGTCACCAAGATCATTAGTCCGGTGGCAGTCCGCCTTAGTTTACCTCCAGCGTACAGGAGGGTACACCCCGTTTTTCACGTTTCCAAAATTAAGCTTGTGTTTCGTTCACACAGTAATCCGCCAGTCCCGGTTCCCCCCCCCCGCCGCGTCTCGTAAATGGGGATACCACCTATTCGGTTAATCGTATTCTGGATTCGAGGCAGAGGGTACCTGCTAGAGACATTCTGGATCACTCTCTGATCGATGATTCCAATCGACAGGTAAGGAGTTCTGAGAACGCAGGAGGCGTTCTTAGGAGAAGGGGTACTGTCACGGTATACAAATTAATTTGCTTCCTTCTCGTCTCATGTTATTGTTGTTGCGTGAAAGCACGTGTGTGGTGGGCGTGTGTGAGTGAGTGAGTGTCATTCCTTGATCCGCTCCAGCTGATCATCATCTCATCACCAGCTGCAGCCGATTACATTTCACTATATATGCTCACAGTGTTCTCATCTCCATTGTCAGATCATTGTTGGATGTGTCGGTGTTCCAGTCTTGAATGTAGTTTAGGTTACCAGCCACCTATTTTTCCCAGTCTGGAATCCGAAGTCGCTGTCCCCTCCGCACACGCCTTAGTCCAGAGGTGTCACCGCACTTGGACTAGAGCCCGTGAGACTTTACTCCAAGTGGGGGCGCGCACCAAGGCGAGGGCCGATCGCCACCGGTCTAAGCCTCCCATATACGTCGTCGGTCAAAAAGTGTGGCTTTCTACTAAGAACATTCCTCTCTCCGTTCCATCTCTAATAAGCTTGCTCCCAAATTTATTGGCCCGTTCTCTGTCACCAAGATCATTAGTCCGGTGGCAGTCCGCCTTAGTTTACCTCCAGCGTACAGGAGGGTACACCCCGTTTTTCACGTTTCCAAAATTAAGCTTGTGTTTCGTTCACACAGTAATCCGCCAGTCCCGGTCCCCCCCCCCGCCGCGTCTCGTAAATGGGGATACCACCTATTCGGTTAATCGTATTCTGGATTCGAGGCGGAGGGGACGCGGATTTCAGTACTTGGTGGACTGGGAAGGTTATGGTCCCGAGGAGAGAAGTTGGGTACCTGCTAGAGACATTCTGGATCACTCTCTGATCGATGATTCCAATCGACAGGTAAGGAGTTCTGAGAACGCAGGAGGCGTTCTTAGGAGAAGGGGTACTGTCACGGTATACAAATTAATTTGCTTCCTTCTCGTCTCATGTTATTGTTGTTGCGTGAAAGCACGTGTGTGGTGGGCGTGTGTGAGTGAGTGAGTGTCATTCCTTGATCCGCTCCAGCTGATCATCATCTCATCACCAGCTGCAGCCGATTACATTTCACTATATATGCTCACAGTGTTCTCATCTCCATTGTCAGATCATTGTTGGATGTGTCGGTGTTCCAGTCTTGTGTTCCTGAGTCTCTCGTCGTGTGTTCCTGTGGATTTCGTCTTGTTCGTGGATTATCGTCGGTTGTGGATTATCACCGCTTGTGGATTGTTCTTCGTCTGTCTTCACTGCACCACTTGGGATTCACCACGCTGACCATCGATGTCCCTGTGTCACCCTCCACGCCCGTGTCTTTCTGTTTGGACTTCCACTACCCAAATAAAGAGTTTGTTTACCTGCTATTGCTTCCTGTTATCAGTTGAGTCATGACACATATTAACTGATACTATGGAAATGGACCTTGATCGATTATATCCATACAAGGCCTTAACTATATTAAATAAATAAATAATTAAAAACAACTATTTAAAGTAACTATCAATGTAGTGTAGTAAGAGTATTGGGTAACCTAAAAGCTGTTCTGATTGACTAGGCCAAACTCGACGTGTTAAAATAGCTTAAAATCATTTTTTAGGGTTTCCCTATTCAGGGCTAAAACAGGTAGTGTATCCCAAAAATGTCAATGTTCTACACATCATATTTATATACACGGTAGGCCTATGTAGCTCGCCGCCTAATATAAAACTATAACAAAACCAGGTGTCAAGAGTGTGCGCATCTTTTTCCATTTCTCACGTGTCAGCCCAAGGATTGATATTGGTACCTGATGTCACACCATACAGAGCAGAAATGCACCAAAAAGCTGGTTTGTAGAGCCCTATGAAATCTGTTTTATTTTTCCCACATTCCAAATTCAGTTTTATTTTGTTTTCATTTTCTGGACTCCCATTTTAATGGTTAAATAAAATTATTAATCAAAAACGTGTAATTAATTGAAATCATGAAACATATACAATTTAACAATAATTTATTAACATTTTTAAATAAATTACATTTTAAGGGCACTATGAAATAGTTTTTTTAATGGTTTAAATTGTAATGACCAATTATTTCAAATGTAGGCCTAATGATTTAAAGGGGTCATATAATGCCATTTTTGTACAAGTTAATATGAATTTTTAGGGTCTAAATAAAAACTTTGTAATATACTTTATTTAAAAATTCTCATTAGTATTTTAAGAAAACGCGTTGTTCATTATAAACGTGGGATTATTCATTATATTGAGAACGTTGTAACGTTACATAGAACACATGCCGTAATGTAAAGAGTGCAAACATTAGCCACATTCATCGTGAAACGTGCAAGCGATTTGCAAAGATGAATATAAATAGGCTATTAATATAAAGGTTAATAAAACGTTACACTCACGTCAGTTCTTCTGGAGGTGCAGGAACACGTATAGTTGGTACCGATTCTTTTTTCAGGAGCAGCTTAACCAGCTTTATGACCCTCCTCGTTTATAAAGCAGTCTGGTGACAAATGATTCGCGCAAACATGAACCGAACGCATTGCGTGGGGAATATTCCCATCGTAAACAAACTCAGCCACTGCGTCTTCAGCGGTTCATTTTTAGGAACATTAAAATGACTGCTGTGTTCCTTATTGCACCCAAGAACAGAACACCACAATCGATTAGACGGCCGCCATTCTGCTCCAGTGTAAACAATGACGGACTATGACAGCGCGCTCAGGGCGGGTCTGTGTTGAAACGCTGCTGTCAATCAACAATCGTGGGAGGGGCGTGCGAGCTTGTGACGTCACACGCTCGAACGGCTCAATTTGAGGCAGGGGAAAACATATAAGGAGATTAAAACAAAATCACTGGATGGATTTTTATCATTATATCGTCGCTGTCCGATGAAAACCGCGTATGTCCATTTTGCCGATTTTGAGATTTTTCGACGGATAGAATGTCCAGGTTCATTTCAGTATATGATGTTTTATAAACAAAGTTCGGGAGGAGCACGTTCAAATAATTGATCCAATTATCACATCATTCGAACCAGCTGTCGACAATCAGTAATCAACATGTCTATCCAATCAGCTTGAGTTGGAGACCTGTATATATATACACTCATTTGACTCACCAATGTTCCTCTACAGTTTTTCAGCATCCCTCCACCACCCCGTCTCCTCACACTCGCCTGGTTACTTCTTAACCAGCAATACGGGGGGAGTATTCTGGGTTCGGGCCGAACACCGAGCCCGGAGCCCTCTCCTCGGACAGCACGCCAAATACGCATTTATTTTATCTGACTTATTTGTAAGTGTGAACTCGTGAAACAGTATGCTTCACATGTCTAAATGACCAATGAAAAGTTGTGAAATCATGTCATCTGATTTTCACGTATATACACTCTAAAAATGTTGGGTTGTTTTAATCCAACTTTGGGTCAAATATGGACAAACCCAAACTTTGGGTTAAAAATGTAATGTAAAAATTTTACCCAAAGCTGGGTTTGTCCATATTTGACCCCAAGTTGGGTTGAAACAACCAAGCATTTTTTAGAGTGTACATTTGGTGTCAAAGCTGTCAATCACGCCGCGTATCTCCCGCCCTGTGGAGGCATCTCGCAGGTCTAAGCGTCTCTGGAAGCTCAGGATTGTATAGCCGAATAACTCTGTGAGGTAAAGTATAAGCAAATGTTTGTTTTTGACAACACTGTTCAAGTTTATTATATATTCGCAATATATTCACAACTGTTATTTACCTGTAAATGGTCTAGAGGAAGTAATTGTCACTGTTTATTGTGGAGATGTTAACGCACGGGTCTGTTAACAATAGGCTACTTTTGTAGTCTAATATATTTCTGACTAATAAATTACTGACACAGTAAAAGGTAGATTTAAATAAAGAATAACGAATTTTAAATAAAGAAAAATGAAATTTAAATAAAGAAAAAACTAAATTTAAATAAAGAAAAATTACATTTAAATAAAAAAAACGAAAATTGAATAAAGAAAAAAACGAAATTTAAATAAAGAAAAACGAAATTTAAATAAAGAAAAACGAGATTAATTTAGATTGATAACGGGTAAAAAGGCTAATACATGTTGGGTCGGTGTACTTTTTCGTTCATTTCGGAATGAAAGATGAAATGTAAAAAAAAGGGTGCAGCTTGTTTTTTTGTTTAAAAGAACAAAACAGAAATGGCTGTATTTTTTTGTAGGCTACATAGCATAGCCTACTTTGTTATTGTTTTAGTATCATAATGATTAATAAATGCACGCACAATTATCCGTGAACATGATTTGAAGCCTTTCAACTTACCTGTATAAATAAATAAATATATTTATTATATAATTCAGAATTAAATGAATGTGCAGCAATTTGTACAAATAGAGTCTGTAGGTCTACAATACTGTTGTAGCCATTAAATGAGCGCATTTATTTTCATATTTGTTCAAATATTATGTTTTTTTTCTTCCATATTTGTTGATTTATGAAAAGTGAACAGCACTAGTAATAAGATGCACAATTTGAGACATGGAGTGTCCGACATGATTTTGACCACTTCATTAAGTTTTATTTTGTAGAAAACCTTTCTTTAAAGTGAATTTCGTTTTGTATGAATTGTATCTTAATTTTAATCAATTTTTCATCAACCAATTGCCTGGAGTGGATTTAATAAATAAGAAGCAAATATATAGCAGACAATATAATCATGGAGGCGCCTGCGCGGTCACTTGCATTGAACTGGAGCGCATCTCATCCTAACTGTGTATGCCTCACACAGACATGAGAATTACATCAAATGCACAAAGCTTGAAAAGTCTTTAAACAAAATAATTCAAAACGAAAAGAAAAAGGCTACTCTCTGATTATGTATGATTATATGAGTGTATTGATTCATTGTCCCTTCATAGTTTGCAAGAGACATTTAATAAACTGAGCGTATTTAATAAACTGAGACATAGGCTATTTAATAAACTGAGCGTAGCCTATTCATCTGTCAATATGAAACGCGACTTGGTCATTCTAATTAATGATCGGAAGAACGCATATCGACCACCGTTACGTAAAGAACGTAAAGAGCTTCACGTAAAGAGCTCACATGTTCTTCCCAACCAAAAGAATACATTACTACATCATCCAGATAAGCCTCACACTTCTGAACTCCACTCAGTACAATACCCATTAAGCGTTGAAATGTTGCTGGTGCGTTTCGCATCCCATACGCCATAACGGAGTACTGTATAAAATCATCAGGGGTCACAAACACTGAAATCTCAGAGGCCCGAGGAGTAAGAGGAACTTGCCAGTACCCCTTAAGAAGATCTAATTTTGTGACAAATTTTGCAGGACCAACTCGATCAATACAGTCTTTCATACGTGGAAGTGGGAAAGAATCAGCCTTCGTTACTGCATTGATTTTGCGATAGTCAGTGCAGAAACGAACTGATGAGTCCGCCTTGGGAACCAACAAACAAGGCGAACTCCACGCACTCTGACTGGGACTCGCAAAGTTATTCCGACGCAAGTATTCGACCTCAGCTTTCATTAGCTCACGCTTTTTCGGATTAAGTCGAAACGGATGCTGTTTTATGGGCTGCGCATTTCCCACATCGATATCATGCCGAAGTACTGTAGTCTGAGACGGAATGTCACAAAAGAGTGAGTGATGACTTTCAGTTAACTCAACGATATCTTTCCTTTGATTCGGAGCTAAATAACTTAAGTGAGACTCCAACTCATTTAAAATTGCAAAGTTCGACAAGCGACACAAAGGTACAGAAAAATCCTGTTCCACCTCGTTTGCTACAGACGATACAACACTCGGTTTGACAACCAGGGTAGACTCGTCTGTCACATAAGACTTCCGCTGACGTTCAGGTGTGCAAATCAAATAGTTTGTGTCACTCAATTGTTTTGTCACCCTATAAGGACCTGAAAATCTTGGCTGCAGAGCAGACCCTGGCATTGACATTAAAGGGTTAGTTCGCCATTTAAGACATGAAGTTGTATGCAATCCTTACCAGCACTATAGTGCATACACACTGACCCACTCTGTAGTCACCTCGCTGGTCAGAGTTGTGGCCGCTGGAAGTTTTTCAAGGAAGTACTCCCGGTTAGTTTCCGGGGCCACAAAACTGTGCGTTTTTACGTGAAAAAATTATTTGCGTTTCAAAGCTTGATTAATTTAACACACAAAAAACACGCCGGGACAAAATTCATACCTCCGTTTTAATCGGCACTATTTTATTTCCATTTCTATCAATCCGCGCTGCTGTCAGCGTCAACAGTGCTCACGTTCAGATCAGCTGTTAATAGCGCGACTCGCTGACAACATGTCTGACTGCGAAACTTCTGATGATGAAACCAATTTTAGCACAATGTCAGACGGAACAGATGATGATGAAAGTAATTTTAGCACAACGCCATACCTTTATGAACCGGAGTATGCCGAAATGTTATTGATTGCAACACAAAACCCCAGGGCTCTCTCAAGTGTCACGCATTGCGTGACAGTCACTCATTTCGGTCTTTTGTCACGCTCTCCCGCCACACATTGCATTTCTCACGCTGAAAAACTATTTGTAATATATTTAATATGCCGCAGCGCCAATCAGAAAATAACACTAATTGTATCTGGGTGAGATTAAGGCAACAACCAATGACGGGGTGTCTTGAGAGCCCTGAAACCTCAATTGTGTGTGTGTTCAATCAAATAGTTTTCTCAGCAAATTGTACCTATATATCCCATATAGCCTACCGTTTTTATATTAGACATCTTTTCACGTGTTTTCCACTGGAGTCTAAACATCAGCTTGTTTACCGTACAGTTTACATGGGATCATAAAGTTAGTAAGAGCTTACCCCGTGGTACTGGTACAGCAAAACTCTTTAAAATCTGTTTTTTTTTTCCTTTTTCCTCCTTGGTTGGGGATGTAATCGTCTTCGCTGAAGTGAGCACTGCACATAATCCTTGATTTTGGATATTTTAGCTACCGCAGAGTAGCCGATGGCAACCAGCCACTCTCGTCTATATCCGAAACAGGAAAATTATGGAATCTGAACGGTGATCCCGGCACATTCTTGTGGTCACAGCCTGGGTATTTACAAGTTCGCACCATTCATTTTCTACTTTTTACGTCGTTGTCAATCGATTGTGTAAACACTATGGAACAGCTGATCGGAACGTGCTCACTGTTGACGCTGACAGCAGCGCGGATTGATAGAAATGGAAATAAAATAGTGCCGATTAAAACGGAGGTATGAATTTTGTCCCGGCGTGTTTTTTGTGTGTTAAATTAATCAAGCTTTGAAACGCAAATAATTTTTTCACGTAAAAACGCACAGTTTTGTGGCCCCGGAAACTAACCGGGAGTACTTCCTTGAAAAACTTCCAGCGGCCAGAACTCTGACCAGCGAGGTGACTACAGAGTGGGTCAGTGTGTATGCACTATAGTGCTGGTAAGGATTGCATACAACTTCATGTCTTAAATGGCGAACTAACCCTTTAACAACAATACAGATTCACCAGGCTGAAAAGAACGAGCGACACTTTTGCGGTCGTAATGCTTCATCTCAGAGTGCGTTTCAGTCAAATTTTTACTCGCCAGCTCACCAACCCGACGAAGACGTTCACGAATAGAGCTAACATACTCCGATACTAGCACGAACTGTGTTTTATCACTAACAAGTTGCTCACGTACAAGTTTTAAAGGACCCCGAACCGTATGTCCAAAAATTAGCTCCGCCGGTCTAAACCCCAATGATTCTTGAGCGGTTTCCCTTATCGCGAATAAAAGCAACGGGAGATCATCATGATTTGAACGTCTGGTGAAATTGCTCTAGAGCTCCCTGCGACTGCGGATAATACACGCTCGACACTACGTGATTACTTGAAATTCCTTTCAACACTTCCTCAAATACCTTAGATTTAAAATTTGTTCCCTGATCGGTCTTGATCACACGTGGTAACCCAAACGTTGAACAAAATTTAATCAACTCTTTCACAATGGTCTTTGCTTTGATGTTATGCAATGGCATTGTGTATTATAAAAAACTAAACTAAAGTAAACTAGCCAGAAAATATTATATATAAACTTTCTTTTAGTTTATGTTATGAATTTAAATGATATCCCTACTCAAAGAGAATAAAACCATTCGTAACAATTAACAGGGATCTGTTCAAGATCCCTGGAGTCCCCGCTCTCACTCCCAAGGCTTCAAAAACACTAGGACATTCTTAAAGTGCAAAAAAAGTATATTTATTACATTAATGGCTAGCAAGCCACAAAGGTTACTAGGTTTCCTAACCTGGAAATCAGATAACAAAAAAAAAGATACAAAAACTGCCCTCCCTACTTATCAAAAACAGGAGGGGAATAAGCCAAAACAAGTAACAAAACAAAACTAACTGATTTAAGGAACTAACCTGGAAATCAGATAACAATTCAATTCAATTCAAATTTATTTGTATAGCGCTTTTCACAATACACATTGTCTCAAAGCAGCTTTACAGAAAGTGCATTTCAGAAATGTACATAGAAAAATACAGTTAGTTAATCATGTATTAATTTAGGCATAGCATATCGCCGGCGTTGAGTCGTCTCTTCACAGGCGTCGAGTCGTCTCTCCACAGGCGTTTAGTCGTCTCATCACAGGTGTTGGGGCATCTGAAGTCTTCGTGAGAGGCTGGATACAAACTGGAGCTGACGAACGCTATTTACCTCGGGACTAGCGTCCCGAGATAACAGCAGAAAGACAGATGGGAAATAATTAGCATAGCTGATGTTCATAATATTAATGCATTCGAACTGATTCAGAAGTAGTATAAAAGGTAAGCACTAAGTGAATGCTTGGTTAAAGAGATGCGTCTCTAAAATTGGTGTTATATGATCATATTTTCTTGATCTAGTAAGAACTCTAGCAGCTGCATTTTGCACTAACTGTAGCTTGTTTATTGAGGATGCAGGACAACCAGCTAATAAAGCATTACAGTAATCTAGTCACGAGGTCATGAATGCATGAACTAACTTTTCTGCATCAGAAACAGATAGCATGTTACGTAGCTTAGCAATGTTTCTAAGGTGGAAAAAGGCTGTTCTTGTAACATATGAAATATGATTTTCGAAAGTCAAGTTGCGGTCTAGTATAACACCCAGGTCTTTTACTGTAGTGGATAAAGTAACAGGACATCCTTCTAAATTAAAGTTGTATTGTAAGGGATTTTGTGGGTAGTTTTTTTGGACCAATAAGTAATACCTCCGTTTTATCTGAATTTAATAGCAGGAAATTACACGTCATCCAGCATTTTATATCTTTTAGACACTCTGTCAAGTTAGATAAGTTAGTGTTTTATCACTAACAAGTTGCTCACGTACAAGTTTTAAAGGACCACGAACCGTATGTCCAAAAATGAGCTCCGCCGGACTAAACCCCAATGATTCTTGAACGGTTTCCCTTATCGCGAATAAAAGCAACGGGAGATCATCAGCCCAGTCCTTACCGGCTTCTACACAGTGCGCCCGCATGATTGATTTGAACGTCTGGTGAAATTGCTCTAGAGCTCCCTGCGACTGCGGATAATACGCGCTCGACACTACGTGATTACTTGAAATTCCTTTCAACACTTCCTCAAATACCTTAGATTTAAAATTTGTTCCCTGATCGGTCTTGATCACACGTGGTAACCCAAACGTTGAACAAAATTTAATCAACTCTTTCACAATGGTCTTTGCTTTGATGTTATGCAATGGTATTGTGTATTATAAAAAACTAAACTAAAGTAAACTAGCCAGAAAATATTATATATAAACTTTCTTTTAGTTTATGTTATGAATTTAAATGATATCCCTACTCAAAGAGAATAAAACCATTCATAACAATTAACAGGGATCTGTTCAACAAGATCCGTGGAGTCCCCGCTCTCACTCCCAAGGCTTCAAAAACACTAGGACATTCTTAAAGTGCAAAAAAAAGTATATTTATTACATTAATGGCTAGCAAGCCACAAAGGTTACTAGGTTTCCTAACCTGGAAATCAGATAACAAACAAAAAGATACAAAAACTGCCCTCCCTACTTATCAAAAACAGGAGGGGAATAAGCCAAAACAAGTAACAAAACAAAACTAACTGATTTAAGGAACTAACCTGGAAATCAGATAACAATTTTTTGTTAGTCTAGCCACGGTGTTAAATAAAAACCTTGGATTATTTTGGTTATTTTCTATTAGTTTGCGGAGATGCTCAGCCCTGGCTGTTTTTAGAGCCTTTTTATAACGTGACATACTGTCTTTCCACGCTATTCTAAAGACCTCTAAATTAGTTTGTTTCCATTTACGCTCTAAGTTACGAGTTTCTCTCTTGATAGCATAAGAACAAATCAACACTGCTGATCGCCAAAGAAGCCATGAGAGCGGGGACCTCTCGATCCATGGTTTCCAGATACTTAAATGTAGCGGCAATCACTCCCGTCACCAATCAAGGTCCCTCATTAACAGCTCCACCTGAGAATGATTATAGAGAGAGACAGAGAAAGAACACAAGAGAAAACCCCAACAACACAGTATACACTCCCACGTAACACCTCCCCACCAAAAAGATGCTAACAGGAAGTTTGTATCTGCTACACTGCACAACCGCAATTAGTTTACACTTCAGCACCATAGACTCGGGACAGCGCATCCGCAACAGTATTCTGCGAGCCTTTTTTATGTCGGATATCCAAATTAAATTCTTGAACTATTAATGCCCAGCGCATTAAGCGTTGATTCGAATTCGACATCCAAGCCAAAAAAACAAGTGGGTTGTGGTCGGTATACACTAGAATTGGAAATGAGCTTCCACCTAAGTACACCTCGAAATGTTGCAACGCTAACAGCAACGCAAGAGCCTCTTTTTCGATGGTACTATATCTGCGTTGACATAACGTGAACTTTTTCGAGAAATAACAAACTGGGTGATCAACCTCAAACTCACTCTCTTGAAGTAAAACTGCACCAGCTCCAGTAGCAGAGGCATCCACCTCCAGCTTAAAAGAGCGCGTAAACTCTGGCGCCGCCAAAACAGGAGCATTACACAGTAAATCCTTAGCTGCTCGAAAAGCCTGCTCACAAGCAGGAGACCACACGAAAACTCTAGCTGTGCTGAGGAGATCGGTTAATGGGGATACAACACTGGCAAAGTTACGACAGAACCCTCTGTAGTATCCTGCCATCCCCAAAAATCGGCGCAGTTCTCTTTTATTCACAGGTACTGGAAACTTCACGACAGATGCAATCTTCGCATCAAGCGGGCATATCTGACCCTGACCCACTCTTTTCCCCAAGTAAACCACTGTTGCCTTGGCAAACTCACATTTGGATAGGTTCAAAGTCAAAGATGCGTCACAAAACCGTGAAAGCACTTCACGTAAAGAGCTCACATGTTCTTCCCAACCAAAAGAATATATTACTACATCATCCAGATAAGCCTCACACTTCTGAACTCCACTCAGTACAATACACATTAAGCGTTGAAATGTTGACGGTGCGTTTCGCATCCCAAATGCCATAACGGAGTACTGTATAAAATCATCAGGGGTCACAAACACTGAAATCTCAGAGGCCCGAGGAGTAAGAGGAACTTGCCAGTACCCCTTAAGAATATCTAATTTTGTGACAAATTTTGCAGGACCAACTCGATCAATACAGTCTTTCATACGTGGAAGTGGGAAAGAATCAGCCTTAGTTACTGCATTGATTTTGCGATAGTCAGTGCAGAAACGAACTGATGAGTCCGCCTTGGGAACCAACAAACAAGGCGAACTCCACGCACTCTGACTGGGACTCGCAAAGTTTTTCCGACGCAAGTATTCGACCTCAGCTTTCATTAGCTCACGCTTTTTCGGATTAAGTCGAAACGGATGCTGTTTTATGGGCTGCGCATTTCCCACATCGATATCATGCCGAAGTACTGTAGTCTGAGACGGAATGTCACAAAAGAGTGAGTGATGACTTTCAATTAACTCAACGATATCTTTCCTTTGATTCAGAGCTAAATAACTTAAGTGAGACTCCAACGCATTTAAAATTGCTAAGTTCGACAAGCGACCACAAGGTACAGAAAAATCCTGTTCCACCTCGTTTGCTACAGACGATACAACACTCGGTTTGACAACCAGGGTAGACTCGTCTGTCACAAGACTTCCGCCGACGTTCAGGCGTGCAAATCAAATAGTTTGTGTCACTCAATTGTTTTGTCACCCTATAAGCACCTGAAAATCTTGGCTGCAGAGCAGACCCTGGCATTGACATTAACAACAATACAGATTCACCAGGCTGAAAAGAACGAGCGACACTTTTGCGGTCATAATGCTCCTTCATCTCAGACTGCGTTTCAGCCAAATTTTTGCTCGCCAGCTCACCAACCCGACAAAGACGTTCACGAATAGAGCTAACATACTCCGATACTAGCACGAACTGTGTTTTATCACTAACAAGTTGCTCACGTACAAGTTTTAAAGGACCCCGAACCGTATGTCCAAAAATGAGCTCCGCCGGACTAAACCCCAATGATTCTTGAACGGTTTCCCTTATCGCGAATAAAAGCAACGGGAGATCATCAGCCCAGTCCTTACCGGCTTCTACACAGTGCGCCCGCATGATTGATTTGAACGTCTGGTGAAATTGCTCTAGAGCTCCCTGCGACTGCGGATAATACGCGCTCGACACTACGTGATTACTTGAAATTCCTTTCAATACTTCCTCAAATATCTTAGATTTAAAATTTGTTCCCTGATCGGTCTTGATCACACGTGGTAACCCAAACGTTGAACAAAATTTAATCAACTCTTTCACAATGGTCTTTGCTTTGATGTTACGCAATGGTATTGTGTATTATAAAAAACTAAACTAAAGTAAACTAGCCAGAAAATATTATATATAATCTTTCTTTTAGTTTATGTTACAAATTTAAATGATATCCCTACTCAAAGAGAATAAACCATTCGTAACAATTAACAGGGATCTGTTCAACAAGATCCCTGGAGTCCCCGCTCTCACTCCCAAGGCTTCAAAAACACTAGGACATTCTTAAAGTGCAAAAAAGTATATTTATTACATTAATGGCTAGCAAGCCACAAAGGTTACTAGGTTTCCTAACCTGGAAATCAGATAACAAACAAAAAGATACAAAAACTGCCCTCCCTACTTATCAAAAACAGGAGGGGAATAAGCCAAAACAAGTAACAAAACAAAACTAACTGATTTAAGGAACTAACCTGGAAATCAGATAACAAACAAAAAGATACAAAAACTGCCCTCCCTACTTATTAAAAACAGGAGAAAACGAATAATAAATAAAAGAGGCACCCACCTCCCTACCATGCTCCAAAACGGTTTAACAGAAATAAACACAACTTAAACATAAGGTTGTGGTTCACACATCAAATGTCTTTAACATGTACATAAGAACAAATCAACACTGCTGATCGCCAAAGAAGCCATGAGAGCGGGGAGCTCTCGATCCATGGTTTCCAGATACTTAAATGTAGCGGCAATCACTCCCGTCACCAATCAAGGTCCCTCATTAACAGCTAACATACTTCCTCACTTCCTCAAATACCTTAGGATTCATAGTACCCTCAAGAGAACCTGACACGCCACCCTCAAACACAAAGAGGGTAAAAGCAGAACTGTCTGAGAAATTCTCAACATCAGACATTTGCTCAAGAACAATATTAGCTACACTTTTAGGCTTGAAGGCAGCATTCTTATTCTTCCAGGCTTTACGATCAACAATAAGATGATTCGGGTCTAAGCAATAAAAGCAAACTCTTTTATTCTGAACACTCTTGCTATCTTCCTTACCCTGCACTGCAGAGGTCATCATAGGTCTTGTTGAGTGAGTGTACATCAAAGGTTTCTCCACACTTGAAGACATCGAAGTACTATGATTCGAGCTAGCAGCAGAAGAAAATACAGTCTTATGTGTCAGAATATATTCATCCGCCAACACTGCAGCAGCTGAAAGGGACTTAAACTTTTGTTTGTTTAGGTAAATCACTAAATTGTCTGAAAAACAATTTTTAAAATCCTCCAACAGAATCAGTTCTTGAAATTGTTCAAATGTAGTAGTCTTAGAAGCGGCACACCACTTTTCTAACAAAGCTCTCTTATCACGTGCAAACTGCACAAACGTTTGTTTAGCCGATTTAGTAAAGTTACGAAACGTTTGCCTGTAGGCTTCAGGCACAAGTTCGTAAACTCGCAAAACAGCAGCTTTCACCAAATCATAATTAAGAGACTCCTCGATGGGTAAAGCAGAACATACTTCTTGAGCTTTACCAACTAAACTGCACTGTAGCATCAACCCCCACATATATTTAGGCCAGTTAAGTTTAGCAGCAATACGATCAAATGCTATGAAATAAGCATCGGCTTCTGACTCACGAAAAGGAGGCACAAGCTTAATGTATCTACTTGGGTCAAACAAATTAACACCAGCAGGCTGACTATTTGAAGGCACTGGAGTCACTACAGGTGTAACAGCATTAAACGCACGATCTCTTTCCTTTTCCCTGTGCACCATCTCCAGCTCACGTAGATGTAACATACGATTTTCATGTTCTTGTCGATTTATTTGTAACTCCATTTATTTTAATTTTATCAAGAGCAACGGATCTGATTGAGATGTCAAATCAGTTTCAGCAGTCTCTAACACATCACTCTTTTCAATTTCGCTATCCTCATCAGCAGAAAAAAACCTTGCTCAACCAGTTTAGCATAAACTTCAGCTTTAACAACCTTTTTAGGTGCAGAGCTTAATACAGAAACCTCCAAACTTTCAGCAATCTGTATTAGATCTTTCTTTCGAAATGCATGAAACTGCTGTATAGTAGGTTTTGCAATAAATGAGCTTACATCTACCTCCATTATTAATGTTCGTTACTGCTTTACACTTTAAATCAGCAAGACAAAATAGGAGTACATTTTACTCACCAAGACGACAGAAGTGGTAGACTTAGTAGGCTACACGTACAAATTTGACAAGCGGACACTTCCACTTATTAAATAAAAAAGAGAAAAACAATCATTTGTTAAATCAATACAAAAAAACAAGCGGACGAGCCCCCATTTGTTACGAATTTAAATGATATCCCTACTCAAAGAGAATAAAACCATTCGTAACAATTAACAGGGATCTGTTCAACAAGATCCCTGGAGTCCCCGCTCTCACTCCAAAGGCTTCAAAAACACTAGGACATTCTTAAAGTGCAAAAAAAAGTATAGTTATTACATTAATGGCTAGCAAGCCACAAAGTTCAGGGGAATAAGCCAAAACAACGCGTTTGTATAAATACTCTTGTTTGTATAAGCCTACTCTTGTTTGTATAAATAAGAGTAGGCCTATGCGTTTGTAAAATGTATAACTATATTTTATGGCAGAATACCATAGCAAGTGCTTGGGAGCACTTCTACTCGGCGCAGTAATATCATCTCTCGTGAAAAGGACTTTTCACGAGAGATGATGTTACTGCGCCGAGTCGAAGTGCTCCCAAGCACTTGCTATGGTATTCTGCCATACAATATAGTTATCCATTTTACACCCACAAAAAGCGCAACATTTTATTTTTTGTCACCGTTCTTGGTCGAGTTACACTACTCTAGTAACTGTATTTAAATAGGGAAAACGTAGAGGTGTTTGGTCGCTCTTCTTCTTGGCCCGTATTGAATGAGCAGGGCTGAGATAAGATCTAACAAAGGTTCTTGGCAAGACAGCGATTTAGTGCACGCACTGAGATGAGAGAGGTATGTATCAACTCGTCTTAGTTAAGGGAATAACATAGTTTAATATGAAAAACAAGTAGAGAATCCCTTTAAACTGCTTCACTAACCAATCTCATCTCTCTCTGCTCCTCCAGGTATGATCCTGTTTTGTTTGTTCCTTTGTGGTTTTACTTCGTTTCCACTCAGTCATGTTCACACACACATATTCACACATCCCTGCACTTTACACATACCTTATGTTATGACAACCTTTTTGATTGGCCTAAACCTGTTATTCGTGTCTCCTCATTTTGCCACAAACTATGAGCCGGCCTGTGCCAATATAGAGGATGACTTGACTTGTAGGATCTGTATAATGAGTTTGCCAAAACGGTTAACCAAAGAAAATGATTTCTTGTTACAGTATAAATGATATAAATACAGTATCAAACGATAACCTCAATGTTAGAGTTTTGTGCATGTGCATGTGTGTGAGACAACATTTGAGATATGTTAACAAAGAGCAGCATGGATTACTAGGAATAAGTAATGATTGCGTAATCATCAAAATGCTTCTGGAGAAGTACTGGGAGGGAGACAGATTTAAGTTTCAGATTTCCTTCTGCACAAATAGTCCTAAGCCCACCCCTTTGTGAACAGACATAAAAGAAACTGAAGCATTACTTCTGTATAGTTATTCAGCTCCTGACACAAGATGAATCTGCAGGTCTCCGTCGTTCTTCTTTTCATTTCTCTCACTGGAGGTACAGAAAACAGCAAGTATTGAAAAGTATTATTTGCTAATCATACTGTAGAGCGCTAACTCAATGTCTTTCTCTGTCTGTAAGGTTATTCTCTCAAGTGTTACTCCTGCACATCTGCTGTGACGGGTTCCTGTAACTTAAAAGAGGAGACATGTCTAGCTGGATTTGCTAAATGTTCAACCACTACTATCGGTAAGTCCAGTATAATGTGGAAATCTGCTGATACTGCTAGAGAGAAAGTTTCCACTTGTTAACTGCTAATCTTGGAATTGTTTCATTATCTTATTATATGGACATGTATGTCTTTTCTACAGGTTCCGTCATAACTAAAGGGTGCTCAACTGTATGTGTACCAGGGACTGTAGAGCTAGCTGGAGTGACAACGACTAAGAGCTGCTGTGACACTGATCTTTGCAATGCTGCAGGTATTGGCCTTTGTTTGATCATGCACTAGCAGTTTGATTTCATCCACAGTAACTTTAAAATGAGGAAATTATACAAACAGTAATTCAATATGAACAAGTGATTGTTAATAAGCAGCACAATATCAAAAGTAATCAAAAATAGTGCAAAGCTATAGCAGCATGAAAATAAGCTTATGAATTAGTCTAGCACTTTCAGAGAATTTATTGTTTTTTTTAAAAAAAAGTAAGAAATTGCTATTATATGTATTAGCAGTGGAGTTACTTATTTTAATACGAATTAATACTAATGTCGTTCCTGTCTTGATTAGATGGAGTGTATAAGGGAAGCTTCCTCTTGCTGGTGTCTCCTCTGCTCTTCTACTTCCTGTTTCAGTGAGTCCAGCTGAACTTCAGATTCTACAGCAAAGACCATCAAACAAACTCAATATGATACACAATCTGAATAAAGCTTGTTTGTTGCTCTGCTGTTCTTTGGTTTAAGGAACTGAAAATATGTACTTTTTTAACATAAAAAATGACTGCATTAAAACTATCGCATGAATTGTATTTGCCTAAAGGAAAAATTATTATAGAGCGTAACAAATAATTGAAGAAAAACGCTGCTGTTTTAAAAAGTGTGATGAACGTCTGTAATAAAATATTTACTTATGTGTATTAAACATCAATCTCAGTGAACGACTGGAAAATTGTTTAACTTTTGGTTCAGTTAGTAAGCATCACAGGTGGTAGTATATAAGTAGAGCACAAAGACCACAAGAACAAAAGCACCTGCTGCTGCTGTGATTTACAAGATGTGGGCCAAGGAAGGATGTCGAAACTCATGAGCTGAAAAGGTCAACATTTCATTTTCTCTTTTATTCTTTTCATGAAAATGCATTATTTATACCAATCACATACAATTCATTTGAAATTTCCTTCACATTTCCATGATCAGAAAGGAGCAGATGGAAGACTAATATTCTTATATTTATCTGCCCCCTTTATAGACATCAATAGTAGATGGCATTAACATTGTTCCCTCCACCATCACCTAAAATTTATTAACATAAGTAATAGATGACATTAGCATCACCCAAAATATATTAACATACATAATAGATGTCATTAGCACTGTTCCCTCCACCATCACCCAATCTCCAACACATCTGATATTTATTTAAACTTTTATACATTGACCACATACAGTCCAATTCATATTTCAATTTGATACAATTCAAGTTGTTTCTTTTTATAACTCTTTTTAAATTCCAAAATATTTTTACAACTTTTTAAGTCTTTCCTTAGAAGATTCCATGCTTTTACTCCAGCAACAGACAAACACATTTGTTTCAGGTTTGTTCGTGTTATTAGATGTTAAAAGTCATACGGCTGTCTGTGATTTCCATCTTCAGAAGTAAAAAACAAATAACTTTTGTAAGTCATGTGGAAGAGCTTTGGTTCTAGCTTTAAACATCACTAATAAAGTTTGTAATTCTACAATGTTTTTAAGTTTTAATAATCCAGGGCTGAGTTTCCCGATAACGTTGTCTCTTAGCGCGCTACGAAGACTCTTAAGGTATAACTTAACTGAAGGTATACCATTTCTAGGCGTGTTCCCCGAACTATACCTTAGAAAGCTGCTTAAGACATACCTTCTTACGTGCGACGTTACCGGGTGCTGTCCGTGGCGATGGTGCTGAATCTGTTGATATCGATGACTCGAGAATCAATTATTCACTCAGGGGCTGTTTATGTGAGAAAGCGCTGTTCTTTATAAAAGAAGCACTTCAGAAATAGTTGAAATTGCATTTACAAGGACTCATGGGATATTATAAAAAATTATCCAAACTATAACAGACATAATAGCCTTGCCTGCATATTTAAAATTGTATTGCTGCCATAATAACCATTTAAATTTTTTATGTGCTTTCTTCTCTTTCCCATTTTTGTTCTTTCCCATTTTTGAGGTGAGCTGCGATGAAATATTGTTCTTGTAAATACTTTCAGTAATAAAAGTGTACGTCATAGCTACGGTGCACGGCAGTGATCAAAAAGGATTTAAACAGTAAATTTTGAATCTCTTCTTGTAAACTCAGAGATGTGGATTCAGACGGCAATTAAATTACCGCACGACCTGTTTGTCAAAAATCAGTAGGTACTAATTTGGACAGAGATTTTTACGCGGGTTGGGTGAGAAAAAACACTGATATGGATTCGGACGGCACTAAAATAACCGACTTACCCCTGTAAATGTTTAAAATACCGTACGAGCCCATGATAAACAATATTAGCGTCCGAATAGGACTTAACTGACAGTACCCGCCTTTAAAAGCGCTCTTTGATTAAAATAAATGTATAAAATTGTATTATTGCCTATATAATAATATAATTAAAATTCTAACAACAATCAGTGTAATGACAATTTTATTCTTTGCATGAAAACACTTGAATTAGCCTAATTGAACACTGTCTGGGTGTATTAAAACTTCAGAATTATAGACATTTAACAGTGATAAGGTAAAGCTAAGAGTGGTCCAGACCAACCTTCCGAAAGTATAACTTACAGAAGGTATACTTAACTAAAAACGTTTCGGGAAACATGTATTAAAGGAGTAGTTCACTTTTTAAAAAACTTTTGCTGATAATTTACTCACCCCCATGTCATCCAAGATGTCCATGTCTTTCTTTCTTCAGTCGAAAAGAAATTAATGATTTTGATGAAAACATTCCAGGTTTTTCTCCATATAATGGACTTCAATGGTAGCCAAAACGGTTCAAGGTCCAAATGAGTTTCAGTGCAGCTTCAAAGAGCTTTAAACGACACCAGACGATGAATAAGGGTCTTATCTAGCGAAACGATGCACCATTTCGAAAATAAATAAAACAGTTAAAGTTTTATTAGCACAAATGCTCGCCTTGCTCTGTCCTGAAATGCACGTTCGTGATTCTCCTGTTCGAACTCGTTCATCAAAATGAACAAATCTTTTTTCGAGTCATCGCATCGTTTCGCTAGATAAGACCCTTATTCATCGTCTGGTGTCCTTTAAAGTCATTTGAAGCTGCACTGAAACTCATTTGGACCTTGAACCGTTTTGGCTACCATTGAAGTCCATTATATGGAGAAAAACCTGGAATGTTTTCATCAAAATCATTAACTTCTTTTCGACTGAAGAAAGAAAGACATGGACATCTTGGATGACATGGGGGTGAGTAAACTATCAGCAAAAGTTTTTTAAAAAGTGAACTAATCCTTTAACGATAAGGTACAGCTTAAGGTGTAACTTAAGAACGACGTAGCGTTAAGAAGGTTTCGGGAAACTCAGCCCTGACCTATTAAAGAGTGGATTTGTGTGGTCTCTATATCCTGCTTTGAAAATAATGCGAATGGCTCTTTTCTGTAAAATAAATAAATGCATAGTGTTACTATGATATGTATTTCCCCATATTTCTACACAATAGTTTAAATAAGGCAAAAACATTGAACAATAAAACATTTTCATTGTATTATACGGTAAGCTATATTTAACCTTATTCAAAATAAATAGGCTTTTTGCCATCTTATTTTTAACATGCAATATACCGGTATGACTTTTCCACGTCAATTTTTGGTGACTCCCAAAAATCTAATTTCAGACACCTTCTCAATATTTACATTATTTATAGATAAGCTGACTTCCTCTTTTCTTTTATTGCTGAATATCATAAACTTTGTCTTATTTAAATGTAAAGATAATTTATTTACATCAAACCACAATTTTAGTTTAACCATTTCATCTTCAGTATTATTAGCTAAAGTTTTCAAGTCATTTCCTGAACTGTATAAATTTGTATCGTCTGCAAATAATACGTAGTGTAATTTTTTTGAAACCTCACAAATCTCATTTATATATATAAAAGAAAAAGTTTGGGTCCTAAAATTGAGCCTTTCAATATTCATACATTCTGACCTATGACCATCAAACTCAACATATTGTTGTCGTTGTTGTAAATAGCTGGTTAACCAGTCCAGTACAACTCCTCTAATTCCATAAGCATATAATTTAGAAATAAGAATTTGATGATCTATAGTGTCAAATGCATTCTTCAAATCAATTTCTGTCTATTGCGGTTATGTTATAATGCGGGTATGTAATAATTTTCGCGATAGCCAAGCCTATAGACCTATTTGATCTAAATCCGTACTGATTTTCATTTAATAATTCATGTTTTTCAATAAAGTTATCTAATTTATTAACAAAGAGTTTTTCAAGCACTTTGGAAAATTGAGGTAGGAGAGATACTGGTCTATAGTTATTAAAAATATGTTTATCTCCAGTTTTAAAAAAAGGTATTACCTTAGCTATTTTCCTACTATCTGGAAAAACTCCTTCTGTAAAAGAATAATTCATTATATAAGATAATGGTTTAATAATGCAATCAATTGTGTTTTGTTATTATTTTCATATCAATACCATTACTATCCGTTGAGGTCTTGTTTTTTAGCTTCTGCACTCTTAGAAAGAATGTGTCAAAAATGACACAACCTGTGTTAAATTTTGACACATCTGTGGGTGAGCTCCAGGACCACTAGTTTTGTGTTAATTTTAACTCATTCATTGTGTAAATGATTTTAACACAGTAATGTGTCAGGAAAGGTTAACATAAAGATGTGTAAACATGTGTCATTTTAACACAGTATGTGTTGTCCATGGCTACACAGAATGTGCAGGAAAATGCACCTACAGGACAACCCTATAGAAATTGCATTTTTGGCCTAATATCAGTTATATAAAACAATGACAAATGACAACCATTAATGAGTTCAAAACATTTATTGTCATGAAAAATATCAATTACATTCATAGAACTCAAACTATATTGATACTGTTTCAAGCAGTAAAAAATATGTCCAGCATAGGACAGTTTTACAAATTCATAAGGCAGATAAAAATTATATCATGTCAACACTTTGTATCTGGGATTGATGTCGATCTGATCATCCAAAAAACTTGTCTGAATATCAAGGGGTCTGGAATCTGACAGATCAGTAGGAATTTGTACAAGCCTTTGGGAACAAGTGGACAACTTCCCCAAATATTGGTTCGTCTTCAGAACTGGCTGACATCAGAATGCTCCCAGTTCTGTACGTGTATCCACAGAAACTAACAGAGTTTGACACATGAACTGTGTCTGTTGACACATCTGACAAGGAGCTCAGTTTTTCTCTTATTTGGTCACCATATTCCAAAGAACAAACAACAACAGGATATGCATTTGGTACACATATTGTATGAACTAACGGGTCCCCAAATTTCCAACAATGCATTTGCTGTACCTGGTTTTTGTAAGCCAGAGTCTTATAAATATTCCTGAAATTGCAAACAGCATGTGCCTGCCGTTTTAGGGGATTATGCTTTGCTTCAAATCTCATACACCACAGTTTTGACAAAGGTCCAAATTTAATTAACATGCTAGGATAATGTATCATAAAGTGGTGTTTTGGGATGAGATTTCGAGCAGGATAAAGTTCTTTGAACAATTTATGATGATCTATGATGAGCTGTTTCAGGAATACTGCAAGACCTCTGGTTACAACAGGAGCAAATATAATGCTGCATATCTCTCGTAAAAAGATGAACAACTGCCAGTGCATATTTTCAGGATTGACAATGTCCCCCAAAAGAAAAGGTAAGTTTTGAACGAGACACCACATCTGTGATGCTGTTTGTTTGATTGCGGTCTCAGATTTCAGGTTAAGGATGACACTTGGTTTGTTTTTTGTGTTTGAATACCCATAATCATAGCTGGCTATTCTTTCATTTAACTGTTCCAGGCACAACAGTTTTTCTTCATAAATGTAGTGCTGAAGTAAAAGTCTCACTTCTAAAGGTGCAACACCCTCAAGCACATCATGCATTATATCAACACCTACATTTTCAGTTACATGAAAAAATTCTAAGGTATTCAAGCACGAGTTTTCTTTGATTCCTGTAATACTAATGTCATTCAGCACAACATGCTGCAGGTAATTGTGTCTGTTTTTCTTTTCAAGATCATCTTCATTAAACATAGTTTGTGAAATTGATTTATCAACAAGGCAAATATGGCAGAACTTATTTGCAGAAAAACTTTCTGCATATCCACACAGCGCATGAACAGCCAGATTGTCAGCAGTAAAAAGGCAGACTGTTCCATATACTCTTTGTGTTTCTCCTCTTATCAAAATGTCAATGCCTTGCATCTCTAGGACTTTTATGTCATCTAAAAGAGGCTCAAAGATTTTTCCGAAGCCATACTTATCTCTATCAATAGAATTGAAAAGAAGACAAAGATGAATGTTAGCCAAGCTTGAGTTATATTCAGGGGATAAGTTTCTCAATGAAAAATACACCGCCCCCATTTTATGGATTTTTGTTTTTGACCCTAGAGGATTTACAGTCTCCAGATCATCAAAGTAAATTTGAATTTGTAGACCATTAGGGTGTGTTTTGTACAGTTTGTGGTTTGCAAAATGATCACCATCACAATAGTCATACATCTTGCCATCTGTTCCTCTATGAGACTGCAAATAGAGGCTGTGAAATGTCTCATTACCAAAGATAAATCTTAGGGTTTCAAGGATGGAAATATACTGAAATGTATCCGCTGCAAGTGTTTGTTGCGAAATACCATTTTTTTTAATGGTTTCAGCTCTATGACCTAAGAAGATCTCTGTTGGGTTAACAAGAGAATACTCTGTTTCAAAAAATTTAGTCATTTTATATGGGTTATCTATATTGTCAAGGCACTCTTTAGCAGCCTTAAACTCTTTCATTAATGAACAAAACCTCTCATTGTCATCTGGAACAGCCAAGCTTTTAAACAATGCACTGGTAGATGCTTGAAGGCTGTCAATAGTCCTATCCAAAAGTTCTTTAGTGCAAGTTACACTTCTTTGTACATCACTCAATGTTATATTAGAGCAAGAGTACATCTTTGCAGCAAATGTAGCTGCATGACTGGTAACTGACACTGCATCATCAGACTTTGAATAACACATAATGGCATTTTCCTCCCCAGCTGATGTCGTGTCAGTTGTCAAATGAGTGTTGTTGCTGATATTTGTGTCTAAACCGTTGTCTGATCCATCTCTTTCTGAAAGCTGGTTAGCCATGCATAGTAAGCTATCTTCTGATGAATGCTCCCTTGCAAGATGCTTAGAAAAAGAGTTGATGTTATGGTGAACGCTGACAGCCATTTTGGCTGCAAAATAGGGTGTAGTCCTGTCCATCAGATAGGGAATGTACATTGCGAAGATGCCAGATTAGTCCCCTGATCTCAGAGCTAACTGGCTTTTTACATATTGGACAACAGTACATGACAAGCTGATTTAGTCATAAGCCTGAAGCTTGCTAATAAGCTCCAAAACTTTGGATCTTCTTACAGTCTTAGACATTGGCAAGTTATATACATAATATTCCAGAAAGGTAAAAACTGAAGCAAGCTGGGGGAGGATATGAAAGGTTGTAGACCCAGAAGAACTTAAACAGCTTATCCAAGGCACAGGTTAGGCTCTCCTCTTCCAGTGGAATTACAACTTTGTCGTTTTTGGCAACAATGACAAACTGGCGGGCCTCACTGGTCAGGTTTCCAATGCAGACTAGTTGTGGCTGCTGGCTCCTTGTGGCGATGTCACCACTGTCAGATATACTGGAGATCCTCATTCCACACTATATTGAAATATGATTAATCTTAGGTTGGTTAAAGGTAAATAGATTTTTTTGTCTAAACAACAACGTGAGCTAATTGAACTAATTAACACGGACTGACTGTCACGGACAGAAACACGTTCATGCAGTCTACAAATGCACACTTCAGAATATTTGACAGCTGGATTCGATTTGATATGCAAGGTTTTGTGAAATTAAATGTTTATTAGATATTCCAAGATTTGTTTAAATTCTATAAATGCGCATTTGCTGAATGTTGATAGTAAATGAGAAAGTATTAATAGTGTTTGCCTTGCTGTTACTAATAATATAAAAGCAAACGCTATAATACTTTTTCGCATACTGTTTACATTCTTTGTTTAACAGTTCGATCTAATACAGTCTACGGCCCTACGCGCAGTGCACATGAACGGTCATGTGACACTTTTGGTCATGTAGAGTGGACGGAGATCGTTTTCTTAAAGGTGGTGGAAACACCAGTATAGATGATGATCGTTTTCATTTTAAAACGAAAAAGCACTAGGGTAAATTGTGCCTGAAAAGTTTAAAGAAAGTGTGCATTTCTTTTTTTAAATGAATGACTCAAACTCCCAGCTAAAGTTGAAATGGCTGTCAAAGTTTAAGTCAAAGCTAATAGATGACATACTTCATATTTATGCATTTAATTATTACTTACCATCATTACAGTTTGAAAGCTGATCCAACAGAGAGGTTACACTCCCTTTCTCCAAAGCTGCAATCTGTTTCAGTTTTGGAATAACTGATGATTCCCATTTTCTGATTAGCATCTCACCCTTTCCATCAGACATCTTTCCAAACTCTGCATCTAGCTAATAGAATAGCAGAATCCAAGTTATTTCCAGAAAACATCAGAATGGTTCAAAGTAATTAAAATCTCTCCAGTAAATAAAAAAGGAATAATAATTTATATTTTACATCCACCGTTATTTTAATTTGCTCAGCGCACACACATACCCTATAAAATATCCAATCTATACATCTATATTTGATTATCTAAAAACAATGCCACAGAGTTGATACAATTCAAATAAAAGGCTTACCAGGGATGGCATGTCAATGAAACGGGGGTACTGTTGGCAAATGTCACCAACTGTTGGTGACTGCATACTGATCCAGTTCCTACGATGATTGAATGTCTTTTCCATTGCGGTTCTGATGGAGGCAATGTTTTCAGATGATGGCTTCATTCTCTTAATGACAGACAACCATTCATTTATGTCTTCATCGATAGATGATGTTACTGAGGCTCCCGCTGACACACTGCTCGGAGCTTTACGTTTTCTCCGATAGCGTCGCTGTCCCTCTTCAAGATGCCGCCTCATATTTCGAAGCTTCATTTCGATGAATCCTTTATGGGACACAGGGTCATATAGATGCTCCTACAAACACATTTTATTGAAAGTTTGTAAACAAAACACTTTTGCCAATAAAATACACATTTCAGCAGAACTATGAGCTCAATTATTCTAGATTAAATTGTAATACTTACATATCCTTCATTCTCTCCAGCAAGGCTGAGACTGAGAGAGGGGAACACTGCAATCAAAGATTTCGCTAAATTCAACTTGTCAGCAGTACAGGGGTAACTGTTTGAGACAAAAACATGATACACAGGCAAGAAATTACTATAAAAAGTTACAATTTAATAACATGCAGTTAAATAATGTGTAGCCTACTACTTTTGCATCAATTTAGAGCTGAATAACTTTATACAAACTACATATTATTTATTTTAAGTCATGAAAAACATCCATGGTCAAATATTATGTCTGAATTAAATAAACGAGAAAGAACGGATTCTTTAATGAATTCATCTAATTATAATTGTTGGGTGATGGTGCTAAACGCACATGATCGTTCTCTTAAAAGTGCTTGGACAGGAGAGTTCAAGAAAGATACTCACAATTATACAATACATACAAAAATATATAATGCACACTTATTTGATGCGTTTTTTTTTATTATGGTTAGTTTAATGATTATGAACACAAAGATAACCATGAAAAATCAAATCTATATTTATTGCATTAAAGGAGTAGTTCACTTAGCATCAGGGTGTTTATTAATATAACTTATTAATATAGAAGTCATATACACCTAGAATGACTTGAGGGAGAGTAAATCATGGGCTAATTTTCATTTTAAAGTGAACTACTCCTTTAATATAAGCTACCATCAGTAATAAAGCGGGCATGGGGATAATTACAAACTAAAGTCACTATGACTGTTATCTATTTCTAAAGTAAGTAATAAATGTATGTGTAAAAATTTCTGCTATGGGATTCGTCAGTCTCCAAATTCCTTGCATTTCTTCGTTCACTTATTGCTTCTAGTGCACTCAACCACCATGCACTATATAGGGTTTGGATTTGAGAATCAGTAAACAAGTGAGCGATTTCAGACACAGCAACAATCGACACCGAGAGTCGATTCCTGTGCTGGAGTCAACCCTGACTCTGGGGCATTTAAGGGTCATCACTTAATATAATGTTACAAATATTTTTTTCCCTAACATTCACTTAAGACATAACAGATAATATTTGCATGAATACTCGCCAAGATAGATGTTTTGAAATAATGTAATTCTGTGTATGTGTATATATTGGGATGGTGCATTGTCTGAGGTGTATTTGTGCACGCATCAGATATGTCAATCAGCTAAATAAGATTGTTTTGTTTACATCAGCATGAACCGAAATTCACTCCCCAAAAAAGAATTACTTGGCAATGCTAAACAAAAGATTGCGATGCTATGATGCATCAATATCCACCCCCCCCCCCCCCACCTTTATGCTACATGTCACTTTAAATAGTAATGATTAGAATCTGTCCATAAAACATAAACTTACAATCCACTTTTTGCAACAAGATCACTGACGCTGATAGTGATGATCTTTATTCTTCCCTTTGTAGATAGCATGCCTGTGCGATGATATTCAGCCATTATATCAGACGCCTTCTTGGTCAGTAAGGACTGTAATGCTGGAGAGTCTTCCATCTAATCAAATTAACAGATCAAAAGTTGTTAAGAGTTTTTGATTTAGTAGGAATAAATGATTTAGTGAGAGTTTTACTGCAGTGCTTACCTGAATGTTTTCCATCTGGGGAGGCTGAATGGGGATGACTTGTAGGGTGACCACAGTGGCAACATGAATTTGAAATTTGTCATATTCTTGCACAGTTGTGGTGATGTCACAATCAATGTAGTCATTGAAGTCTTTGTTAAATTTCAGAAACCGTTCTAACTGAACAGGATGGGGAAATTCTGAGTAACAGTTTTCCAAAAGTTGTGAAGCATCACAGATGTGAAAAATCTTTTTGCATGTTTCTGCATTGTCTTTATAGATACAAACGGGTACAGCTTTGGTCAGTTGTCCAGTGACTAAAGACCAAGGAGTCACTGGCCCAGGATCATCTTCAGATGGGTCCATTTGCTGTGTAATAAAAAATAAATAAAAAACACATTTAGACATAATACATATTTTATTTACTGATTTTCACAACATTTACACATAGAATTAGCTGATACCATAGCTAAATTCATTTCTCATCACAATTTAAGTTAGTTAATAAGCCTGCAGCAACACATTCACACAGCATCCTTACAAATCTGAACTACCTTTTCTCTGATCCATTTTTTTTCTAACACAATATCAAGGCCATATAAGCTATATTTTGGACCAGGCGTAGGCTACATGGAGCTGTTCTGACAGTTGAGAGAGGCCGCGAGCCCCAGCACAAGCAATCATTTGAATTTTCGCAGCATTATAATTTTGTAGAATTATTTTGCATTACATTTAAGTTAACATTTAGGCTAAGTTACCAGCCTGCAGCTAAAATGGCGCCAAAAGATTTCCACATAGCCGTTAACATCTATTTTCATATCAAATGCAAATAGCTACACTTTAGACATAACCAATACCAAGTAAACAACAATTACACTGTTTTATTTTCACTTTTCATTGGCGACGTCTAAAGCTAATATTGAGAAAATAAGGGCGAAAAGTGCGGTCCCATGTTAACATTAGCATGTATAATGTTGGTTTAACTTTGTTTGCAAAATAATCCAGACATTTTAATAGAAATTCTTCAGAAAACTACTTATTCTAACATTTTTATTATGTGTGCTTTGTGTAACGCTATTGACTATGGACAGTTATTGCCAATTAAAATTTTTGCCCGCGAAGTTTTGCAAATACCTGACAAAGTGCCTTAACAGTTTGCTTAGAAACCAAAATAAACCTAGTATACACATATCAGCAGCAGAAAATGACGTTTTCACACATAAATACAAGTAAAAATGACTTAAAGTAGAACTTACCTTAAGAATCTTATTAGCAGTCACCCAACGACTTGCCTTCTCCGTCTCTCGTCGCAGAAAGGCGGTTTTTAGGCGAGGGGAATTCTCTCGGCAATTTCAAAATGGCAACCGATAAAAAAAAAAGTTGGTGGGCTTTTTCAATAGGACAATTTGGCTACATCAAGTTACCGGCCATTCAAAACTATATATATATATATATATATATATATATATATATATATATATATATATATATATATATATATATATATATATTGTTAACCAAATGCTTATTTTAAATGAAGTGCGCCGTTATTTGTTGTGTAGTGACGTACGTTCATGTAAGCCAGATATCCGCAGATTTGGCTTGAATTTACCCCACAAAAGGCTAATAAGTAATTCGCCAAATTGGCTGGTGATTCTACAGCGTTACCCGCGTCAGTTGACACACACACACACACACACACACACACACACACACACACACACACACACACACACACACACACACACACACACACACACACACACACACACACCACACACACACACACACACACACACACACACACAAAATTGACACAGAGTGTGTAAATCTAATCAGTAAAGATCATTCTACACATGTTGTGTTGGATGTTGTGAACAAATACACAGATTGTGTTAATTTTAAAACAACACATTGCTATGTGTAACACATCTGAATTCTTCCAACACATTTTTATCTAATATTGACACAACATGTGTAATCTAGAGTAAATTTGTAAATATATTATCTATTAAAGTTGCACTAGTTGTGGTTATTCTGCTAGGCTTCGTTATTAATGGATACAACCCGTTTTTATATATTGTCTCAACAAAATTTGAGTTTTGTATATGTAAATCTACCTTTAGAAGATCAATTTTATAATCTCCACAAATTACGATATTTCGTTTGTTATTTAAACCATGAATCATTTCTTCTAATTTATCTAGAAGATTTCCATTTTTTATCCTGGTTTTCTATATACACATGCAACAACAATATTCTTATTTTGTTCTAACTCTATTTCTACAGCCACACTTTCCATTATATCATTAATGGCTGTTGTCATGCATTTAACTAGCCTAACAACGTTAGACTTCATACTTCCGCTTAACTTCATTTTGCTTCTGTACTCAGTCTGAGATAGCGGGCAATCTTTCAGTTTTCCTCCGGCCTGAAAACAGCCGGGCCAACCAACGAACAGAGGGCGGGCTGAAAGCCGTGACGTCGTCGCTAAGCGCAGAGTTTAAGATTAGTTCAGAGAAATAGAAAACGACCGCGGATATGGAGACGCGGATGCAATTCGCTCTGTTGTGGAGAATATTCCCGGCATTAGCAAACTGAAGCCCGAACAAGAAGAGTGTGTATTAAACATGTTGAATGGAGGTAATGTTGTGGCCCTACTCCCTTTGGGAAAAGTTTAATTTATCAACTATTACCGATCGTCAGCGAGAAACTGGGGAGCCTTTTGACAGGTCAGTGTCTCCTTTCTTTTCCAGGTCTTAAATACCGTAAAACTTCAAATAATAGCCCGGGCTTTTATTTGCCCAAATCGTCGAACTACACCGGCTTGTATTTGAGACAGGCGTCTATATGAGACAGGCCTTTATAATTTAGTGATGAGATGTTGTTCATTGAGATGTTGTTCCCAGGGCCGGCGCTCCGCACACGCACATCACGCACTGCGCGTAGGGCACCAAGTGCTTGAGGGGGCACCAAAAAATCTGGGTCGTGAAAAATCATCACAATAGGCTACTAGTATAAATAACAAATAAAATATGTCTAAAGCATGTTAATATACAAAAGCAATAGAAAGGCAATAGAAAGGTAATATAGGCCTAGACCAAATTAGTCGAGAAAAAGGGGAATCTCCTGTGCCAGTCTCCCTCTGGTGCCCGCGCTTTTTTAGCCCTGCATGTTGAATCTTTTATTTTAACGGGGGTCCGGGGGTTTCTCCCCTGGGAAATTTTGAAACTTGGGCTGTTTAAGATGCAGTTAGTTTGTTTGAGAAGAAAAGGAAGACCGCTTAGATACATTTTTTCGTTGTTGTTCTATGCGGACAATGCGGTCATTTTGAAGAGGTTCATAGGCCAAGGCCCAAGGGCGACATCTGTTGGTGAAACTGCAATTAGAAAAAACAAAAAAAAAAAACAATCTCTTCTCAGTGTTTGTATATTTTCATATTCACAGAGTTGTCAAATTATTAGGGCTGGGAAAAGATTAATCGCATCCAAAATAAAAGTTTGTGTCTACATGATATACGCGTGTATACTGTGTATAATTATTTTGTATATATAAATACACCTACATATGCACGTATATATTTAAAAAATATTTGCATGTATATACTGTATATATTTATATATAAATTTAAATATTTTATATATAAATAACAAATATTTCTTAAATACATACATGTAAATGTGTATTTATATATCCAAAATAATTATACACCACCAAGAATTTGTGCTTAGGGCACCCAAATGGCTAGCGCCGGCCCTGGTTGTTCCTAGAGTCTCTAATCTCTAAAAATCTCCAAATGCTCCACGTGAAACCGCGGTCTTCCGACCTTTTACTATCTTGTCGATTGATTGTGATTAATATGTGTGAGGGAGAGAGAGCAAGACAGCGCTCGTGTTGTTTTAAGACGTGAGAGTGCACGCGCGCGGCCGGGGCTCTCTCGCGCTCTCTCTCTCTCTCTCTCTCTGCTCGTTTCCGCCCTGTCAATCGCAGCAGTCATTCTATTACATCACTCACCGATCAAAAAAGTAATTTACAGCCATGTTCACTCCGGTATTTCGCTCGCATCATCAAGTGTTTACAGTGGAAGTTCGTTCATAGATTTGAGTTCGATGCATGATGTCTGTGGTTCGATACGGCTGTGTCGGCACATAACATACGTCATAAATAAACGTATCTGATTGGCTTACGGGTAACTAATGATTTTAAACTTCAGAAAGCGCCCCCTATCAAGAGAGAAAAGACTTGTCTATTCTGCTATTCCAGACTCTGTCTACGAAGCAAAGTGAAGTAGCAGAGTCTGGTATTACCAGGCTAGCATTTAACTGGTCTACATTTCAATTCATTATAGACATAGAGGGCCACTCCCCCTCCAGTCCTATTAGCTCTGTTGGTAACATATAAATCATAATCCTTTAATTTCAGATTAACCTCCTTGTCTTTCTTTATCCATGTTTCAGATAAAGCAATTAACTTAAATCTTCCTTTAAGTGTCTCCAAAAAATGTTTGATTTCACAAAAATGTTTTGTTAAACTTCTACAATTGAAATGAATAAAAGAAAATGCCTGTTCTATTTGTACCTCCTCAAATTGTTCCTCAGTGTAAGACTGACAAGAGTTCCTAATATTATTAAACAAATTAGTCTCTGGATCCACATTATTTTCAAAATCATATGTATCACATTCTATATAATCAACACTTGCCGCAAAGACTTCAGTCTTAAATGAAATAGTCATGAGTTCTTTATAAAAGATCCAAAAAGCAAGCCGAAAAGAAAAAAAAAAGAAAAAAGAAAAAAAATTACTCACTATTGTCATTTGTACAGATCCAAGTCCTTCATTTTTCTCACCACAATCACCTTAACTTGTTCCGGAGGTCCATTCGTCCGGATGAAAACTTTTCCATTCCTGGTCCAGGTTGATTGAATTTTGTTTTCCTTTTTCAGGGTACGGCTGGTCCATGCAATTTCTGCATTTTTCTTTGTCAAGTGCTCATTTATATACACTCCGGTGCCTTTAAGTTTCTTAGCTTCCTTCAGGATTTCCACCTTGTGCCTTCTGTTTGCAATCTTGACAATAACTTTAGGTTTATTTTTTTTTGTCCTTACTTGGAAGAATGTAACATGCTGAAATTTGCTGTTTGTCCAGAGGAATGATTTTACTCTTCATGAAGCGCACCACTTGTTGCTCCAGGGTTTCCAGCTCCTCAGATGGTGCATCCTCACCTTGTTGATAACCAGATAGGCCTGTAGCCTGGGCGTAACTTTGATGCCTAGTCTCTAGACCGGTGATTACAAGGTCAACAGCTCTGGAATATTGTTCCAAGTCATCCACCCTTTGTTCCAGGAGTTCAATGCGTTCATCCTTCTGTTGCATAATAGTTTTTAGTTGCCTGATCTCCTCCATAAGGTCTGTCAGTTTTCTTTGTTGCTCCACCACTTCACTTATTTCCCTTTACATAAAATTCAGGGATTTTTTTATTTCCGCCATTTCAGCTACTATTTTAGCAATAGTGGCCATTGTACTCCAAGCAGTCTTGACTTTTGTTGGATGTCAGTGCAATTTGATGATTTTAATGGATTTCATCAGGCCTTTGAGCCTGGTTCATGGTAATGATGAACATTACCAGCTACCTCTACCTTGCAGATTGAAATACATCTGTTTATCCAATTACATTTTTGTAAACACATGTACATTTTACTGTATATGAGCATGCCATGCACTTCATATACAGAATATATATACTATGCTTAATATATATTATATATAATGTGTATTTATATATTAAGCACAATTCCAATGCAACAATTCACATAACATTTTCACATAAAAATTTGATCATACATCAATTTTAAAATCTACACAGACAAATAAATCATAATTTTACAATTCATAAAAAAGTAATGTGAAATAAAGTGAAATGACTCAGGAAAAAGGTTTTCAAAACTTTGCGTTTTCAGGCACACAAAAAGTCATTGACGTGTAAACAAACGGTGAAAACACATACAAAATTTTAAGTTTTTTGTTGAAAACAGTGTCGTGTAAACAGCCCCTTTTACTTCAGTGGACTTCTTTAACTACTGGCTGCCCAACCCGTTTATGCAGTGCACACACAAGTCTGTTGTCATAAACTATTATATGAAAGTCATGACAGTGGGTACAAAATAGTTAGTAGAGCACAAAAAGTCCACATCTGGATAAGTAAACCGCAGGGTGAAAGGGACAAGACAGTCAAAAACATAGCAATCGTTGTTGCACGATATTGGATAAATTGCACTACTTTTTTTGTTTAAAATAAAAATCACGATTCTGAATAGACAACCGAGCCACTATTTTACAGGATTGTTTTTTTTATTTTGTATTTATTTATTTATTACAAGGACAATGCATATTAACATGACAAGTCAAAATATGCCAGAGTTAGCCAAAAGGATAGTTTTCATCTGCAGTCCTAGGCCAGAATACAATGTAAATACAACAATATGATTAAAACATAACAAAATACAACAGACCATACAATTTCCACCCCAACCCCCCCCCCCCCCCCCCCCCAAAAAAAAAAAAAAACAATGTTGACATATTTGCATGCTAAAAAGCCAAGTTTTAAAAGAAGAACGAAATAAACTATTTAATTCTCTAACTGACGTTGGGATGTCATTCGATTCTTTTAAGGCTTTAATAAAGAATGCAGACTGACTAAAAGCAGTTTTCCTGAAATTAATAACACAGTCCCTTCTAAGTGAACCTCTAGTGAGACGACTGTTATCCGATCTTAAACTCAAAAACTCACTAAGAGGTGGTGGGGCCAGGCCATTAAGAATTTTATAAGCTAAACAGCCATTTGAAAACTTAACCACATAAAGTCCACGATCCCGGTACCAGGATAAAAAATCTTTGTTATGATTTTCGTACGTACTTTTAAAAGTCTTCCATATAAGGTATAACCCAATTCTTGGTATCATTTGAAAGCTTAGAATCTATACTTTACACAGAATACCATCACTTTTGGTTTTATGATACATATCAAATGAAATATTAGCTTAAATATGCATTGGTCCCAGGCAAATATTTCCGCTTTATGATTGCAAAGAAATCTTTCTACAAATATTAATTTTTTATTTATTTCACAAAACAGTCAAATCTTACATAGAAATAAAGCTCTCGTTCTAAGGAATCTGTCGATGTAGGTTATTACATTGTGAGACAATCATAGATCGAAATATCTTCAAAACAATCACACAGTGAAATACATTCAAAAAGAGGTGACAGATAAAAGTATCACATTCCTGCTCCGATGTCGACTTCAGTGAGCCGCAAACAGCCACATAATCTATATCACCTTTTAGCTTAGGATGTTATCTTTCAAATGACGTGCTCTAACGAAAAACCATTTTCACGTTTCTGTGAGCTTTCGCTGGTGAGAAAATCCTTTTCGAACGAACTGAGTGGAGTAGCGCGATGAGCGCGTAAGACGCGCAACACACCGAGGGCCCAATTTTAACGATCTGAAACGCAAGTGTTAAAGCGCAAAGCGCAAGTAACTTTGTGGGCGGATCCCAGCGCTGTTGCTATTTTCCCGGCGGGATAAATGCCTCTTGCGCCTGGCGCAAATCTAAAAGGGGTTGGTCTGAAGTAGCTTCGATTCATAGGTGTGGTTTGGGCGTAATGTGAAATCAATCAAACCAATCAAAGAGTCATCCAACATACCCTTTAAGAGCAGGTGCGCATGTTGCATGTCGGATTGTTATTATTATGGCGGATTTACCAGGCGCGCGCCAGGAGCGGTTCACAGCCGAGGAGATCGATGTTCTCGTCAGGGCCGTAAAAGAAAGAGAATTGACATTGGGGATGGGACAAACCCACCCAAATCAATAGAAAAAAATATGAGAAAGCTCAACTTAACTGGCAAGTTAAAGAGTAAGGTTTTTAGAATCAGAATCAGAATCAGAATCAGAAAGAGCTTTATTGCCAAGTGTGCTTGCACACACAAGGAATTTTCTTTAGTACTGAAGCTTCCAGTGCACATATACAGATACAAATACAACAAGAAACAGTAATACAAAATCTTAAATAAAATTATAAAAAATATGAAAATACTATAAATATAGAATAAAAAATAAAATAAAATATAAGGCCACAGTTGGGTTTAGTCAGAATAAACATTTACGGATTATGAACATATTTACAGTATTTGAGTAGTATGAATACATATAAATAAAATCACCTGAGTTTAGGAGATATTGCACTAAACAGTGGAGGTATTGCACTTGGGGGGAGTATTGCACTTACAGGCATATGCCTGGGAGATATGTGACCCGCTCTGGCGAAATGAGTCGGAAGTCGCAACGTTCTATTTTAAGATATGGGCCGATTATGTGGAAAAATAATGAAATAATAAAAAAAAACTTTTTTGGCTAATTTCATTCAAAAGACATTCAAAAATAATCTCCCGAAGTTTCATAGTCCATATAAATGAGTAAATGTATTTAAATGACTATTAAAGTTTACAAAGTTGTACTAAATTCGCTGGAAATTATTGCTTTTCTCAACTCCTCTCATCACTTCTGAGCATTTCCCGGGTATCCCCTGTAACGTCACTATCTCTGCTCTCCAAATATGGTGTTGCACGTTGTATACAACCAATCCAAAAGCTTAGAAAATGTACACAAACGCTGATCATTTGGCAATGGGAAGCCCCGTTTCGACTGACCGGCACGCGATCGGTCCAGCCACCCTCCTGTCAGACTCGCGCTCGGTGTAAACAAGCTAGCAGATCTCATCAGAAAGATTAAATATTAATTTGAGAAATGTCGCTGTCAAAAGAGAGCAAAGTCACCAACGCGTTGAACTCACTGGAGGCTTCTAACCTAAGCTCTGCTGCTGATTAGCAAGAGTGCACATAGCTACTCGTGTGCGGTGCGTATGCGGTGCGGGAGCAGCACGCGCTATAGATAGTGCTCATGCTGCGTGCATTTGCTGTGAGCAACTGATCAGCGGCTGTACCACACACACACATTTACTCACTATTTGTATTTCAAATCCAGAAATTATCAAGTTTTATTTTAAAAAAAGTTGTCACCAGTGCGATTCTCTTTTTACAGATATGCACTCTTAGACGTATTCATGTTAAAACACACTTTTAACATAGCATTATTAATGCATTAGCCTACTTAGGCCTACACACACACACACACACACACACACACACACACACACACACACACACACACACACACACACACACACACACACACACACAAGCAAAAATGTAGCACCTCTGTTCAATCTTTCTGATTTTTGTAAAAGTGCCTTTTAAATTATTTATTCAAATAAAAACTTTAAAATAATTTGAGCTTCAGTCTGGTTTAATAGCATTATATATGTCTTTGGTCAAATTAAGCTGTAAAATAAATAGTTCATCTCTTTAAATGCAATGGATTTTGAAAGATATCAACAAAAAATGGGCAAAAAACTTTAAACGCAATTTTCTCAGGTTTTCAATTGGAAAAAGAGGGCAGACGACCATAATTCAAATGTGTATATCTTTACAACCATTTAAGGTATGACTTTGACTAGGATATCATTTTAAAGTGTATGGTCTCCTCTTTCCATTAATACCAAAATCTCAATTTTGAAATTTGGGTCACTGTGACTCATTTTGCTGGATCAGGTCACATATGTTAACTGTTCAGAAGGGAAATGGCCTGTGGGAAGAAACTGTTCCTGTGCCGAGATGTTCTTGTGGCCAGTGATCTGAGTCTCCGTCTTGACGGTAACAGTTCTAACAGGTGGTGTCCAGGGTGAGTGGAGTCTGTGATGATTTTACCTGCTCTCTTCTTCACTCTTGAAGAGTACAGGTCCTGGAGGGTTGGCAGGGGGGAACCAATGATCCTCTCTGCAGTCCGGACTGTCCGCTGTAGTCTCCTGATGTCTGATTTGGTAGCTGAACCAAACCAGACAGTGATGGAAGTGCATAGGACAGACTCAATGATGGCTGAGTAGAACTGGATCAGCAGCTCCTGTGGTAGGTTGAACTTCCTCAGCTGGCGAAGGAAGTACAGTCTCTGCTGGGCCTTTTTCACAATGGAGTCAATGTGATTGTCCCACTTAAGGTCCTGAGAGATGATGGTGCCCAGGAACCTGAATGACTCCACTGCTTCCACAGTGCTGTTCATGATGGTGAGTGGGGGGAGTGCTGGGCTGTTCCTCCTGAAGTCCACGGTCATCTCCACTGTTTTGAGCGTGTTCAGCTCAAGGTTGTTATAATTGCACCAGACAGCCAGATGTTCAACCTCCAGTCTGTAAGCAGACTCGTCACCGTTTTGGATGAGACCGATGACAGTGGTGTCGTCTGCAAATTTCAGGAGCTTGACAGTGGGGTCTTTAGAAGTGCAGTCGTTAGTGTACAGGGAGAAGAGCAGTGGGGAGAGAACGCACCCTTGAGGGGCGCCAGTGCTGGTGGTGAGAGTCCTGGATGTGTGTTTCCCCAGTCTCACAAGCTGCTGCCGATCCGTCAGGAAGCTGGAGATCCACTGACAGATCGAGGATGGAATGGAGAGCTGGGTCAGTTTGGCTGTGAGAAGATCAGGCATGATGGTATTGAAGGCCGAACTGAAGTCCACAAAGAGGATCCTTGCATAAGTCCCAGGTCTGTCGAGATGTTGCAGGATATAATGCAGTCCCATGTTGACTGCATCATCCACAGACCTGTTTGCTCTGTAAGCAAACTGAAAGGGATCCAGCAGGGGTCCAGTGATGTCCTTCAGGTGGGCCAACACCAGTCTTTCAAATGATTTCATGACCACAGACGTGAGAGCGACAGGTCTGTAGTCATTAAGTCCAGTGATTTTGGGTTTTTTGGGGACCGGAATGATAGTGGAGCGTTTGAAGCAGCAGGGAACTTCACACTGCTCCAATGATCTGTTAAAGATCTGCGTGAAGACCGGGGCCAGTTGGTCAGCGCAGGCTTTTAGACAAGCAGATGAGATGCCGTCTGGGCCTGAGGCTTTCCTAGTCTTCTGTTTTTTGAAGACTCGGCTCACGTCCTCCACACAGACCTTAAGCTCAGGTTGGATGGCAGGAGGGGGGAGAGGAGGGGGTGTAGGAGGTGATGGTGGATGTGTGAACTGCAGGTCAGAGCCGGTGAGTGGTGTGAATGAGGGCTTTTCAAATCTGCAGTAGAATGAGTTTAAATCATCAGCCAGGGTGGATTGTCCACAGATCGGGGGGATGGTGTCTTGTAGTTGGTGATGTTCTTCAGGCCATTCCAGACTGATGATGGGTCGTTGGATGAAAACTGGTTTTTCAGCTTTTCAGAGTAGGCTCTTTTAGCAACTCTGATCTCCTTTGTCAGTCTGTTTCTGGCCTGGTTATACAAGATCGTATCACCACTTCTGTAAGCATCCTCTTTGGCATGACGAAGTTGTTTGAGTTTCCCAGTAAACCATGGTTTATCATTGGTGAATGATAAGAATGTCCTGGTAGGAATGCATGTATCCTCACAGAAACTGATATATGATGTAACAGTATCTGTGAGCTCATCCAGATCGTTGGTAGCAGCTTCAAAAACAGTCCAATCAGTGCAATCGAAGCAGGCCTGTAGATTCTGCTCTGCTTCATTAGTCCATCTTTTTACAGTCCTTATTACAGGTTTAGCTGATTTCAGTTTCTGCCTGTAGGTCGGTATAAGATGAACCAAACAGTGGTCAGATAGCCCCAAAGCTGCTCGTGAAACGGAGTGATACGCATTCTTTATTGTGGTGTAACAGTGGTCAAGTATATTACTGTCTCTGGTGGGACATGTAACGTGCTGTCTGTATTTTGGTAGTTCACGGGAAAGATTTGCTTTGTTAAAATCCCAAGAATGATTAAAAGAGAGTCTGGGTACCTTTGTTCTGTTTCAGCGATTTGTTCAGCCAGCTGTTGTAGTGCCGCGCTCACGCACGCGTCTGGAGGGATGTAAACATTCACGAGAATGAAAGAGGAAAACTCCCGTGGCGAGTAGAAAGGTTTACAGTTTATGAAGATCACCTCTAAATTAGGAGAGCACATCTTCTTCAGTGTTGTTACATCTGAACACCAACTCTCGTTAATGTAGAAACACAATCCACCACCTCTCGTTTTCCCCGTTAGCTCCGTGATGCGATCCGCTCGGAACAGCTGGAAGCCCGGCAGATGTATTGCGTTGTCCGGTATGGCTTCACTCAGCCAGGTTTCAGTGAAGCACAGAGCAGAAGAGTTTAAAAAGTCCTTGTTGATGCGGGTGAGGAGGAGAAGTTCGTCCATTTTGTTAGGAAGGGATCGGAGATTCGCAAGATGAATACTGGGGAGTGCAGTGCGCAGGCCGCGCTCGCGGAGTTTAACCAGCGCGCCAGCTCGCTTCCCTCGTTTGCGTTTCAGCGCGCGTTTGAACAACACCGCTGCCCCTCCGACGAGAATGTCCAGCAAAACGTCTGAATTATCAAAAACTGTAGAAAAGTTATCTGGTGTGTGTTTCCTAATGTCCAGTAGTTCGTCTTTGGTGAAACTGATGACTAAAAACAGGACAAACAAACAAAAACAACACAATAACTGGAGAGCTCCGCACCGAGGCAGCCATCCGCGGCGCCATCTTGATGATCTTACATTATGGTATGTACCATATGTACCTTTTTAATGTACTTACATTATGGTAAAGGTGATTTCGCAGTCTTCAGATTTTTTTTTTCCTGGTTCTTGACGGACAAACTAATTTGTCAGATGTCCTTATATACATATGTGTCTTGCCACTATTGGGCAAACAGGTCTGATCCGTCATTACTACAATTTGCCTGAAAAAATTGAGTAAATGTGTAAGCTAGATTTATGCCTATTTTTTCACATCTTCATGGACACCACAATGATTTCCCTCGTGTGGTAATATATTTCCTTGTTATAATGTATGATTTGCAAAAATAAAAACGGCTGCATCTGTGTTGATGAGAGATTCAAAGTGTATGCGCGTTGTGCACCCGCTACATAATGGCCAAGCATGCACGCTTAAAATAGCATTATGAACAACACGCAACGCGCCACTGACTTTAGACCAGGTATTTTTTGGTCAGTGGCGGAATTGTTTTCTGGAACTACAAAATAGCACTAGGGAACGTTTGCGCCGAAACACGCCTCCTTTTTGCGCCGACCCGCCCAGGGAGCGCAAGTTCATTTCCTAGTTTACCGACGTGCATCTGTGGAGGGAAAAGCCGGATTTGCGCGGGTGCAAAATAGGAATGATACATGCGTCAGTGTACAAAGTCATTTGCGCCGGGTGTAAGATAGAGCCCCGAATCTACAAGTCATGTACATTACAGACCCTGGGCTTACTCTAGCTATTGCTAAAGGCTATGTTATGCTATAGAGATCTTAACAGGAACTCAGCACGCGTCACATGTCTGACGCGGCCATTCAACAGACCGGCATTCCGGAGTGACGGACGCGCGCCCGCGGTCACTTCCGGGTGAACTCCAGCTCTCTGTTTACAGAAATATCTGCGATTCGCGTGTTATATATTATAGTTTATGAACTGTTTTGATATCTATAATTGCATCTAGAAATATAAAAGCATCAATGACATTTATAAACGCGAGCTTTGGAAGTGCAACTGTTCTAAATGGACGATTTGGAGACGTTTGGAGTGCGCATTCCTAGGACTAGTGTTTGGGTAAGTTACGGAAACCCTATGATTTTTCAGCAATGTATATACATTTTTTGATAAAGTTATTGTTAGTTTGAAATGTGAAAGCACAGCAACCAATCTGATAAACTATTATTTGAAAAAAAAATGTCTAATGTTTTTGGTATTGCGCAATAATGTCTATTATTGCGCAATACTTAGTTTCACTTTGGATAATTTGAATAAAATGGTAATTTCAGTAAATCTACATTTTGATATTGTGAAAGTGATATTATTACAATGCAGAAACTATGTATAAACAGTGATTTCTTTGTTTCAGGTTCTATTGAAGATGTGGCACTGCTGGCACAGCTGGCATCAGATCTCCAGGAGGCTGGCCGGTGATGTTGAGGTGATACACAACACAGATGACAAAACTGATGCCCATATAATGAATGAAATACATCTGGAGGATGACGATCCTTTTCTAGATGCTAATAGACCACAGATTTTAGTCAAATAATGTGTCAAATGATAAGTCTTGTATCTTCTGAAAGAATAAAATGATCAAAATCATAAAGCGCCTATTTTTTTCTTTTTGTTTACTATAGCACAGACAACATATACTATAATATTTATCACATTCAGCAGTGTTTTATATAATTTTAAAGGGTTTTCTGTAAAATTACACTGGAATATTGCATATGTACCACTGGGTTTGGCTATGAGCAGAGTTTAGATTTGGGTAGGTGGAAATTACATAAAAAAAGGTAATATTCCTCCCTTCAGATTTGTTTGAATATCTTTTTCATTTTTTATTATAGAGAAATAATTCTTTTTTTCAGTGTTTGCTGTCATATAGAGGAAATAGCCATACTTGTCTGCATGTCCCTAGACCCCACAGGGCCTGAGTTGTACACTTTCAAAAATGAATTTAAAATTAAAAAATCAAAAAGCGCCTCTTTTTTTTGGATTCATTAACCCGTTTAATCCCACCGGTCACAATTGTGACCGCAACTTTTTTCTTATTTCTAGAAGCTCTAAAAATGTTGTTATTGGCTTTGGGCAAGAAATTCAACTTTTAAATGAAAAAATAGATTGTCTTCATTAAAATCCATTAATGTCATGTGACTAGTGTGAAAGGTCACATGACCAGATCAGTTTACTTCTTGCTTGCACATCTGGAAGAAGATGTCTTCCTCAGACTACTAAAACAAGTACTATGTAAAACATCTTAATTAACAGATAGAACTATAATATTTTGTACATTATATCTTTAAAGGGTCTACTGCTGATATATTTTGAGAATTATACTCCTGCATATATATTTTGTTCGTAAGACGTGTAAATTTGTTTACGGTCACAATTGTGACCGGTAGTATAACACAGTATTTCAATTGAAAATACAGGTTTTGGCTGTAAATCCTACACTGAACGTATGCCACACCTGTGAGGTGGATGGATTATCTCTGAAAAGGAGAAGTGCTCACTAACACTTGTTTAGACAGATTTGTGAACAATATTTTTGAGAAATAGGCATTTTGTGTACATAGAAAAAGTCTTAGATCTTTCAGTTCAGCTCATGAAAAATGGGGGCAAAAACAAAAGTGTTGCGTTTATAATTTTCTTCAGTGTAGTTATCAGTATCCCAGAAACTATCAATGTGTTGGACCTTCTAGAGATATGTGACAACCCCCCAACCCCCCAACCCCCACCCAAATTGAAAGTGACAGTGATAGTGAGGGCTCAGATAGTGAGTACCAGGGTGAAATGGCCCATTTGCCAGGCATTGAATGGCGATGCAGAAGTGAAATATTTGGAGGATTAGGCAGATGTTCATGACAACCAATTGGTGTGCCCCACACATGACCCCAAACAACCCAACAACCCTTTCTACAACGTACGGCCCATCTTCAGTGCACTGAATGAACATGCATCTCCCTAAAACTGGCATAGGACAGGGCCCAAGTGTAGTCATGGTCTAGCCCATAGGGGTCTAGCCGAACAAGCAAAAGTTCCTCCAGGGTGTAACTTTGTACATGACAACCTTTTCACCTCATAAGCCTCCTTCATGAAATGAAAAAAACGAGGTATTGGATGTCTTGGAATGTATTGTGTAAATAGGTCTAATTAAAGAAATTGTATGAATTCTGACTATGGTGTTTCCCACCGGTCACTATTGTGACCGAGTATAAAACCTATTTTTTCACTAACTTAACCAACATAAAATCAAAAAGGGCATACAATTTGAGTGTTAGGGAGGTCTAAGGAGTAAAATGCATGTACTCAAATTGCAAGAAAAAATTTGGGATTAAACGGGTTAAAGCTCAGACAAATTTTAGCACTGTTTTATGAAACTGCAAAAGGGTTTCCTGTAAAATGACACAAAAACTGTGTATTTAGCCCAAAGTATGAGGGAATGAGGAGCTTTTTAGTTGGTCGTTTTACTAATAAACATACCCACTGTTTTGGAAAGATTTAACTGAAGGTTACAGTGGTTTAACCATTCACTAATTTTAACCATAGCATTTGTAAGTTTGGCTGCTACTGCTACTTTTGATGTTCCATGTATATATAAAACAGTGTCGTCTGCATACATTTGCATTCTCACATCTGGGCACGCACGCGGCAAATCATTAATATACATGCAAAACAAAAGGGGGCCCAATATAGACCCTTGGGGCACCCCAGTGGACAACTGAAGAGGTTCAGATTGAAAGCTGCCAATACGTACAGTTTGAGATCATTGAAAAAAATAAGATGCTACCCACTTAAGAGCACTATTTGAAAAATTAAAATGAGATAGTTTAGACAGTAAAATATTGTGATTAACAGTGTTAAAGGCTTTCCTAAGATCTAAAAAATAGCTCCAACAACCTTATGCCGCTCCAACAACCTTATGCCTTTCAAGCAATGATTTAATATTTTCGATAAAAAACAGTTCGCTGTCTCAGTGGAGTAATTTGACCTAAATCCAAATTGTAATGGATGACGGGAACATACCGAGTTATTCAAGTGATCCCTAATCTGTTGAGACACCCATTTTTCTAAAACCTTAGATATTACTGACAAAATGCTAACAGGTCTATAATTGGAAATAATTTGTCTGTCTCCTGATTTAAATAAAGGGGAAACAATAGCTAATTTCCAAGCATTTGGGAATTCCCCCGCAGAGATCGATTGATTTATAATTTTTGTGATGGGGATAATCAATGACGAACCTAATTCTTTCAACATTGTATTATCCATACCAAAGACATCTTTCGCTTTAGAAGTATTAAGTGAACTGATTAAGGATTCTATATTACTTTCAGAAGCACCGGAAAACACAAGGCTGTGCTCTAACGACAAAATAGGGCACTTATTAATATCTATGTGAGAGAAACCCTGTGCAATAGAAGAAGAAGAAGAAGAAGAAGAAGAAGAAGATTTATTTGTCATTGTAACAAGTACAACGAAATTAGGTGCAATCCTTGTCAGGTAATACAAAAATAAATACTAAAAACACATAAGATACATATCCATGCAGCTATCCACATTTAAAAATTGCACATGACCCTTTTAACACAGATCAGTGGTGGGCACTATAATTTAACAGCGTTATTTAATGCACATATGGCTGTTGGATAATAACTATTTTGTAGTCTATTTGTTCTTGTTTTCATGGACCTATATCTCCTGCCTGATGGCAATAGTCTGAACAGTGTGTGACCAGGGTGTGACGGGTCCTGTATGATGGTCTTGGCCTTTTTGATGCAGCGGGAGCTGTGAAGTTCCTCCAGAGTGGGGAGGGGGCAACCAGTGATTTTCTGTGCTGCCTTTATGATACCCTGAAGCTTTTTCCTCTGTGCCACAGTGCAGCTTGACAACCATGCACAGAGACAGTATGTCAGGATGTTCTCAATCGAGCAGCGATAGAAGGACACCAACAGTTTTTTGGGGATGTTGTTGTTCCTCAGAACTCTTAGAAAGTAGAGTCTCTGCTGGGCCTTCTTCACTACCTCAGTGGTGTGGACGGCGCAGGTCAGGTCCTCCATGATATTGACTCCCAAGAAACGGAAGTCAGAGACCCTCTCTACGCAGGTTTCTCCTATGAACAGCGGCTGGATAACCGTTTTCTTCCTCCTGAAGTCCACAATGAGCTCCTTGGTCTTTGATGTATTGAGGAGCAAGTTGTTAACTCTACACCATTCCACTAATTTCACCACCTCATCTCTGTACTTGGACTCATCCCCCCTTGTGATGAGCCCCACTACCGTGGTATCATCAGCAAATTTGACAAAAGTATTGCTTTGATGAGCAGGGGTGCAGTCATGGTTGTAGAGTGTATAGAGTAGGGAACTCAGCACACAGCCCTGCGGAGAGCCAGTGCTGAGGCTGAGGGCAGTGGATGTATGGGGGCCCATTCTTACCCTCTGAGTGCGGTCTGACAGGAAGTCCTTAATCCAGAGGCAGGTGGAGTGTGGTATTCCAATGTTGGACAGTTTTGACACTAGTCTGTGGGGGAGGATGGTGTTAAAAGCAGAGCTAAAGTCTATGAAGAGTAACCGGGCATAGCTCCCCTGCTGTTCCAGGTGTGACAGTGCAGCATGGAGGGCTGTAGTCACGGCATCCTCAGTCGGTCTGTTCGCCCTGTAAGCAAACTGGTGTGGGTCGAAGGTGGGTGGATAAAAAGACATGATGTGACTCCGGACCAGTTTCTCAAAGCATTTCATCACCACAGGGGTGAGTGCCACTGGCCGGTAGTCGTTGAAAGTGGTGATGCTTGTTTTTTTAGGCAGAGGGACAATGATGGAGGACTTTAAGCAAGATGGAACAGTGAGCTGGGAGAGTGACTGGTTGAAGATCTTAGTAAAGACCCCAACCAGCTGGTCCGCACAGTCCTTTAGTACGCGTCTGCAGATGCCATCAGGGCCGGCCGCCTTCCGCGGGTTGACTGCCCGTAGCGTACGCCTCACCTCATGCTCTTTTACCATGAGGACAGTGTCGCTGTGGGCTCCTGGATGCAATGTGGCTGCCTCTAGTGGCTGAACCTCGAAACGGGCAAAGAAGTGATTTAACTCCTCTGCCAGTGAGGCATCCCCTTCCGCAGCCCCGGAGTTGGTCCTATAATTGGTGATGTGCTGGATTCCCTGCCACACCTGCCTGCTGTTGTTGCTGTCCAAATGGTCCTCGATCCTCCTCCTGTAATCGGATTTAGCCTTCCGAATGCCCCTCCTCAGATTAGTACGTGCTGCACTGTAAAGAACCCCGTCACCTGATCTAAAAGCAGTGTTCCTCGCCTTTAACAGATGCCGGACCTCCCTTGACATCCATGGTGTAGAGATTTAGGTATCATCATAAACTCTCTTTTATTGAATCACGAACTCGCAACAAATTTAAAAGGACAGCAGCTTTAACAAACATTCCTAAAAGGCCATGTGGTCAGCCCTCGGAACCTCTATCTCCCGAACTGGCATCTCCAAGTCTAGAAAGTACACCCTAAAGGTGTCATCTATGCTGACAAATTGTCCTAAGTGCTCCCCAAACAGCGAGCTCACTCACTGGAGATAACAAACAGGACTTCTTCACCCCCACCCCGGACGGAAACAGGGGGGGAGAAGCGCAAAACAGACGTCCTTTGTCTGTTTTTCCCGCCGAACGCAATATACATTCTCGCACACACATACAGGTGAACTCTAACTTCCTCTCCTAAGTCGTCACTAAAACATCTTCAGTGTGTTAAAATACATGTAGAAGAACTGTAAATGTGCAAACTTGTATTACGAATGTTTTCAGGAATGTACGATCCTTATGAATGCCTGAATGTGTGCCTCCAGATGTAACTCTGTAATAGTACGTCTGTGATGTGAAATGTTTGATACGGTTGTGACCCTCTTAACAAGATCTATCGATTAAGCTGTATATCCATATCGTGAAATGTATAACTACATGCATATGCTATTACCGAAGTAAGCTTAATTTTCTTCTTGGTCATAAAGTTGCAAATTGACTCTGAACAACACCCACTCAGGGGGCGTACGCGCTCCTCGATATGGGATGCTATCATTGGCCGGCGCGCCTTACCCAGGCGTGCCTAGCTCATCTTTATAATCCCCAAAACAGAGACGATCGCTCTCTCTGTTCCTGTATTCGCTCTCTGTTCGTGTGTACCCTGTTCCTGTGTATTCTTTGTAATCTTCGTATTTTATGTTAATGTTCCTGTTTTACTTTAACTTCGTTTCATTTTGCACATAGCCAGTCTGTTCTTAGTGTTCTCGTCTCCCGACTGAGACCTCCACGTGCGTTTCGTAAGTCTTCCAGCACTCCGGTGAAAAGACTCCCTTCACGCATACAGAACTAAGTCAGAACGTTTGAATCTCCCGCGAGTCAACCACGCTGCGAGCCAAAGAAACCCGCCCTCCATCTTCTGGACGCCGCCCGCACACCAAGAACTTACAGGTCTGAATGCAAAAACTTGTTCAAACCAAATTTTAGACGTTGTAAAGTATATCTCCTGTGGCTGTCTCAAAAGGGTCTAAAAAACTGTGCTAGCAATTGTATTTTCCTAGTGTTTTCCTTTCTTATTGTTTTTATTTCATTTTGTTTAATCTATATCCTTGTTTTACATGTAGTGTAGTTCATTCATTAAACCTCATTGTATACTTTATTGACTCTGTGGTGGTTGCTCGTATAACAAAGCCTCTTTAATATAAAGATCCTAGCTAATCGTTTAAGTGCACAAACATTGTCAGTAAAATTTAAGCTAAAATAGACCATAAGTCATTTGTAGCCTCCAGCCGGACTACACGGCGGACGTGTGAATGAGCGAGGAGGGGTCAAATGCTTTGGTATTGTTGAAGATCAGCCATTCCTCTGTGTAGGATGTATATTAATAATTAACCATAATTCGTTGTGTTTAATTGTTATATACTTACCCTAAACAGACGGGTACGCTGTACAACCCTTCGTGGGTAATTTAAATACGTAAGGACCCGGTTCAAACTGTATTCAATAATTTGTTGATCATAGATTAATAATTATTGAATATCTATCCCCAAACTTAAAATTGATAAAAGAGCTTATGAACCGGAAACCCTACATTATTATGGTGGAGGATGATAGGCAATATTTTAAGCTTTGTTGTGTGAGCAATTAATGCAGTGGCAATATTGTGTATTTTGTTGTGTTTTGATTAAGAAACGCGAGCGCGCCGCGCATGTTGGAAGCTGAAAGCCAAGTTTCAGCCGAGCACATTACAAACTGTTAGTTCGCCTAACCGTATAGTCGTTGTAAGTGCTAAAAATGAATTGCAGTTCGTAATACTGATATTCACGGGTAAAGTATTGAATGTAAACTGTAGTTCGTAACAAAAAGATATATTACCTCTGTAAAGACGTTTACATGTTAAGATATTTTCTTTTGATCAGCCTGTTTTCAAAACGAGAATCTTTTGAACAGATGCGATAGAGGATTTGAAATACAGCGATGCTCCTGTATTCAACCTAAAAGGCCTGATATATAATCGTTAGATTAACGAAAACTCCTGGGGCCTGTTTCAATAAGGAGGTTCAACCAACTCTGAGTTAAAACTTGAACTCTGAGTTGACTTACCCTGAGATGGGAAACTCTGAGTTTTCGGTTACAGAACAGCTGAAATGAGTAAGTTCAATCAACTCTGAGTTGACTGACTCGGAGTTAAGCGCGTGCACCACAACTATAAAAAGACATTATCAATGGAGCGCAGATATTATGAGTCACCATGGCAACAGCGCCAGACAAAAAGAGGTGTTGGGTGTAATTAATGACCAAGTAATCTAAATATTGTAATTTAATTAAAGTGATTAGTCTTAATTCTTCTGTAATTTAAAATAAAATATGATGCAATTACATTAAATAGGCTACTGCATAGACTATAGACCAATTCAGTATAAAACAATAGTGGATTTAACATACATTTTTAAAAGGTATATTTTTTATGTAACCTTCTCCCTCTACACACTTTGATCAATTCAAGAATAATTCATGCAATTGTATATTGTTAATTTGAAAGCATTAAAAGTGCAGTTTATTGTCTCTCCTTGTATTGTTCAAGTGGTTGAGGTTGATATAGGATTTAGTAATTAGTAATATGTAGACCAATACTTTCTAAAGATAGTAATTATTACATTCATCTAATTACACTGTTGAAGATGTCATTTGTAGTTAGTAATTCATAACTAATTTAGAGTAACTTACCCAACTGTTATAATATCAGAGGTGAAACTGGAATAATGTTATTCAACCTAAAGTAGGCACTATTACTTCAATAAAATTTTACTTAAGTACAAGTACTAGTCTAAAAGTCTACTCAAGTAAAAGTAAAAAGTAGCTAATTTAAAATGAGTAAAAGTTTCTGAGTAACTTGTTTAACAGTGGGAGTGGGAGGTGGGAGTGGGAGTGGTGGGGGGGGGGGGGGGGACTCTCCCATGTAGGGTTGTAAGGTATGAGAGTTTCAGATAACTGTCTCTGAATATATTGCGGTTTATGGTATTAAACAATTATAAATATATAAACTACATGTTACATTACGGTTATTATTATCATAAGTTAAAATGGCAGTTAAGTAAATTAAGCATTTGTTCAATAAAACATATCTAATCAACTAATTTCAATAATTGTATTATGAATTAGATTAACAACTTTTTTTCATTTTTTTCATCCAATTTTTTATCATTAATAATATATGAATATGTTTTAAAAATAATCGAGTTCTATGAAATGTTTTTTATTCCGATTTTTTTTTAATGATTTAATACAAATATATTATCAAAAATGGTGGTAATCAAATAAAAGTTTAGCAAACGTTTTAATCCTTTTATTTTTTGGCAAAGTGCTGCAAAACAGATTTAGTCAATTAAACCATCGACAAACAATATATATTCCTTAAAGAATGTGTAAATATATTTTAGTATTATTGTTGGTTTAAAGTCCCCATGAAATCAAAATTGACCATACTTACTTTGTTTGCCTAAATTGATCGTTTTGTGGTGAATAATTCATCCATGCAAGTCAATCCACACAAAAATTTTTTTTGGCTTCGTAATCTTTAATCAAATTCTGAAAATGCCCCTCCCCTCTGCACTGGAGGACCTTGCCCGATGACGTAGCCTTGACGGTTTAGGTGTCTGCTTAACATCCGTAATCACGCCCCTCCAACTGACATTAGACAGGCACACAGCGTGTGAAAGGAGAGATGGCAAGGAGGTGCATTTTTCTAGATCCAATCAGGTGCTAGTTGGAAAAAAAAGCCACGCTCACTATTTTGCCTCATTTAGTATTCCGTTTCTCTCGGAAATACGTCACAGCACTGGAGAAAAGTCGTTTGCAACTTCCGGTTCACGGGGACTTTAAACACCGCTTCCTCTTTAAAAAAGGGGAGGAGACCGCAAGAAACTCTGGGTTTACTGAAGAAAACCTGCTCACGACCAGGTTAGGTTCACAGAGTAAGTTACCATGGTAACTGACTCTGAGTATAAGTTACCTCTCTTTCAGAAACGGGCTTGACTTACTCTGCTTTCTCAGGTTTGACTTACCTCCCTTTCTGAAACGGAAAACCCAGAGTTTCCCTCATTTCAGGGTTAACATACTCAGAGTTTTCACTTAACCTCCTTTCTGAAACAGGCCCCAGGTTTCAACTTTGGCTTAGCTAACCAAACGTTAAACCATAACATTTTAAATCATTAAAGTGCTAAATGATAAATGTATTGAGAGTTAAACCACAGACGTCAATTCCTGTTGGTACTGTTATGTAAGTGCAGTGAATTAAATCTGCTTTACTAAACCTGTGAAACATAGCACTGTAAAATCCGCCTGAATCTAAATTATATGCAGTGTAAGATTCTGCGCGTGCCCTAAAAAGGTACAATTGAAGCGTGTGGTTGTGATTCTGTTGCTGAACACTAGAGCGCAGCCTTGCGCCTCAGTCTCAAATCACCGCCACACCCTCTTCTTCGACGTGAGCGTAATAGCGCCACCGTATGGACGCTCTCAGATAAGGTCACTCTCTCCTGAATTTTTCCTTTCTAAGTCATTTGTAATTCCTCACAGGAAGTGACTCACGGGGAACGCCCCCTTGTGGCCTTCAACGCTGAGTCAGCTCTTTGTAATTCTCGATTTCTGTTTGAGATTTCAGCCTGTTTTCAGTTGGGTTTGTTCTGAGGCTGTCACTGATTACCTTACAGCAGTCGTGATTAGCATTAGAGGTAACCCATCCGTTAACTTTCATAGTCTCATTCATATTTGGTCTAAAGAAAAACTTTGAAGGTGTAGGGTATTTGGATGAATCATTGACTGAATAACTAAAAGCCCAATGTCTTTAAAGAGACTGGAGTTTGAAAAAACCCACACAAACACACACACATTCCACCACACACACACGTACCATGAAGTTTCCCCCCAAACCAAGCTAACACTGTTCGAGTTTGGTTTCCTGTGACCGATTTATGACTCAAAAGAATGTGCAGGGACTTGATTCCTGGAGAAGGAAAAATGAAACATTTTTAACTCTAATATATATATATATATCCTATGCATAACCTTGTGATACATGTTCATCTCATGACTTAACTTTATGTTTGGTGTGTGCGTCCTTGGAGACTCTAATGGGTAATGTTTCCTTGATTTACATACTATCACGAAACACCCCCCCCCCCTCTCCTTCCAAGACACGCACACACATACACAAACCTCTAAAGTCATCATATAAAGACTTTATTGAGATATATTTTGATATGCTTATATGTGTGTCTGTTACCCAGATTCCATGGTTATCTGCGACAGTACCGTAGTCCTAAAAAAGCTACAAATGCTTGGAAAGTATGCCTTTTAATGTATAACTTTGCAGTATTATCCAACTTATGTTGTTCTTCATATCTTTAGAATCCTCTTGATCTGACCAAACCATATCTGTATGTGTACAAACCATAGGATGTGTGTTACGATGTTTTATCTCTGGAGTAAAATTGAACGCATTTTACGTCACCGTCATAAAACATGCAAAGTCGATCTCGACAAGACAAAAGATCATAAAACCTAAACTCCCGCTCGAAACTCCCTCTCTCTTACTGGCCGAGGCAACGAGAAGAGGCCGGACTTCTCAGAGGTGATAAAGAGGGCTTCCCAACTCCGCCCACTATCTTCCTGATCCTAGTCTTCATCATGTAACGTCGCGCCTCCGGCGAGCTCTTCGCCGTTCTTTTATTTAGTTTCTAGTTTAGTTTGTGTTTTTCAGTCTAGATAAGCCTCCGTGTTTAATTCCCATCGACGAAGGAAAGGAACACTGCGTGGCATATCTCTTCAGCAAACCCACCTACCAAGGACTTTTAAACGCGCGCGCTCGCTCTGAAAGGAGGAACACGCGCATGTGACGCGCGGAACCGAGACACGCGCTTCTTCACCAGGCTGCACCATGTAACCCGATCTCGTGGTCTCCTCCGGAGACCCGATCCGATCGTTATACCTTTTTTTTTGTAAGTCAAAGTTTTGTTTTCCATAGTCGACTCGGTTCACTTCCACGAAGTGAAACAAACGTAGCCGAGCTACTTTCATTGGTAATGTTACCCAAAGACTTTAAACCGCCGCGCAACACGCGCGCCCAGAAACACCACGTGACTCTTACACACACAAAGGACTCCGCTCACGCACGCGGCCGGGACAGGCCTTCAGGAATGCAGCAACACAGCGAGACCCATAACTTGTGCAAGTATAATCTCTTTATAAAGCTTCTGAGAAGCATTAAGATGATGTGTTCCGTGTTGTTTCAGAAGGCGAATGTCTGGGGAATCGTACCAATGCTACAAACTCTCTCTCTCCCCCTCCCTCTCTATTCTCTGTCTCACACCCTCACTCACCCTCACACGTGTGTCCATTGTCCAAACTACGCATTTCTCGTTCATTGATGTCTTATTGTGTTTTGTATGCATATTATGTTTGTAAATATATATATATATATATATATATATATATATATATATATATATATATATATATATATATATATATATATATATATATATCATGTAACAGTAGTAAATGTATAAGTAGACATGCCTTTATTAAATACATTATATTGACTGATTGATTCATTCTCTTTGCTCATTCTCAAGTCTCTTAAGTGCCAAAAAGATCTTATGCTACAAGCTTTACGAATTAATTATTTAAATAATTAATATTTTAAAGAGTACTCGTTATAGGGCAGGAAGCCCAATTCTTCTGGCCAGAGAATTGCGTTTCCTGACATCCTATAAAGTAAGATGATATTGGGGAACCCCCACAATATTATTCTGACAATTGAGCTAAATTAATTTTGCCTGCTTTGTAAGACGTGATCTGTGTAATTAACTACAATCAACTTGTCGTTAAAATGAAAGGATTCACATGTATGCATACAGGTAAAATGACAGATTCTCCCTTAGAGGGAGATTAAATTTAATGTAAGACTGATCTAATTCAAACATGTATGAATAATTAATTACCAATTATTAATTATGATATGCAAATTCCCCCGAGGATTAGATCCCCAGAATCTTTACATAATTAATGGTGGAGAAATATGCTAGGCACACTTTAAACTTGTTTTTGAGCAAAATTCAGTTTTCAATCTATGCCTATATTGTGATTTAATATTGTACGTGCACCTCGGTTGAGCGAACGCATTGCGAACTCACCGTTGACTGATTAAAGGCAAAAAGCCGTTTCAGTCCAGCGAAACTAAGAAGTAAACTGCAGTTTTCATAGTTTCACAGTATTAAATTTGTCCTATAAAAGACGAAGAAACCTTTTGAACGACGACATTTTTAATATTAAACTCCCCTGTCCGAACGATGTTCTTCTGTCAGGGTGAAGACAAGATTTAGTGAAACGATGCTCTTTCACTATTCTTAAAAGGCCTGATATATTAGTCATTAGACTAACGAAAACTCCTGGTTTCAACTTTGATGTAGCTAACCAAATGTTAAACCAGAACATTTTAATCATTAAAGTGCTAAATGATAAATGTATTGGGAGTTAAACCACAGACGTAAATTCCTGTTGGTACAGTTACACGTAAATGCAGTGAAATAATCCTGCCTCGTGAACCCGTGAGAAATATAGCACCGAAAAATCCAAAACCTAAAAACATTTTAATCATAAAATGCTATTTGATAAATGTTATTTGAATCCGAATGACAGACGAATAATTCCTGTTTTATTTATGCGCAGCGCAGAAGCCCTGCCAGACGTGTTTGTTAGAATATAGCACAGAAAAATCCAAAACCTTAAAACATTTTAATCAGAAAATGCTATTTGATAAATGTATTTGGATCCAACCGACAGACGTATAATTCCTGTTTCTCCTACACAACGCAGACATTTTTTTTTTTTTTCCTGCAAGACGTGTTTGTTAAAACATAGCATCGGAAATCCGCTGAGATTTAATTTTGATAAGTGTGATCGCTACAGAAAGCAAAGCGTCTGCACGCTCAAATTTGAATCACACATGGAAGCAGGCCGGTTTTTATTCCGCTGACAAACACTAGAGGGCAACCCTTAGGCCTAAGTGCTTGACAGTTCTCGAATTACGCACCGCCCCTGACTTCATCCTGCATGAGCGAAATGTCGCCATCGTGTGGACACTAGTAACAAGGTCATCCTTTCCTAAATAATTTTCTCTCATCACCATTTCAGTGTGTTCCAGTGAATTCCTGAAATTGTGTTTCCAACTTTCAATGCATGTGCAAGTTCCAGTGTAACTAACATGATTTCACTCCTGACTGTGGTCACGACCGGCTCAAAGCCGTGGCAAATGAAATGGAGGACACAGTGATTGGGTTGCAAAAAATAAACATTTATTAACATAAATGTTAAAACATAAAAAATAAGAAAACATGGTCATCTGTAATGTTTGTCAGGTGCATGGATGTACAAGTATCAGTAACAGAAAACAAACATCTAAACCAAATAACAAAAGTCGAGCCCAAACCAAACACAAAATAACCCAGAGAACAGACCCCCCTCTACACTAGCCAGCCTAACTTTTATAGAGGGATCAACAGGTGGACATCGTTCCCTTGATGAGTCTTCTAGCCACACCCACTAGGCCGCCATAGCAAGATGAGTAGAGACTCGTCACACTCTCCCCCTAAAAAGAAGAGCATAGGAACTTAAAACACGCCCCAAAACCCAAACAAGAACCCACCACTACAAAATTCAAACAGTCCAGTAAGCGAACTTAAGCGAACAATCCAGTAAGTCCAACTCTAAATTTTCCCCAGTCTTTTCACGTCTCCCGTCCTTCCAGCAACCTCTGCACCTGGGAAGCAAATCAAGAAAAGAACAAAGAGAAAAGACAGGAAAAAATGTAACAAATCCTTTGACACTAGACTATATGAATACGGGACAAGGCATCAGCAGTTATGTTCTCTGAACCTTTAATGTGGCGAATATCTAACAGGTATCCCTGTAAAAACAAGCACCACCTCATTACCCTCTGGTTTGGGTTCTGCAACGAGTGAAGAAAAACTAAAGGGTTGTGATCAGTAAAAACCACCAGAGGTCCCTCAGATGAACCCACATACACTTCAAAGTGTTGTAAAGCCCAAATCAACGCAAGCGCCTCCTTTTCAATCACCGTGTAATTAAGTTGATAAGAATTAAACTTTTTAGAAAAGAATCCAACGGGATGATCAATTCCATCTTCATTAGTCTGTAAGAGAACGGCACCAGTACCCACATTGCTGGCATCCACTTGCAACTGAAATGCTTGGTCAAATTTTGGAGCTTTCAAAACAGGATCCTCCGTAAGAAGCATTTTTACCTTTTCAAAGGCTTGTTGACAACCTGGCGTCCAACAGAAATCTACTCCATTCCGCAATAAGTTTGTCAGGGGGGCCACCACTGTAGAAAAATTTCTACAAAAACAACGATAAAAACCCACTATTCCAAGGAATCGCATCAGTTCTTTCTTTGTGGTAGGCATAGGGTAATTGTCAATTGTTTCTACTTTTGCACGGACAGGGCGCACTTGGCCCTGCCCAACCACTTTCCCCAAGTAAACCACTGTGGCCTTGGCAAACTCACATTTCAACAAATTAACGGTCAAATTTGCCTCCACAAATCGATCAAATAGTGCTCTAATTTGAATGAGGTGTTCTTCCCAAGTTTGACTATACACGACGACGTCATCTAAGTACACAGCGCATCCCCTCAAACCTGAAATGACCCGATTCATTAAACGCTGGAAAGTTGCAGGAGCATTTCTCAACCCGAAACTCATAACGTTGTACGAAAATAATCCTGACGGTAAAATGAAAGCAGAAATCTCACGAGCTCTTTCAGTTAAAGGCACTTGCCAATAACCTTTTAGTAGATCAAACTTGCTAACAAATTTTGCATTTCCCACCTGATCAATGCAATCCTCAATTCGAGGCAAGGGAAATGAATCAGGTTTTGTTACGGCATTTACCTTTCGGTAATCAGTACAAAATCTGAATGATCCATCAGATTTATTCACCAGCAATGACGGAGAAGCCCAACTAGAAAAAGAAGGTTCAGCGATACCATTTGCTAACATATAGTCAACTTCCTTCTCTAATTGTTGTTTTTTATTCGCAGATACGCGATAGTAGCGCTGATGAATTGGAGGCGAATCTCCCACGTCAATGTCGTGTTCAATAAGACTTGTACGTGACGGAGTGTCGGGAAACAGTGTAATATACTCAAAAATCAAATCAATCAAATCGGTACGCTGCACCTCCGTTAAATGACTAAAACGATCAGGCAAAGAGCTTAGTGCTTCTGAATTATGTAAACGACCCTGAAGAATAGAATCTCCAGGATCAATCTCATCCTGATCCCCACCTATTAGAATTGAAGTTGTTGTTAATTCAGCATCACAGCTCAAAGAACCTGTAAGCAGCACAGATTTGATACCAGAATTAGGTATGTCGATGTTATCTTGACTTATATTAGTGTCAGCAAAATCTCCAGAACCATAAAAAGGCTTTAACAAATTTACATGACACACTCTGGTCTTCTTTTTCCTATCTGGAGTATTAATCAAATAGTTAAGGTCAGAAATTTGTTGAGCAACAGTGTATGGACCTACAAACTTAGCCTGAAACGGTGATCCCACAATAGGCAAAAGAACAAGAACTTGATCACCCGATTGAAATGAACGCAGTTCGGAACGACGATCAAAAAGTCGTTTCATTCGATCTTGTGCTTTACTCAAGGATGCTTTTGCCAATTGACAGGCTTCAAAAATTCTTCTGCGAAAATCACTCACATATGCTAAAATATTTTTTGGAGGATCAACCTTTTCCCAATCAGCAGCCAAAATAGACAAAGGACCACGCACCTCATGACCAAAAACAAGGTCATTCGGACTAAATCCAGTACTCTCCTGAGCGGCTTCTCGAGCTGACATCATGAGCCAAGGTAACCCAGCTTCCCAATCCCTATTCATCTGAACACAATAAGACCTTAGTAAAGACTTTAATGTTTGGTGAAATCTTTCCAGTGCCCCCTGACTTTGAGCATGATAAGCACTGGAAAGATTATGTTGAATATGGAGCTGTTTCAAAACTTGACCAAACAATTTGGAAGTAAAATTACTCCCCTGATCAGACTGAATAATTCGTGGTATTCCGAACACCGATATAAACTGAGTCAGTGCTTTTACAACTAACCTTGTGGTTAGCGAACGTAACGGGTACACAGCTGGATATCTAGTCACTTGGCACATGACCGTAAGCAAATATTCATTCCCTGCCTTTGACCGAGGTAATGGCCCAACACAATCCACAATAAGATGCTCAAAGGGTTGACTAATAGCAGGAATTGGATAGAGAGGGGCAGGTTTCATAGACTGATTCGGTTTTCCAGTAAGCTGACATGTTCGACATAATTTAATATATTTCGATATGTCACGCTTCAATTTTGGCCAAAAAAAATGCCTCAAGAGCAATTTGTACATCTTTTTCACTCCCAAGTGTCCAGATTTATCATGTGCCGTTTTTAAAACAAGTTGACGGAGAGACTGAGGGACTACAATTTGTACAACTGGATCACCAATTACAAATTCTCCTTGCGGCACCCACTTTCTAACCAATACACCTTCCTCTAGATAATACCCAGAAGGAAGGTTCACGATTGTGTCATAAGGGACAACTCGATCAAACAATTCAACAAGCGTAACGTCAGTCTCCTGTCCTTTAATTAGGTCATCGCGTGACACAGACAAGAAGAAAGGAATTTCTAGAGGTGCCCTCAACATCTCTTTAGTTTCAGATGTAACATCAGTAGGTATTTTACTCATAGACCTGGTTATCACGCATGACGGAAACCCATTCAAAGAACAGGTAAACATTTCATCCCTCGTGTCAAAAGTCGACCCAGATGGTGTGACGACCAAACGCGGTGAAACATTCTGCCAAACCCGTTCACCAGCCAAATCATTTCCCAGGATTACCTGTACTCCGTCCACAGGCAAGCAGGAACGTACAGCAACTTCCACTTCTCCCTGGATCAAGTCAGAATGCAAAACAATTTTATGTAAAGGAACAGAGATCACATTCAGACCAATTCCCCTAACCAACACATTGTTCCCAGTGTAAGAGTCGTTTGAAAAAGATAAGATGGACTCTAGGACAAATGTTTCTGATGAACCCGTGTCACGGAGAATTTTGACCGGTATATCTTCCGTAGAACCTACCAATCTGACAAAACCATCAGTAACAAATGGAGAAAATGTTGAGATACGTGACGAAGAACTCTTTTGCACATTATTTATTTCTGAGGTAGTCACCGCCAAAACAACGGGTTTCACTGAAGATGACTTAGATTTCAACAACGGACACTCATTCTTCCAGTGACCAAACTCATGACAATAATTGCAGATGTTTTCTCTTTCATTTCCTCCAACAAAGCCAAAACGCTGTTTATCAGGTATACTACCCACATTTTTTTTGAGCTCTATTAAAATCATGCCCCAATTCTCTCTTAAAGTATTCTCCAGCATTTTTGTAGTCAAAAGAGGTTTTATTAATCAGAGAAAATTCATCGGCCATAACAGCACCCTCATATGCGGTGTCGGGTTTACGCTCACTAATGTATATTGCTACACGTTGCGAAACAGAGTTTTTAAACTGTTCAAGCAAGATCAGCTCCTTCAAACCATCTAACGTTTTCACGTCAGAAGCCGTACACCAACGATTGAAATGAACTGAAATATCATGCACAAACTCAACATACGTTTGACTATCGGATTTCCTCCAGGACCTAAATTTTTGTCTATAGGCCTCTGGGACCAACTCATGTGCCCTTAATACTGCATTCTTAACAGTCAAATAGTCCTTAGCGTCCTCTACACTAAGAGACAAATATGCTTCTTGAGCCTTCCCTGTAAAAACCGACTGTAGCATAAGCGTACATTCCTCATCCGGCCAATTTCGTGCCTTTGCCACGCGTTCAAACAACAAAAAGAACCGTTCAACATCTTTCTCGTCAAATCTTGGGATCAATCTCATATTAGTCGCTACATCAAATTTACACGAAGCCAAACCATGTTCTACTCCTTCCACTAAATTAAGTTTACCGTCTCTTATCAGATCTAACCGGTAACGTTCAAGATCAAGCTTTTGTTGTTGCAACTCTAGCTTAGATATCTCAATGCGATTTTGTGCTTCTAACATTTCTTTTTTCATATCCGTTTGAATTAACAACAATTGTTTTTGTTGGTCAAATGTTAGTTGAGACATTGATGCAGCACTTACAAAAACGGAAGCGCCTTCCACGGGTTTAAACTCCAAAACTCCGTGTTCAGATAGCCCGATCTTAATCATAGCTTTAATACTATCTTTTGTACGTTTATCTTGACTTGACAAGCTAATTTTGTAATGAGTTGCAAGTTCTACTAGTTGGTCTTTAGTAAAAACATCCAACAAATCTTCAGACGGAGCACTAATAAATTCCTCAACCTTTAAATCCATGGTGAAATACAAGCGTACGACTACTTAATCCAGACAGAAATATATATATCTGAGGGGGTAAAAATTGGATAAACAGTTCCCTCTAACTAAACCCAGAAACTATCTAAACTTATCCCTAATCTTCGTACAGTTACTTGCAGCGGGTTTTTATACACTGTAAACCAGTGTTTGAAATGGCAACCGATTAACAAGTCACCATTACAAAACACGGACGTGTTCCCGAGACCACTGCTCTAGCTGCTTTCACCGCACAAACAAAACAAACTAAAATAAAAAAAATCAGAGCATCCAGTTAAGGATACCCTGCTAACCCTAAACAGGGAAAAGCATATCCAACAAGAAACCTCTCCTCAAACATACCAATAGAGTCAGTACTTACCGAAACCCACCTCCCGTGAAATTGGCCAAAAACAAACAAACAAACCAATCACTATAATCCTCCACGAAATTTCAATATTCATCAAACATTACTAAGAAAAAAAAACACATTTAACAAACTAATCATTGGATTAACAAAATCAATTATTTAACCAAACAAACAAAGTTATGGACGAGCCCCCACATTTGTCACGACCGGCTCAAAGCCGTGGCAAATGAAATGGAGGACACAGTGATTGGGTTGCAAAAAATAAACATTTATTAACATAAATGTTAAAACATAAAAAATAAGAAAACATGGTCATCTGTAATGTTTGTCAGGTGCATGGATGTACAAGTATCAGTAACAGAAAACAAACATCTAAACCAAATAACAAAAGTCGAGCCCAAACCAAACACAAAATAACCCAGAGAACAGACCCCCCTCTACACTAGCCAGCCTAACTTTTATAGAGGGATCAACAGGTGGACATCGTTCCCTTGATGAGTCTTCTAGCCACACCCACTAGGCCGCCATAGCAAGATGAGTAGAGACTCGTCACACTGTGTACACTTATTTTGAATTTGATTCAAACCACATTTGAATTTAAAATTCAAAAGTAAGTATTAGCAGTTTCTGATGACCACTTAGGAGTGCGGCCCCCGTGTGGCCTTCCCCTGCTAAGTCAGCTCATCTCCTATCTCCTACTTTCGTCCTGTTTTGAAGTGGCCTTCTCCCAGGTGATTTTATTTTGGCTAGTATCATCATCATACATAATGCCAACCTTTAATTTCCTACACTTATTCAAATTCGATTTGAAACAAACAAATTTCAAGATTAAATTGAATTAAGTCTCCTTTCCTGTTGGGAATGGTTTTATAGCTTTATTTCTATATTTCTTTCTTTTTTTTTCTCCAAATTATTTTTAATAATTTTGATTTGATATGCTATGACAACAATCCTAGAAGTTACTTAACATCTATGCATACGCTCGATTTGAAGTGCATTTAAACCAGTTTGAATGCAATTTAAATCAAGTTCTCGGTCAGCCAGGTTGACCACTAGGAGGAAGTGACCCAAACCCCTTTGTGGCCCAAACGCGCCACTACTGCCTGTCTCCTCCCGGGGTCCATCCTACTTTATTACTTTTAATTATTAATTTTTATTAATAATAAAAGTAATAATAATAAAATAAATAAAAAAAATTTAAGAATTTTTTTTTTTTTGGGGTTAAGTTATTTTGATAATTAACATCATTTTCATAATTTCCTTTTTACCATTATTTAGGAAAACCTTTGCTTCTATTTTCTACATACATAATTACTCGATTCAGTTTAAATGAGAAAGCTTCCATTCACTGTCGCCACTTGTTCACACTGTTCTGTATTTATAGGTAGAATCCACTAAAAAGCTGTGATGATTTGACAGTCATCTCTGCTTGGAGTCCATGCTGGTTCATCTGACCTGCGTCACCAGCACTGACTGAGCGCGAGTCTCGGACTTTCCTGTATCTCTCCGGTAGTGCGGCCCGCAACACGACATCACCAATTTGGCACTGCCGGTTGTGATCACAGTCAAGGTGTGTGAGGGCGCACATCGGTACAGATATACGGAGGGGCCCGGGATACTGCTGTCAAGTGTTTGGGGACGACAGAGTCCCCACGGTAAATTTGACCACGGTGCGGACTCCAACCAGAGTGACCTCAATTCAACCCAGGCAAACTAGACAAAGGTAGTAAACCCATCCACTTAATATTTGCCACAGAATCTAGAGATTCCCCCGGTCATGGAAGTGTTTGGCTCCCTCCTCCTCTCCGAGCCACAAACCGCAGGCTTAGGCCTCCTCTTCCCCTGTAACACTTCCTGTGTACTCTTAACGCCATTTCATTACAGACCTTTCCATCTTTGAGGGTTGCATGTTACTTCAAACCTTGCTATCTTGCCATTGCTCTTTTCTGTTGTGCTCTGTTCATTGCAGTTCACCTAGAGACAGAACCTATCTGAGACAACAAGGAACGCTGAATAATAATTAGACAACAAGCCCTTAGCATCAACAGGTGACCCCTAAGCTACTGCCCTGTTAAATTTTATTCAGGCCCATGCTGACCTAACCAAATTGTCCCACCTAATGATTTAACTGTCTGCATCAGTTAACCAAAATTTTCATACGCGGCATAGCCCGTATTATAGCTCGTTCAAACGTAGAACAAACTTGCTTGGTCTCTCTGTGTGTGCTGTGTTCCTCTCGCCCACAGTTGAAACCAGTATGTCCGGTCCTACAGTCCCACAACCCGCTGGGACAACCTGGAGACATGGCAGAGATTCACGGCACCTCCATTCCTGCCCAAGGTCGCCAGTGACCCAGAGCTCCAAAGCTAAGAGCAGCGCCGACGTGGACAAGCTGATGGCGCACAAACCAAGCCAAAGCACCCACGACAAAGACCTGCCAGACACGTCCAAAACCTCGCTTGCCAGCTCATCGCACCAGCACGCCTCCGTGAAAGGAGCCGCCTCGCCCTGGAGCACGAAGTTGCAACGCTAAGGATGCAAGCCAAGGACGAAAACGACCCCGAGCTACAGAAGGAAGTGGAAAGACTTCAAACTGCCCTGTCTGATCTTCATCGGCACACAGACCGAAGAGAGCAGTCAGAGTAAAGAACCAGAGAGGAACTCAACGAGAAACTCCGACAAAAGTGAAGCCTCTTTGCAAAGAGCAGAGGCCGAACTTAAAGAGACTCGAAAGCCACGGCCTGAAAAAGAAAAAAAAAACTCGCAAGAGGTCCGTGCTACCATCCACAAGCTCGTTCAGCAGAGACTGAACTCAAAGAAAGAGACACTAAAGCCAAGGCCTTTGAAACCACTTACACACGGGCCGAGCTGAAATCCATGAACTTACTCAACAGAGACACGATCTCAAAGCCGAACTTGACATTTTTCCACAGAGTTGAAACACTCTTATAGACTACCAGCCGCTGCGGCAGGCCTTCATTAAAGAATTCTCTGATCCAGAATCCGGAAAGACTTTGAAAAACCCCACGATCTACTCTGTCTCTGAACACTACTCAGAGATGCCTCCAGAGGGCGCCCCACAACACCATAGCCCTGTTTACAGAGAGTCAAGTCCGTTCCAGGCCACTGGTAAGCCCAAGTCTGAGCACGCATCAGACCAACACAGTGCCGCCACTTCTGAGACAGCCGAAAGAGCGACGAGCCCGACATCCTGTACCTGAGCGTAAGACCTACAGGCACACATAACACTGCTTGTCAGCCACAGACACAGAACACTGCTCGTCAGCCACAGACACAGAGCAAACTGTCACATCACAAAGTGACAGCAGCACACAGCCACCACAGCTGACAGCTGCACAGCCTGAGCGAAACCGCACAGTTTCCCACAGCTGGGTCCAAAACCCCAAAAGACCAAAAGGGGGTGGGCCACGAAACTTTACCTACCCATCACCCCAGACAATGAGGTGAGCCTTGAAACCCTGGTTGAAACCCGGCTCAGACCTCACTTTAATGTCAGCTCAACTCTTTGAAAGACTCAGTGTTAAAGCTAAGAGCGAAGATCAAACTCTTATACCCCACATGTGTGAGCTGAATGTGCAGTCGTACAGCCAAAACGACCTCTGGCTCGAACAGAGAGCTCCCACTTACCTGACAATTGGTCCTTTTGAGGCCTACCCACCCGGTGTACATCTCACAAATGGACACGTACCCCTTTCTGATGGGCAAAAGACCTGCTAGAATGCTATGAGCTTTATTAGACTTCCAAAACCTGACCGTTGGGGCCCAAAGTTCAAGAACCCTACCCCCTCCAGTCACACAGGTCACCAAAGCCATACTCCAAGGTCACAGAGTTCCCAAAATCCCAGCAGCACAACCTCAGCACCAAGTCAAGGTTCCAGTTCGCCAACCTGCACCTTCCAGCAGTGCTTACTCAACGATGCGTGACCTAATGCAGAAGGCTTCTAACACAGAAGGCCTCCTCAGAAAGAATTCCTAAAACCCCACTGACTTTGAACTTCAAAACCAGAAGACACTGCACGAACACAGTGCAAGACTCTGCTAAAAGGGTCCCTGATCAGCATAGAACATAGAACTTTTAAAAGTAGATGAAAATGTCTGCTCAAAGAGTTGCAAGACTTTGCATTCGTAAAATTAGAATTTTACTGACTTTCTTGAATGGACGTGTAAGCCTCACCTGCCAACAGACTACGCACGACTCTTTCGAACCAAGCATTTGCGACATGCTGGTTGAAATGACACTGCTAAACATTAGTTTCTATGACAATGAAGGGTTACAGGAAACGCTAGCTCCAAATAGGGCATACGTCACTGTGACGTCAGAGTTTAGTGAAACCACCTGAGCTTTAAACTACGGTTAACCTACGGGCGTGCTTTTGATCGTTGCGATCAAACCAGAACACAACGTGCAATACACATTTTTGATCGCTGGCTCGTCTAAATGCAGATAAAACAATAGCTGAAATTGACATCTCTACTTTAAGTAAAATAGCCTTAGATTTCCAACTAAAATTAGCATGTTCAGCAGTAAAGTGTAAGTCTGTTTTGACGAAGAGACCTCATCTCAGCAGCTTGTAAACTGTACCGATGTTTATTCTGCTTTGCTTAAAAGAAATCCAAATTGTAGTATTACTAAACCTGTGTCTAACAAAGAAAGCTCAGGACAAAGTTATATCTAGGTAGACCTGTGCGACGCTCCCCTTTCTACAAATGTAAAGGCCGTACAAATTATTGTTTGATTGATGTAATTCACCTAAACTTTAGCTGCATCTACAAGCAGAGAGCTACCTAGCGACCAAAACTGTTTAATCGCTGAAAAGTCAGCAGTAGTGCACAAGAGGGACGTAACTATATATGCTTAGACAAGCTTTGACTCCCAGCGAATCTATTTCCTTACTCTGTAAACAAATAGAATAAGTTGCTTAAAATAAAGAGAAGAGTTCCATGAGTAAAATTAGCTAATGCCAAAACACATCTGCGTTTTACTTAACGTAACACCGAGTCCTAGAAAGACTTAAAATGTAGGTGCATCCTGTTTACCCGTTAAACATTCATAATTCAAGTAACCAAGCACCAAGCACCATCCTAAGGGAACAACCAAGACTCCTTTTCTGCCGGACCCGCACTCAGAAAGTGCCTGTGCCACCTGATCCTCGCAACGCCTACAGAACGCACTACCCCGGCGTAACGACACAATACAGCTGGGTAGGTGCCAACGGACAGAGGAGGCCCTCACGCACACTGAGGCCGATGTCGAACACATGCTCGACCAACTTGAGAAAATGACTGTCACGCTAGTGGAGCCAGGTGGCCACAACCGCCGCCGCCGCACTGCCGTCAGAACTCTGTTTAACACCTGTATGTCCAGCATGAATGCAGTAAACCTTGCCAACGTGGGACGGCATGCAGCCGAAATTCAGACTGAGATTCCACAGATAACAGAGCCACTCACAACAGAGTGCATCCCTGCAGACCATCGACAAGACACTAAAGGGAACTGTGGTAACTTTCAACACTCACAGCGTTCTGCCGACCCCGACAGTGAACTCCATGAAACAGCTGTTTACTGCCTTCCAGAATGACTTTGCTCGAACTCAGCTGGTAACAGCCCTGATGACAAACCTGCTAGGGGGGGTTAACTCCTCCATCGACAGCCTCGCCATGGGTAGAATCCCGCCGCACCTGATACCCTTAGGCCTCATGCAAACCGTGCTGGCGTCCGCCATCACCACGCCAACTGACTCTTTAAAAATACACCTTGCCTACTCTCATGGGTAGTGCCATCCCACTCTGCATCACCACAGGCAGAGAAAAGGGGACGTTCCCCTGAACTTACCCATCATAGTCAAGCCGAATCCACCGGCTCAAGAACATTGTCCATGTCAGATTTTGAAAGAGACAACCCTGACGGAACCTGCGGGCTGCAGATCAGTGGCACAAGCTGCCCTGCTAAAGCCAAGCCTCGCACTCAAGTCACCGAGACCCAAGCAGAGATTGTAAGTGATCTGTGTCACCTTGCTCAGCCAGAGCAGCGCATCCAAGTACCAAAAAGCCCTTCTTCAAGAACCACACTTTCACCCTAACTCCAGAAAGGGAATTGTGGTTTGCAAAAGGGGGATCCCAGCTAATTGACATTGCTTCTATCAACACAGCCCTCCGAGCTTTGTCTCAACTGCCCGCCTTAACTGCTTCACCTGCTGTCCAATCCTGGACTGTGGCCGATCCTACGCAGGGTACATCTATCAACTACACCCTGACACTCGACAGTCATCCTGCACAGGAGGCTCAACGAGATGCGAACATCTACAGCCAAGCCTACGGGACCATGTACCATGTACCATGAAGTTTCCCCCCAAACCAAGCTAACACTGTTCGAGTTTGGTTTCCTGTGACCGATTTATGACTCAAAAGAATGTGCAGGGACTTGATTCCTGGAGAAGGAAAAATGAAACATTTTTAACTCTAATATATATATATATATATATCCTATGCATAACCTTGTGATACATGTTCATCTCATGACTTAACTTTATGTTTGGTGTGTGCGTCCTTGGAGACTCTAATGGGTAATGTTTCCTTGATTTACATACTATCACGAAACACCCCCCCCCCCCCTCTCTCCTTCCAAGAGAGACCAGGAGTTTACTCAGAACATCTGCTCATGGACACGCACACACATACACAAACCTCTAAAGTCATCATATAAAGACTTTATTGAGATATATTTTGATATGCTTATATGTGTGTCTGTTACCCAGATTCCATGGTTATCTGCGACAGTACCGTAGTCCTAAAAAAGCTACAAATGCTTGGAAAGTATGCCTTTTAATGTATAACTTTGCAGTATTATCCAACTTATGTTGTTCTTCATATCTTTAGAATCCTCTTGATCTGACCAAACCATATCTGTATGTGTACAAGCCATAGGATGTGTGTTACGATGTTTTATCTCTGTAAAATTGAACGCATTTTACGTCACCGTCATAAAACATGCAAAGTCGATCTCGACAAGACAAAAGATCATAAAACCTAAACTCCCGCTCGTGATTCCCTCTCTCTTACTGGCCGAGGCAACGAGAAGAGGCCGGACTTCTCAGAGGTGATAAAGAGGGCTTCCCAACTCCGCCCACTATCTTCCTGATCCTAGTCTTCATCATGTAACGTCGCGCCTCCGGCGAGCTCTTCGCCGTTCTTTTATTTTGTTTCTAGTTTAGTTTGTGTTTTTTCAGTCTAGATAAGCCTCCGTGTTTAATTCCCATCGACGAAGGAAAGGAACACTGCGTGGCATATCTCTTCAGCAAACCCACCTACCAAGGACTTTTAAACGCGCGCGCTCGCTCTGAAAGGAGGAACACGCGCATGTGACGCGCGGAACCGAGACACGCGCTTCTTCACCAGGCTGCACCATGTAACCCGATCTCGTGGTCTCCTCCGGAGACCCGATCCGATCGTTATACCTTTTTTTTTTGTAAGTCAAAGTTTTGTTTTCCATAGTCGACTCGGTTCACTTCCACGAAGTGAAACAAACGTAGCCGAGCTACTTTCATTGGTAATGTTACCCAAAGACTTTAAACCGCCGCGCAACACGCGCGCCCAGAAACACCACGTGACTCTTACACACACAAAGGACTCCGCTCACGCACGCGGCCGGGACAGGCCTTCAGGAATGCAGCAACACAGCGAGACCCATAACTTGTGCAAGTATAATCTCTTTATAAAGCTTCTGAGAAGCATTAAGATGATGTGTTCCGTGTTGTTTCAGAAGGCGAATGTATTATTATATTATGTTTGTAAATATATATATATATATATATATATATATATATATATATCATGTAACAGTAGTAAATGTATAAGTAGACATGCCTTTATTAAATACATTATATTGACTGATTGATTCATTCTCTTTGCTCATTCTCAAGTCTCTTAAGTGCCAAAAAGATCTTATGCTACAAGCTTTACGAATTAATTATTTAAATAATTAATATTTTAAAGAGTACTCGTTATAGGGCAGGAAGCCCAATTCTTCTGGCCAGAGAATTGCGTTTCCTGACATCCTATAAAGTAAGATGATATTGGGGAACCCCCACAATATTATTCTGACAATTGAGCTAAATTAATTTTGCCTGCTTTGTAAGACGTGATCTGTGTAATTAACTACAATCAACTTGTCGTTAAAATGAAAGGATTCACATGTATGCATACATGTGAATCCTTTCATTTTAACGACAAGTTGATTGTCGTTAAAATGAACAGGTAAAATGACAGATTCTCCCTTAGAGGGAGATTAAATTTAATGTAAGACTGATCTAATCCAAACATGTATGAAAAATTATTAATTACCAATTATTAATTATGATATGCAAATTCCCTGAGGATTAGATCCCCAGAATCTTTACAAAGGTAAAACTGAATTAAACTCTCACTTCACTTTATGAATTAGGTTACGAATAATTCTACTTGATTTCGTTTTCTGTCCAGATAAGTTTATTGATTGTCTCTCAGATAAATCAATAAGTCTTATTTAATACTTTCCCTTTTTCCTTCTCGATAAATTAATGAGTTTGATAATTTGTTAATAAATTGATAACTCTTAGTAATTGCCTTTCCAAAAAAAAAATTATTAATTTTTTTTATTAATTTTTTTTTTATTATTAATTTTTTTATTAATTTTTTTTTTTTAATTAATTAATTTTTCTCTTCCAAAAAAAAAGTTTTATTTTTAATTTTTTTTCCCTCTCTCTCTTTCTCGCACTCAACCCTGCCGTCTCTTAAGTGATATTTCTATCACGACGGTACCCACACTATCTTAGGTGTTATTTAACATCACCGTCTATGCTTATTTGAATTGAATTCAAACCAGTTGACTTACAATTTCAATTAAGTTGTTTTTCTAACAGGCTAACCACTGGAAAGTACCCCCTCTTGTGGCCCAAAGCCGCCACTACAGCCTACTTACTCCTGTGTTTATCCTGCCTTACTCACTGACCCTTCTCCGTAGGTTATTCTGACAACTAACAGTGTCACAATTCCCTCTCTGTTTCTCTCTCTCCCATTAGGTAGCAAGGTTTTGTATTTTCTACACATACAGATACTCAATTTTGTTTTAGACAAAGTAAGCTTTGAAGTAATCCTAGAGTCACTTTTCTCTATCACATTTGGTATCTACAGGTAGATTTCTCTTGCGCTGGTGTGATCTGACCGTCATATCTGGTTGGTGTCCAGTGGGCGGGGTCATCTGACCGGCGTAACCAACGCTTGCTGTGGGTGAGTCGCGGACCTCCCTGTCTCTCCATTGGTGCGGCACGCAATAAGACATCAGCAATTTGGCGCTCCCAAAAAGGGGGAGACCCACCACGCGATAAGACACAAGGCAATTTCGGACCTAGTACACAAACTGGGGCCTAAAAGGGGGCCACTCGAAAGAGGGTTCTGGGGAAAAGTCCCCTTTGCAGTGTCGTAAGCAGGTGACCTCCCCGGGAGTGCCAGTTGTGTTAAAGTCTATGTTGTTTGAGAGGGCGCATGGTGGTTGACGCACAGGAGAGGCCGTGGACATCTCGGTTAAGTGCTTGGAGCGACGGAAAGATTGTCCTCGACGCTGGCTCCCGCTAGTGTGATTTCAGGTCACCCCAGACAAGCTAAATTAAGGTAAAGCAAAGTCATCTACTTAGTATAAACCACAAGAATATTAGATATTCTCCCGGGACATTTAAGAGTGTCCACCCCTTTTCTCAGAAAACCACACATAGTCGGCTCAAGCCCTCTTAGTTCCCGTAACCATTTCTGTACTATCGTTTACTCTGTCTTAACAGATCCATTAATTCCCATTGTCTAATCTCACTTTAAGTTTTTTTTCTTGCTATTCTTCTGTTACTTCTCTCTGTTCTGTGTGAACTGTGCCTTCCAGGTCACCAGAGACAGAGCCTACAGAGACACCCCAGGAGAGCTAAATAACAGACTGACAGCCGAGCCGTTAGCACCAACCGTGACCTACTAGGCTCCGGTCCTGTCAAAATCTTTATTTAGGCCCTGCGCTGACCTAAACAATTTGTCCCTACCTAACTGTCTGCATCAGTTAGTCAAAGTACCGTAAACGGCATCGCCGTATTAAGGGTATAAGCGCATAAATTGTAGAACAAATTTGCATTTGGTCTGTTTGTGTGTGTGTGTTGTGCTCCTCTCGCCTGCAGCAAGCCAGCATGTCCCGGTCTCCCAGCCCCGCAGCCCACTGGGACAGCCTTGAGACATGGCTGAAGGCCATGACAGCCACCGTCCTGCCCGAGGATACCGGCGACTCCGAGCCCCGGGACCAGGCGCAGCTGGACACCGACCTGGACCTGCTGATGAGGCACGACCCAACACAAAGCTACAACCACAAAGAATGGGCCCGAATCGTGGGAAACCTGGCCCACACGCTCGTCGCACAAGCCCGCCTTCACGAGAGACACGCCATCGACCTGGAACAGGAGACGGCAACTCTGCGGCTCCAAGCGGAGGAGGCCCGGCGCGACCAAGCAAAGACCCAAAGTCGGCTAGATCAGCTACTACTCGAGAACGAGGAGCAGGACGAGGAGGAAACGGACCCAGAGTCACGGAAGGAAGTAGAAGAACTTCAAACTGCTCTGGAAAGCCTTCGTCTAGACGCCGACCAAAAGGAATTAAAAGAAAGAAAAGCCAGAGAGACACTCACCGAAAAACTGCAACAAGGTGAAGCTCTCCTTGAGAGAGCAAACAATGAACTAAAAGAAAGAGACGCCAAAGCCAAAGCCTGTGAGAAACACTTAAAGGCGGCCAGAGCTGAAATCAATGAACTTATCCAACAAAAAGAACTTTATAAAGATGAACTCGAGGCTGTCCACCGTGAGTTAAAACACTCCTATAAACTTCAGAGTGACCGGGAAAGGGAGACACACACTACAAAGTTTTCCCCGACCGGTCAGTCTGCACACTTCAGCCAAGAACACAGAACGGTGAAAGGAGACGGACATCCACCGTCCCAGACCTCAACGGACAGCCTGCAAGAGCCCTCGCCCTCAGGAAAAGGAGGTGCGTCACAGCCAACCCTTGCCATGTACCACGGCATGGCCTTTAAAGAACTTGACAAGCTTGCTAGGAACATTCCTACTTTCACCCCAAATCCTGCTGGAGGCCACGATGTGCACGCCTACTTGAAAGACATTGACTTCCACTTATACACTGTTCCCCATGTCACCCCGTGGGACAGATTATACCTGCTTCGGATTACGTCTAGTCGGGACGTACGCAGTTTTCTGGATCGCCAACCAGATACCGTCAAAGCGGATTACCAACAGCTGCGACAGGCGTTCATCAGGGAATTCTCTGATCCAGACACCGATCAAGGACTCATCACCGCGATGAGCCTCAAGCAGGCAAGACTGGAAACGGCGCAGGCCTTTTACACTCGCCTCCGACAAGCATACTTCGGGGCACGGAATGATCCCGGGATGGAGGAGGACTTTAACTTCCGAACTTTGTTTCTCAGAAACCTGCATCCACCCGTGAGCCATCACTTAGGGGTCCTGGCCTGTCCTCGCACAATGTCTATTGTGGGATCTCGCCCACAAAGCGTTTATCAAGCAGAAAATTGTTTCTGAAAAGACTGTAAAAACTCCCTCTATCTGCCCTATCACTGATCAGCATTCAGAGCTGTCACTAGAGGGCACCCCACGACACCACACTAACAGACTTTCTAATAACGAGCCAAGACCGTTTCAGGCCAGCAGAGGGCAACGCAGCTACGAGGGTGCTCGTCCTAAGCATCAGGGCGAACGCCCTGAAAGATCATACAGCAGCCCACGGCACCCCCACACCCAAAAAGGGGGGGCCACCTGGGAAACCAGCCGACGGCCCAGACAGAGCCGGACTCCAGCGACAAGAACGTCCAGTCCAGACAGCCCGTAGCGAACTCCCTCTCGGCAGGCCTCCAGCAGATCCAAGCCCAAACCCAAGCCTGCTGCAAAAGAAAACAGTGAGTCCACGTCAGAGACCGCAGAGATCCTGAAGATCCTAAAAGGGCTTCTTCAAAGAAAACTGACAAAGAGGACAAGCCAGACTCTGCGTGACTAAGGGTAAGGATTAAAACCCTTCCTGACAGCCCTCCTACTGAACCAAGCACCCCGAACACTGTTCTCCTGACACAGACCACAGAACCAGCTGTCATAACACCAAGTGACAGTGACACCCACTCGCTGCTGTCAACAACCGCACATCCAGAAGCGGACAATCCAACACAGCATACCAGTGAGAAAACCCCAGAGATACCAGAAAGTGCTGTTTTGGTCGTGTGTCTCCCCAACGAATCCCAAGACACTGACCCTAACTGTTTATCGATCGCCACACAAGCCCCGACACTAAAACTCCTAGGGAACCTGGTCGAAAAAGGACTAGCACGCAAACTTTATCTTTCTATCACATTGGAAAATGTGGTGAGGCTCGAAGCTCTGGTCGACACCGGATCGGACCTCACTTTGATATCAGCTGAACTCTTTGAAAGACTCAGATTTGAAGCTAACAGACAGAACAGAACTCTAAAATCTCAGAATTGTGAGCTGAATGTGCGATCTTACAGCCAAACTGACATCCGGCTTGAACAAATAGCTCCCCTTCACTTAACCCTTGGTCACATGAGCTTGCTACACCCCGTGTACATTTCACAGATGAACACGTTTCCCCTTCTCATCGGCAAAGATCTACTAGATCGCTTCGAGCCCCTGCTGGACTGAAGATTTGGGCTCAAGTGCGAGAACCTCTCCCCTGTCAGCCACCCAGGTCAACTGAGCCAGACTGTCAGGTCACGGGAACTGTCACCGCCAGCCATGGGAACACAGGCTCTGCACCTGAGCGAGATTCAGGTTCGTTACTCTGCACTTTTCAACTCCCCAAAGACTCTGAGTCCTTCTGCCCCAAGGTCACCACCGACCTGCAGCTGAATGGTGTAACCACTACTGACATTGTACTCGCTCTATGGGCCGACAATTGTGCTATCAGCCTGTCACTTTTCAACGAGCTAATTAAAGTCACACCAGATCTTCCTTCTGCAAGCAAACGCACACGTTTCCCTTTGAACTCATGCCCATCAAACCTGGTGACTGCAAAAGGTATCTGTGCTTTGAACTTGAACTGGAACCAGCGGTGCCTGACTCATTACTTCTTGATCCTTCCGGACCTGGCCCACGATGTTTACATTGGAGCAGACATTCTGATTCGCCTCCAGGCGCATGTGGATTTTATTAACGAGGTACTGTGGGCCCCACTGACTTTACAGACAGCTGTTGTTACTACACACACTGACAATCTTCTGTCAGGCCAAACCATCCCAGAGGTTTGCACTCTAATCAGCGAACAGGCAACTGTAGTACCTGCTTACACCAAAGGGGTCGCTGTTCGGCTCAACATACGACGTGGCCAAACCCTAAACAACACACTGGGTTTCTTTCAACCTTCACCCGAATGCGTTGAACTTGGACTCACACTTGAAGCCACACCCCTCACTGAAGTGTCGTCTCGTGCAGTCTACATCCTTTTCAACAACTGCATAGCAGTGGACATTGCAATTCCAAAAGCCTATCGGCTAGGATGGCTTGTGAGCTATGATTTTCCTGATTTTGAACTGACTTTACCTGTCATTGGGCCCATTCCAGCTTCAATGATACCAGAAGGATACACAGACGACACACTGCGCACAGCACCCTTCAAAATCATCTCCATCGCCATAGTCATGCCGATGGACAAAGATCAAGTCTGCAGAACGGAACTGACGGAGGACCAACACCTTGCCGTGTACACAGTTTCCAAACAGCCTATCTGCCAGACTGAAACACCTGCTGCACCCACGCCTGCAAACACCACGGGCGGTTCACCCACAGATTAGCCATATCCAGGATTTGAGTCTCAAGTTCAGCAAATTCTAAAAGACGCCGATGCAATCAAAGAGGATGCAGATCTACAAAGACTCAGGCAAGTCCTTTACAAATTCAAAGCGTCATTTGCCAAAGACTCTCTAGACTGTGGTCTCACTCACCTTCACACCGTGCGCATTCCAACGCACCCTGACGCTCCTCCCACCTTTGTCAGACAATACAAGATCCCCATTGCATCACATGAACCGGTGCAAGAAATTATTGACTCTATGCTTCAAAAAGGTGTAATTCGCCCATGCAATAGCACCTATTCTGCTCCTATCTGGCCGGTAATTAAACCGAACGGTAGGTGGCGCCCCACCATCGACTACCGCAAGTTGAATCAACAGGTGCCACTGTCACGATGGCCCATGACCCAGCTGGAGCAAGAAATACCCAGAATCAGGGGAGCCACAATCTTCTCTACGCTCGACGTAGCTTCAGGTTTCTGGACCCTGCCAGTACATCCAGAAGACCAGCACAAGCTAGCTTTCACGTTCGGTAACAGACAATTCACTTTCACCAGGTGCCCTTTCGGCTATGCCAACTCACCCGCTGAGTTTAACATCTTCCTGAACAAAGCATGCCCCGATGCGAGAATGAGAGGAAATCTCATCTATGTGGACGACGTGCTGATGAAGAGCACAACAGTTACCGAGCACCTGGCAGAAATAGACTATGTTTTGAACCAGTTAACAGCTGCAGGCGCCAAGATCGCCCTCCACAAAGGTCAATGGTGTCGAACCAAGGTCAACTACGTGGGACTGCTGATCGGGTCGCAAGGCGTCGAACCACAGTCCAGCCGCATACAAGCTGTTCAAAACATCAAATTACCCACCAACCTTTCAGAACTGCGAAGCTTTCTGGGGGTGTGTAACTACTCACGGCAGTTCATTGAAAGCTACTCAGACATTGCAAAGCCTCTAACTGCCCTGCTGAAAAAAGACTGCCCATTTGTCTGGACACCCGTCCAGGACAATGCCATGAATGAGCTGAAACATCATCTGTGCACAGCTCCATGTCTGGCCTACCCTGACCCACAAAAAGAATTCTACTTAGAAGCTGGATTCTCCAACCACTGTCTCAGCGCTGGCCTGTACCAACGACACGATCAAGACAAAAGAGTTGTAGCGTATGCCAGCAAGACACTCCTTCCACCGGAGACTAAATTCTCAGACTGTGAAAAAGCGCTGCTTTGCACTGTATGGGCCATACAACGGTTCTCCAACTACATTGGAGCTCAGAAAGTTATCATAGAGACTTGTCATCAGCCTGTCATGTTCCTCAACAGCCAACGCATCCGCGATGGCGTGGTCACCAATTCCCGCATCGCCACGTGGTTAATGGCCCTCCAAGGGCGCAATGTCGAAGCAAGGTATGCCCAGAACCACAAATCTGCGCTAGGCAACGGCCTGGCTGCCTGCCAGAACTGCTCTGATAACGCACCACCTGTAACGGCTAATGTGGAAGAACCACAACAGCAGACATGTCACAGATACTTCGATGACAACACGTGCCAAGGTATGCCCACAGCTTACATCGATGGATGTTCCTACAACCAAGAGGGCATCCGCCAAGCTGGTGCGGGTGTGTTATGGGTAAATGATCTGCCATGCCCACCACAACACTTCAAGCTGGGGCCTCAGTCATCACAATATGCGGAGGTGGCAGCGATTCTCATAACTATGCAAATCGCAGCGACACATAACATCAAAGAATTCCTTATCTGCACAGACTCGAACTATGCCAGACTAAGTTTCACATGCCACCTTCCAGGGTGGAAACAAAATGGCTTAAAGACGTCAAACTGCAAGCCTGTCAAACACCAACACTTGTTTCAGGCATGTGACGACCTGACTAGACAACATGACATGATTGTCTACTGGAAGAAGGTGAAAGGCCACTCCAAGCAACCCGGGCCTCGACAAGGACCTAAATGACCAAACCGATGCCCTTGCCAAGACTGGCGCACTGCACGGTAACCTATGGTCACCTCCAGCCCAACCACCAGCCTTTGATGTAACAGTGCTAACCCGCAGCAAACGAACTTTTCCTGCTGCACTGCCTGCTTCCCAGCCTCTCACTCTGACTCCGCAGATGTCAAACAACGACATAGCAGACATGCAAGCCTCTGACACGTCCATAAAGACTTTTCTAAACCACCTCTCTGACCCCTCCAACCACCCACTCACACCGTCTGATCTCACTGACAACCCGTGCCTCAGACGGCTGCATGACATCAAGCACATGCTGCGTGTCATTCACAACATTCTGTGGTATGCACCTGAGGACAACACAGCGCCAAGGCTGGTGATCCCTCAGTGCCTAAGGGGGGTGATGTTAATATATGCTCATGACGCCCCATGTGCTGGACACCACGGTACCCGTGCCACCTATAAGACACTGAAGCAAGTAGCATATTGGCCCCGCATGCAAGAACACGTGGCGGAATATGTCAAAGAATGTCTAATTTGCTGTCAGTTCCAACCTGCAAATCCGAATCACAGAGCTCCACTGCAACGCAGAAGAGTCACATTCCCCTGGTCAGACCTCCAAATCGACTGGGTAGGACCTCTGCCAAGGTCAACAAGGGGCAACAAGTACTTCCTCACAGTCGTGTGCCAGTTCACAAAATGGGTAGAGTGTCTTCCAGCATCCAACGACACCGCCCAGACCACGGCATACCTTCTGATGAATCACATCTTCTCCCGATTCGGATTGCCAATGAGTGTCAACTCAGACAGAGGTACCCACTTTACAGCTGAGATTATGCAGCAGATCTGGAAACTCCTGGGGGTCCACGTTCAACTACACATCAGTTTTCAGCCGATCTCATCTGGCCAAGTTGAACGTTCTAACAGGACTGTGGTCAGTATGCTGAGAAAGTATGTGGCCGCCAACCAGAAGGACTGGGATGTGAAACTCCCGCTGGTGTTAATGGCCCTCAGGACCGCTCCCCAGGACTCAACTCAGGTGTCTCCCTTTGAACTAATGACTGGACGACAGATGACACTGCCACTGCACCTGTTGTATCAGCCAGGGGACTCCAGTCTCATCACAGCCTGCACCACTCACCAGTACCTCGATGAGCTGCACCAGCATCTGAAATCAACCTTTGCTTTCGCCCAACAACAGCTTCAAAAGAGCGCAGAGGGCCAGAAAGCCTACTATGACCGGAAAGCGTCACACCAGGAACTAGCCGTGGGTGACAGGGTCTGGTATTACAGCTTCGCACAGCCACCACGCACAGCCTCCCAGCGGCTGTCAAAGAAATTCCTGCCCCACTGGACAGGACCTCATGAAATTGTTGACAAACTTTCCCCAGTGGCGTACCGAATCCAATTGAGCCGGGGACAGAAAGACCCAGTGCTCAAATGGGTTCACCGCAACCAAATTAAAAGACATTCTGCTGCTGGCAGAGAAAGGCGGGGAGGGGCCAATGCAAACTAACCTGCTTACCATCCTAGGAGCGAAACGACTGTCCTGCCAACACCAAGGACAACTCTCGCTGACACCATGCTTCTCTCTCTCTCTCCCTCTCTCTCCACATCTCCCCTTTCACCTCTAATAGGATGCTGCTATGGTTTGCAATCTTCTGCCTTCAGTCGACCAGAGGACAACCGCCACCTGACGTCATCACACCCGGCCCGTCGACAGGCATCGTGCTGAGAGAGCAACCAGGCCTCTTGATCACCAACTGTCGGACCCACACCCAGAAGGTGTACGTTCGACTCGACCCCCGCAACGTGTAAAGAGCACATTACCCCAGCGCAGTAGCCCAGTACAGCTGGGCTGGAGCCCGATGGACAGAGGATGCCATCGCCCACGCTGAGGCCGACGTCAGACACATGCTGAACCAACTTGAGAAGATGACCGTCACCCAAGCGGAATTAGGCGGACACAACCGCCGCCCCAAACGGTTCCATGGAGCCCTCCTGGGAGCCGCAGCTGCAGTGGGAACTCTGTTCAACATTGGTATGTCAAGCGTCAACGCTGTTAACCTAGCCACCGTGAGACGACATGTGGCTGAAATTCAAACAGAGATTCCACAGTTAAAAGAGCAGCTCACCGTGCAGAGTGCTTCTCTGCAGACCATCGGAAGGACCTTAAGGGGAACTGTGGTCATTCTCAACACCCACAGCGTCATGTTGAACCAGACTGTGAATTCCATGAAACAGCTGTTCACTGTTTTTCAAAATGACTTTGCCCAAACTCAGCTGGTCACCGCCCTGATGACGGACATGTTGCGGGAGGTGAGCTCATCCATTGACAGCCTAGCCATGGGTAGGATCCCACCCTACCTCATACCTCTGAACCTTGTCCAGAACGTGCTGGCTTCCGCCATCACCACGCCAGCTGATCCGCTCCAAGTACACCTGGCCTACTCTCTGGGCAGCGCCATCCCACTCTATGTCGACCCAGAGCAGAGAGAAATGGGATTCCTCCTGAACTTACCCATCATAGAGTCAAGCCGAATCTACAGACTCAAAGACATTGTCAATGTCGGCTTCTGGAAAGGTAACACGCACATCAAGATCCGAACCCCAGAAGTGGTAGCTTACCACGACAGCGATCCACAGCTGTACCTGGCTCCAAACCTGCACATGTGCACCTTGACGAAAGACATTCATTATCTCTGCCCTAGCAAACCCTTCCTTAGAGATAACACTGATGGAATCTGTGGACTGCAAACCATGTCCAGTGACAACCGCTGCCCGGCCGAAGCAAAGCCTCGCATACAAGTGGAAGAAACCCGAGCAGAGATCATCGGTGACCGGTGGCTCGTCAACACTCCGGTACTCACTGCCACTCTCACCTATGACCAACATGACACCGCCACCCGTGTCAGCCTGCTCAACCAGAGCATGTGGATTCAAGTACCTAAAGGTGCCATTCTCCACGTAGACGATCTGGCATTGTATCATCTTCCGAGCCACGAGTACGAAACAGAATTGGAAATTCCCTCCTTCCTCAAGGACCACAATTTCACCCTGAGTCCAGAACTGGAACTGGAAATTGAGACAGGGGGGTCACAGCTAATTGACATTGCTCCTCTTGACTCCGCCCTACAAGCTTTGTCTCGACAGCCCACTTTGACTGCTTCACCTGTTGCCCGAGCCTGGACCGCAGCCGACACTGCGCTCTGCCTCTCTATGGTAGTCAGTCACATCCTAACATTGGGTTTGGCTTTCATCCTGTACAGGAGACTCAACGAGACACGAGCATCTACCATCAGGCTCACTAAAGCCGTGTCCGGAGGCTTTCGACGAAACCCCCGGAAAGAGGATAACACGCAAGAAGCCGCCGGCAACCTCATTGAGCTAAGCCCTCAGCCTTGATAATCACTTGTTACCCGAATTCATGATTCACCTTCCATCCTCTCATGCGATGATTGTCGGAAGACGATATCTCCCCAGGGACATCATCTTCCGAAAGGGGGGAAAACTGTAGAGATTTAGGTATCATCATGAACTCTCTTTTATTGAATCACGAACTCGCAACAAATTTAAAAGGACAGCAGCTTTAACAAACATTCCTAAAAGGCCATGTGGTCAGCCCTCGGAACCTCTATCTCCCGAACTGGCGTCTCCAAGTCTAGAAAGTACACCCTAAAGGTGTCATCTATGCTGACAAATTGTCTTAAGTGCTCCCCAAACAGCGAGCTCACTCACTGGAGATAACAAACAGACTTCTTCACCCCCACCCCGGACGGAAACAGGGGGGGAGAAGCGCAAAACAGACGTCCTTTGTCTGTTTTTCCCGCCGAACGCAATATACATTCTCGCACACACATACAGGTGAACTCTAACTTCCTCTCCTAAGTCGTCACTAAAACATCTTCAGTGTGTTAAAATACATGTAGAAGAACTGTAAATGTGCAAACTTGTATTACGAATGTTTTCAGGAATGTACAATCCTTATGAATGCCTGAATGTGTGCCTCCAGATGTAACTCTGTAATAGTACGTCTGTGATGTGAAATGTTTGATACGGTTGTGACCCTCTTAACAAGATCTATCGATTAAGCTGTATATCCATATCGTGAAATGTATAACTACATGCATATGCTATTACCGAAGTAAGCTTAATTTTCTTCTTGATCATAAAGTTGCAAATTGACTCTGAACAACACCCACTCAGGGGACGTACGCGCTCCTCGATATGGGATGCTATCATTGGCCGGCGCGCCTTACCCAGGCGTGCCTAGCTCATCTTTATAATCCCCAAAACAGAGACGATCGCTCTCTCTGTTCCTGTATTCGCTCTCTGTTCGTGTGTACCCTGTTCCTGTGTATTCTTTGTAATCTTCGTATTTTATTTTAATGTTCCTGTTTTACTTTAACTTCGTTTCATTTTGCGCATAGCCAGTCTGTTCTTAGTGTTCTCGTCTCCCGACTGAGACCTCCACGTGCGTTTCGTAAGTCTTCCAGCACTCCGGTGAAAAGACTCCCTTCACGCATACATTACTAAGTCAGAACGTTTGAATCTCCCGCGAATCAACCACGCTGGGAGCCAAAGAAACCCGCCCTCCATCTTCTGGACGCCGCCCGCACACCAAGAACTTACAGGTCTGAATGCAAAAACTTGTTCAAACCAAATTTTAGACGTTGTAAAGTATATCTCCTGTGGCTGTCTCAAAAGGGTCTAAAAAACTGTGCTAGCAATTGTATTTTCCTAGTGTTTTCCTTTCTTATTGTTTTTATTTCATTTTGTTTAATCTATATCCTTGTTTTACATGTAGTGTAGTTTATTCATTAAACCTCATTGTATACTTTATTGACTCTGTGGTGGTTGCTCGTATAACAAAGCCTCTTTAATATAAAGATCCTAGCTAATCTGATAATCGTTTAAGTGCACAAACATTGTCAGTAAAATTTAAGCTAAAATAGACCATAAGTCATTTGTAGCCTCCAGCCGGACTACACGGCGGACGTGTGAATGAGCGAGGAGGGGTCAAATGCTTTGGTATTGTTGAAGATCAGCCATTCCTCTGTGTAGGATGTATATTAATAATTAACCATAATTCGTTGTGTTTAATTGTTATATACTTACCCTAAACAGACGGGTACGCTGTACAACCCTTCGTGGGTAATTTAAATACGTAAGGACCCGGTTCAAACTGTATTCAATAATTTGTTGATCATAGATTAATAATTATTGAATATCTATCCCCAAACTTAAAATTGATAAAAGAGCTTATGAACCGGAAACCCTACAATGGCTTCTGGTTGGGGTAGAGCTGGATGCGTTTGTCTACTGTGACAATGTCTATGCAGTATTTAATATAACACAGAACACTGTCTGTAAACATATCCAGATCTGGGTGTTCAAAAGTGTCCCAACAGGTCCTGTCAAAGCAGTCCTGCAGCTGCTGGGAGGCTCCATCAGGCCATGTTTTAACAGTCTTTGTAATGATAGGAGTGGTTTTCCTAATGGGGGTGTATGCCGGGACTGACAGCAGTGACAGGTGGTCAGACTGGGCCAGGTGTGGTAATGGATTGACCTTGTAGCCCCGCTTGATGTTTGAGTAGACCTTGTCTAGTGTATTAGCTCCTCTAGTTGCACACTTTACTTTACTTTTGGGAGCACTGCTTTTAAATCCGCGCGGTTAAAATCCCCCGCAACAATACACACTGCATCAGGATACCTACTCTGCTGACTACTAATGCTGCCATTTAAAAATACTAGAGCTGGGTTAACGTTAGCATCCGGCGGGATATACACCGCAGTAATCAGGACAACAGTAAACTCTCTAGGGAGATAGATAGGACGACATTTTATAGTCACACACTCCACACACACTGGCGGTCTGTGTTTGTGTTTGGAGCTCCGTCGAATTGATTCATTAATCCTTGATTTTCTTCTTTACCACTCAATTATAAACAGGCACTTTCTATTTTTATATCGTGTGAACTTATCCTCGATAATATTCCTTGTAAAAAACAATCGGATTGCTTTGATATCGCTACTTAGATCCAACTTTCCGAATCTCGGCTACTAGCCTTTAGCCCGCTAGCATTTCACGCGTGGCCTCGCGCCTATCGAGCGTCGTCTCATCTTACACCGTTTCTCTGAAAGCTTCTCTGAAAGTACAGACACACGTTGATTGTGCTTAGAGCCCGCATCAACGGGGCATAAGCGCATGCGAGTGCGGTCTGTGTTTGTGTTTGGAGCTCCGTCGAATTGATTCATTAATCCTTGATTTTCTTCTTTACCACTCAATTATAAACAGGCACTTTCTATTTTTATATCATGTGAACTTATCCTCGATACTATTCCTTATAAAAAAAAAACAATCGGATTGCTTTACTGTTTACTGTTACTACTAATTTACTGTTCATCTGTTATAATGGCGAACATATCGGATGTGTGTCTAACGTTACCTCTGAGTGCAGGTGAGGACACATTCGAGCTGATTTCGGTACGATTGGAGCTGGAGTCGGTGGAGAAGCAGATTCGTGTTCTGCTGGAGAAGCAAGCCGAGCTGCGAGATCGGCGATCAGCGCTTGAAACATCACGCGCCGATGCTCACAAGTCAGTGGTTAGTAACTTTTTGACTTTGACTCCGACTTCGTCTACTCCGTGCATTTCTCTGCCCAGGAGGACGCGATCATCTCTGCCTTCATTCACTCCTGCACCCTGGGTTACGACACGAGCCAGGACCAGAGCAAGAACCACTCCGCCCCTCCCGGTCTTCGAGATCTCCACCCGGAACCGCTTCTCCCCTCTTCGCGAGTCGGAACGCGACGACGCCGTGATCATCGGCACTTCCGTGGTCCGCCATGTCCGTGCTACCTCGGGTAAAGGTAAGGTGCGCACTCACTGCTTTCCTGGTGCTCGTGTTCTTGATGTCGCTGCGCAGGTTCCCGAGATCCTGAACGGTGACGAGCGCGTCGGAGCTGTCGTGCTGCACGCGGGGACGAATGACATCAGGCTGCGGCAGACGGAGGTTCTGAAGAAGGACTACAGGAGCCTGATCGAGACGGTACGCAGCACATCGCCTAGAACAACGATCGTCGTGTCTGGACAGCTTCCCACGTACCGACTTGGACAAGAAAGGTTCAGTAGATTATTTGCTTTAAATGAATGGTTAATGTCATGGTGTAATGAACAGAAACTGCTCTTTGTAAATAATTGGAATCTGTTTTGGGAGCGACCTAGGCTCTTCCGTCCTGATGGTCTGCACCCCAGCAGAGTCGGAGAGGCTGTTCTGTCGGACAACATCTCCAAGACGCTACACACCATCTGACTAGTAAGTCAAAGTCCAAATCATAGTCTTTGCTGTCCCAACTTAATTGATATAAGTATAAATGTAGAACATTATATAGAAACTGTGTCTATTCCTCGCTTAGTGAAGCCAAACAACAAATCTACTGTAAGATCTAGCAAGAATATTATTGTAATTAAACCAGAAAATCTAAATATCAGTGAACAAAAACAATTTCTAAAGCTAGGTCTTCTAAACATTAGATCGCTCACACCTAAGGCGGTTATTGTAAATGAAATGGTCACAGATAATAATTTCGATGTTCTGTGCCTTACTGAAACCTGGCTTAAACCAAATGATTATTTCGGTCTAAATGAGTCTACTCCACCAGGATACTGTTATAAGCATGAGCCCCGTCTGATCGGTCGTGGCGGCGGTGTTGCAACAATCTATAGAGATATTCTTAATGTTACTCAGAAAACTTGTCATAGGTTTAATTCGTTTGAAGTACTTGTGCTAAATGTTACGCTCTTAGATGTAAGAAAGAAATCCTTATTATCTCTAGCCTTGGCTACCGTATATAGACCTCCAGGGCCATATGCTGATTTCCTAAAAGATTTTGCAGACTTTCTCTCAGACCTATTGGTCAATGTCGATAAAGCAATAATTATTGGCGACTTTAACATACACGTAGATAATACAAATGATGCGTTAGGGGCTGCGTTTACAGATCTATTAAACTCTTTTGGGGTGAAGCAAAACGTCAGTGGTCCCACTCATCGTCTAAATCATACACTAGATTTAATTATATCATATGGAACCGATCCAACCGATATAGATATTATACCGCAAAGTGACGATCTCACTGATCATTACATGGTAACTTGCATAATACGCACTGCTGAAATTTGTCATGTTGCACCACGTTATAGACCAGGCAGAACAATCCTTCCAACCACTATAGATAGATTCTCAAATAGCTTACCTGATCTATCTCAGCTGCTCAGTGAACCCAAACAAACCGATGAACTAGAGGAAATACTAGCAGTATGAGCAACATTTGCTCTAGTACACTAGATATTGTTGCACCAATTAGATTAAAAAAGGTTAGAGAGAAAACTAAAACACCATGGTACAACAGTGCTACGCATGCTATCAAGAGAGAAACTCGTAACTTAGAGCGTAAATGGAAACGAACTAATTTAGAGGTCTTCAGAATCGCGTGGAAAGACAGTATGTCACGTTATAAAAGGGCTCTAAAATCAGCCAGGGCTGAGCATATCCGCAAACTAATTGAAAATAACCAAAATAATCCAAGGTTTTTATTTAACACCGTGGCTAGACTAACAAATAATCAGACATCTCCAGAGCAAAATATTCCGTTACAATATAGTAGTAATGATTTTATGAATTACTTCAATGAGAAAATAGAAAGCATCCGAAACACTATTGTAAATGTACAATCCTCTGTGGTGTCTTATGACTCAGCCTCAATTATGGCCCCTCTAAGACAACTAAACCGCTTTACAACTATAGGACAGGAAGAGCTAAATAAACTTATCATTGCATCTAAACCAACAACATGTTTATTAGATCCAATACCCACTAAACTACTTAAAGAAGTGTTACCTGTAGTGGAAGAGCCTCTTCTCAATATTATTAACTCGTCTTTATTTTTAGGTCATGTTCCAAAAATATTCAAGCTGGCAGTAATAAAACCTCTCATTAAGAAACCGCAATTAGATCCAAATAACCTAGCAAATTACAGACCCATCTCAAATCTTCCATTTATGTCTAAAATACTAGAAAAAATTGTGTAAAATTGTAGTTAAAATTACAAATGATTTACTCTTAGCCTCTGACCAAGGCTGTATCTCAATACTAGTTCTACTTGATCTTAGTGCTGCGTTCGACACTATAGATCATAAAATACTCTTAGATCGACTACAAAACTACACTGGTGTTCAGGGACAGGCATTAAGCTGGTTTAGATCGTACTTATCAGACCGTTACCATTTCGTCTGTTTAAATGGGGAAAAATCAAAGATAACATCAGTAGACTATGGAGTGCCGCAAGGATCTGTCCTAGGCCCTCTGCTATTCTCAATATATATGCTGCCACTTGGTAATATTATAAGAAAACATGGAATTAATTTTCACTGTTATGCTGATGACACTCAATTATATATCTCATCACGACCAGATGAAAACACTAACTTATCTAACTTGACAGAGTGTCTAAAAGATATAAAATGCTGGATGACGTGTAATTTCCTGCTATTAAATTCAGATAAAACGGAGGTATTACTTATTGGTCTAAAAAACTACCCACAAAATCCCTTACAATACAACTTTAATTTAGAAGGATGTCTTGTAACTTTATCCACTACAGTAAAAGACCTGGGTGTTATGCTAGACCGCAACTTGACTTTCGAAAATCATATTTCATATGTTACAAGAACAGCCTTTTTCCACCTTAGAAACATTGCTAAGCTACGTAACATGCTATCTGTTTCAGATGCAGAAAAGTTAGTTCATGCATTCATGACCTCGAGACTAGATTACTGTAATGCTTTATTAGCTGGTTGTCCTGCATCCTCAATAAACAAGCTACAGTTAGTCCAAAATGCAGCCGCTAGAGTTCTTACTAGATCGAGAAAATATGATCATATAACACCAATTTTATCATCTCTACACTGGTTACCTATTAAGTTCCGTATCAATTACAAAGTATTACTACTGACTTATAAAGCTCTAAATGGTTTAGCTCCTGTGTATTTAACAGACATTCTATCGCCCTACAATCCATCGCGCTCTTTAAGATCACAAAATTCGAGGCTTCTGGTCATTCCTAGGATATCTAAGTCTACTAAAGGAGGGAGGGCGTTCTCACATTTAGCCCCTAAACTCTGGAATAGCCTTCCTGATATTGTTCGAGACTCAGACTCGCTGTCCCAGTTTAAAACTAGATTAAAGACGCATCTCTTTAACCAAGCATTCACTTAATGCTTACCTTTTATACTACTTCTGAATCAGTTCGAATGCATTAATATTATGAACATCAGCTATGCTAATTATTTCCCATCTGTCTTTCTGCTGTTATCTCGGGACGCTAGTCCCGAGGTAAATAGCGTTCGTCAGCTCCAGTTTGTATTCAGCCTCTAACGAAGACTTCAGATGCCCCAACACCTGTGATGAGACGACTAAACGCCTGTGGAGAGACGACTCGACGCCTGTGAAGAGACGACTAAACACCGGCGATATGTTATGCCTAAATTTATACATGATTAACTAACTGTATTTTTCTTTGTCCATTTCTGAAATGCACTTTCTGTAAAGCTGCTTTGAGACAATGGCCCTCATTTATCAAAAGTGCGTACACCAAATTTCCAGCGTACACCTGGCGTACACCCAAAACCACGGTGACTTTGAGATTTATCAATATGGACGTTGGCGTACGGCACGCTCAAATCCTACGCCAGCTCAGGAGGTGGTGTACGCACGTTTGAGTTAGTGCGGAAATGCGCAGAAAAACAATTCCTAACGGCTCCGTACACTGACAAACTAAAATATATGACCAAAAAAAAAAAAAACAGCAACAACATAGTAGGCTAATTAAAAATCTGTCACAAAGAACCGGCAAAAGTAATGATTATGAATATGTAAAATATAGCAAGGAGATATTTTAATTGTTTATTAATAAAGAAGTGTTTTCTTTGTGTCGGCTGCAAAGATGAAGTTGAGATGCTGACTCGCGATCTTCGCAGTATGAACGCGCCAGAGAGAAATGCACATTTCAGATTACATAAGCAGAGAGCAGTCTGCAGTCTGTTTTCTTTCGTTTTGAATTGTTCTGTTTAAAAGTAGACATGTCTGAGGCAAGTAGGGTACCTTATACGCCGAGTTTCGGTTCATTTATGAGATGAGCTCAGTTCACGCGTCCTCCGTTTCATGATTAGGCTATCTATCCGCGGCATTTATCAAGGACAGGTATATGCGTACACCTAGATTTCAAAGGTACGCACAGCTTCATACATCAGGCGGTGAGAGGAGTGTAAGCATAATCTTACGCCAACATATACGCCCGTTTCTACGCAAGAATGATAAATGAGGGCCAATGTGTATTGTGAAAAGCGCTATACAAATAAACTTGAATTGAATTGAACTCCAGATCTGGGGAGCAATACCTGTCCAATATCACTGTGTTAGTACACCAGGAGTTGTTGACATACACACACAGCCCCCCTCCCCTGCTCTTACCGGAGTTACTTGTCCTGTCCTGGCGCTGTGCTGTGTAGCCTGCTAGCTGGATAGCTAAATCCGGGATGAGTGAGTGCAACCAGGTTTCCGTGATCAACAGGATGCAACTGTTCTTGATGGCATTATTTGTTGCAACCTGAAGCCTCAGTTCATCCATTTTTTTAACAAGCGATCTTGCATTGGTGAGAAAGATGCTGGGAAGTGATGGTTTGTGTGGCCTCCTTCGTAGCCTTGCTAGCGCGCCGGCCCTGCAGCCCCGCTTTTGTTTCCTCTCTCTGCGCCGCCTTCTCCGCCTGCCCGCTGGTATGATAATCCACGGAGAACCAGGGCATCACGCAATGTCTGGAGGAATGTTGTGTGAGCGGTGAAAATCCGTGGAAATGCTCTGTTTACTACAAATGCCAAACTTCCATAGATCATGTCGGCTGTAAGTGTTGTTTGTGCAATAAAAAGACTGGATACAGAACAGCATACACACACACATTCGTAAAAAGTACCGACAGGGAAAGCACTGAGCCGCTGCAACTGCGTGCGCCGCCATCTGCCAGAAAAATCAGCCCTTGACTTTCTTAACTGAGATGTAACTTTATTTCTCAACATTGCAAAACGGTGTTTATCAGTACTTAATTTAGAATTATTAGCCTTTTTTTTTTTTTTGCAAGATCACGTTCTTTCATCATCTTAAAAATTTCAGCAGTAATCCATGGGAGACTATTCTTATAATTTCTGTTTCTAAATTTTTGGGTAAACTCCTTAATAAAATACTGCAGTCTACTTGTAAGCACTGTACTTCCATCATGTACATCTTTCCCAGCTAGCAAATTACTCCAGTTAAACCTGTTTATTGTATCTATAAAATGATCCCGTACTTTGTTGGACACCCAAACTTGACTTTGTAGCAACTGACCGAATCCTGTTTTATTTTCACTACTGAACAAATATGAACACATATATGTTTAATTCACAAAACCTTGAATCATGTGAAAGGGTGCCCCAAATGTCTGTCATCAGGTCATTAATTAACTCGCACTGGGCAATAAAGAAACAGGTCCCCGTTGTTCTTGAATTTGTGTTCAGTCACAAAGAATAAGAACTGATCCATTCAGAGTCTATAGCTAATTTGTCCCCCTCGTCAATTGTCGTCTTCTTACGCCGCTAGGCTGATAAGTGAATTTACATACACAACTACCCTTTTGTCTTGAAGACAACCATGTGCGAACTAAACCCTCACGTGGTACACACCACGGATGGACAGATGCTGACCATAAGGATACAGCCATACACACACACTCACACACACACAAACGTCCTTTGTATGCAACTTAGGATAGAAATGTCCTTAATGTATATAACGCAGAATTGTATCTGACCTTCCTGTATGCATGCATATCTAATTGGTTTGTCTTATTCTATAGATGTAATTTGAGACCGATTTGTAACTTTGAATCTTAAGTATACTTCCAAAGAAAGATCACCTTCTGTAACTCCCTCTTGCAAGGTCATAAAACTTTATGACTCTCAAAAGGAATTCCAAGTGGGCTGTCAGCTCCCACTTGAATTTTGACAGAGAAAGATGAATAGACTCTGCAATCTTATATTTTATATAAGTATAACCACTTAAGAAATGTATAAACATGAATTTGATCTTTCCTAGGTCATGGTAGCCGGTATTATGGCTTTATAGTCGTGTGAGTGAACGTTAAATGCTTGTAATTCTGCATATGAATGTAATTTTATGTTTCTTCTACTTTTTCCTGACATTCTTGGTATCTGTGTGACCGTCGTGATGTGACCGAGCCAGTCATACATAGGATATTACAGTAAAATGTATTGTTCTGTGTGTACAATCTTTCTGGGTAGAAATGATAAAATTTTATACCATCATAAATTATCCTGACAAGACAAAGAAGAACTTTTCCCGCTCGAGACACTCTTAAAGATTATTGGTCACGTATGCGAAGCAGGCGTAAACCCTTCCTCTCCATAAGAGACTGACACAGAAGCTTCTCTAGAGAGAACTAAAGAACCAAAATGAACTGCACTTCAGCACTTCAGCACTTGAGCGCTTGGGCACTTCTGAGAACTTGAGAGCAATGTCCCTGTGAGAGGCTTCCGGTCCCATGGCTCCCTTTTAGGGAGCTTTCTCCGTTTTTCTTTTCTTTACCAAGTTTTATTTTCATATTCGCCTCTCCCTCCACGGGAGATGAACTCTGAATTATTTCCTTGGCAACTTCATGTTCGGTGAACCTTTAAACTTCCCGCGAGTCTGCTCGCCCCGGAAGACACAAGAGAACACGCCTATAGCACCGAAGGACAAACACGCACACGACTCTGCGTTCCTCAGCAACACAAGAGAACCATATATGCAAGTATAGGTTATTGATTTGATTGATGTGATTTCTTGGTGTCTCTCTAAGGGTTACGTTGTCTGTGATTTTTGTCATGCTGCGATCACCCCGGGTGATCTCTCTCTCTCTCTCATCCTCTTACTCAATCTCTCTCTCTCCCTCACTCAATCTCTCTCTCTCTCTCTCTCTCTCTCTCTCTCTCTCTCTCTCTCTCTCACTCTCTTTGTTATTCGTCTGTCTCATTAGTTTTACTGTTTACTGTACATACATGTATCCCGTGTTTAAATGTAGAATTCTGTATCCGTAGTTTCATTTTATTAAAATCATTATACTCTTAATTGTTTCTGGGAAAAAGCTCATTTTACAAAGTCAATGAATTGTTTGATCTTTAGCTACAAAGCTTTACAATTGGTTACTATTTCAGTAACCTAACTTTTATAATTACAAGAAGGTGATTTTTCATGGCCAGAAGATAGCTTTCTTGGAATTATTAAGAAAGAGATAATTTTTGTTGGAAAATTGATGAGTTAATCTTACGGCCGTTTGCTGGACAAACAGTTCGATAACCATTAATTCCATTAAAGGTTATCTCATATAATCGATTTGAAAGGGGACCATTGATATATGACTGAGGAATTATAATTCGTTATGATTGATCATTCATATGTACAATCGACCTATTTTCAACTTCGATAATTTAACTGTAATATGCAATATATTAATCATATTCATGATTAATTATTCAAATTCCCTATATATAATTTGAGCTAATTTAATGTAATACCCAATGTTGTTGCATTTTGGTGGAGGACGCGACACATTTCAAACTTTGTTTTATGAGCAAATTCAGTTTCAATCTGTGTATATGGTTATTAATAATTTTTGCGTGCTATGAAATTATGAAATTGTGAGATAAGTCGCAAGGCGAACTCACTCCTAACGGACTGAGGCAAAAAGCCGATGTCAGTCAGTAACGTTACATTTCAACAGCTGCTAAAATATGCATAGACATTTTTATCACTGTTAAATGCTGAGTACACTGCAGTATTAATATTACAAATGTTCTGTTAAGAGATGCAGAAATCCCTCTGCAGGTGATACATTTTAATATTTTTAATAAAACCGCCTATTTAAGACGAAGAAATCTCTTTTTAGTGCGAGACGTAAATCTGATCAGAGCGAGATTCCTCTTTTCAGTCGTAGAAAGGCCTGATTTTATAATAGTTAAAAAACGATAAACTCCTGGTCAGAAATTGGCTTAGCTAACCAATCTAAACCTAACACATTTTGAATAAGTGCTATATTTTTTATGTGTATGGGAGTCGAACCAACAGACGAAAATTCCTGTTGTCCACATTTGTGTATGTGCGGCGAAGAAATCCCGCCATATACTCTTGTGCAGTAATAGCACCGAAAAGATCCGCAGAGATCTCGATTGAATACTTGTGGTTTATTGCAGAAAATCAGCGCATGACACGAGCTGAAAGCTCTTAGCTCTTGAATCACATTAAAAATTGGTTGTATTTCCGCTGACTAAACACTAGAGGGCGTTTAGAAGTCTCAAATTACGCCCCGCCTTCTGACGTCAGCCTGCATGGGCGCAATTACGCCATCTCGTGGCCGTTTCAGATAATGCTCTTACTGCTAAATTCCTTATGAGCAGTGAATTAGCCTGTCTAGATCCTCAATAATTATTTGCATGTACAGCGTTGCTCGTGCAAATATTATTTTGTGTTAGACAAGTTTACTGCTTGTGACTGGTACATTTACTTTGAGTTTGGTTCAAAACAAAATTTGAATTAAAACTTAAATTAAATCCCAACACAGCCAGAGAGAGCCACTTGGAAGTCCACGCCTTGTAAGTCGGCTCACTCAGCTCTCCTTGTCTCTCTTTTCAAATTCTGTTTGGAACTGCCTATTTCTACTTTCCTCTTTTGATTGTTTCATAGTTATTGATGATACTTTACGGTTACCGTTAATTATTATAAAATATTATCCTGATATTTCAATTTGTCTAGCTGTCAATACATATTGGCATTTACAGCTCTGTTTGTGCTAATGTTGTTGGATGTTAGACAAATCTTCTACCTCTGACTGTACACTTATTTTTATTTTGAGTTCAAACAAGATTTGAATTAAAAATGTAGATTAAGTTTCAGTTCAAGCACTGATACCCACTTAGCGGGAACGCGCCCCCTTGTGGCATCGCCTTTCAAAGTCAGGTATCAAGTTTTCTTTCTTTCTCTCTCTTCATTCTGTTTGAATTGGTCTATGCCCAGCTTTTCTCATTGTTTTATTTTATTAATAATCACTGATACTTTACAGTAATCGCGATTGTTATCGGATAATGCTAATCTTTATTTTCTGTTACACGCTTATTTAAATTTGGTTCAAACAACTTTGAATTTAAATTTAAATTAAGGTGTCTGATTTAACCAGATAAACCACAGGGAGGAAGTGCGCCCCTTTTGGCAAAAACCCACTATTACGGTGGGCCTCCTCCTGTGTTTCATCCTGCTTGGCTTATTTCTACTTTCTCGTTTGATTATTTCATAATAATTTAATGATACTTTGCTGTTATCATTGGTTATTATCAGATATCATTCTGATTTTCCTTAATAATTCTTACCTGCTTATTTTAAATACAAATTTAAACAAGTTTTGAATTTTGAATTTGAATTAAGTGTTCTGTTCACCAGGTTAAAGCACAGAGAAGTATGCACCCCTTGTGGTGAAAACCAGCTACTGCAGCCTGCCTCTTCTCCTATGCTTCATCCTGTCTCTTCCTATTTTAAATTTTCCTCCTCTTTTGGGTTAGTTTATTTTGATAAAATACCAGAATTATCATAATTTCCTTTTGTTTATTATTATTTAGTAAAACCTTTGACTCTTATTGCTACATAAATAATCAATCCATTTGATTTAAACAAGCAAGCCTTAATCCACTTTAAGTTTCACTTGTTTAACCTTTGTGTATTTAGAAGTGGCATTCACCAGAGCACTGTGGTGAGTTGCGGCATTCTCTGATTGGTATCCCGCAAGCAAGGTTACCCGACCGGCGGTACTGACGCTGGCCGTGTGTGAGTTTCGGACACTTCCGAATCCCGTACCATCGTTGCGGCACGCAACTGCGACATCAGCAATTTGGCACCCCAAAGTCAGGTTGTTTGAGAGAGCACAGCAAGGTACAGGGAGACAACGAAGTGGCCAGAGAACACTGCGGTCAAGTGTTGGGAACTGTCGGCGAGGTTGACTGAGCCACGGGTTCCCCCCCAGAGAGGCCTCAATTCACCGCAGGTAAACTAAATTTAGTAAAACCCATTCCGCTTACTATAAGCCACAGAATACTAGATATCTCCCGGATATTTTAAGTGTTTGGCCCCTCTCTTCTCCAAGCCACACCATCTTCTTAGGTTTTTACCCCGATAACCCCCACTAACCTGTTGGCCCTATCTTAAACCCTATAAGTGGTAGTAGGCTTAGGCCTCCGTATTCTCCCTAACACTTACAGTGTTAGTATTTATTCCAGTTCATTTCAGACCTATTTATTTTCATTGTTTTGTTTTTGTTTCACTCTGATCTCTTCTATCCTTGTGTTCTGTGTGATTTGTTTCTTTCATTTCACTTACCAGTAACCTGTGAGACAGTAACCTGTGAGAGCCACCAAGGAAGCTAAATAATAGAGTGACAACCACGCAGCCAGTGTCATCACGTGACCCACTAGGCTGACGCCCTGTCAAGATCTTTATTTAGGCACTGCGCCGACCTGAGCAAATCGTCCCAATCTAACTGTCTGCATCAGTTAGCAAAAAATTCTCATAGACGGCATAGCCCGTATTAGCATAATTCGTTAACCTTAGAACGAACTTGCATTTTGGTCTCTTTGTGTGTGTGCTGTGTTTCTCTCACCTACAGTGAGCCAGTATGTCCCGTGCATCCAGCCCCGCAGCCCACTGGGACGACCTCGAGACATGGCTGAGAGGCATGACAACCACCTTCCTGCCCATGGACGCCAGTGACCTGCAGCATCTGAGCCAGACGCAGCTGGACACCGAGCTTGACAAGCTGAGCGCCCACAATCCAACCCAGAGCTACAACTACAAAGACTGGGCCAGAATCGTCGGAAGCATCGCACACAACCTCGTCGCCCAGGCAAGGCTCAGCGAACGGAGCAATATCGACCTGGAGCAGCAAGCAGCAGCGCTTAAGCTTCAAGCGGAGGAGGCTCGGAAGGATCAGGCCCGAACCCAGAGTCGTCTAGATCAGCTACTCCGCGAGACCCACGACCAGCGTGGGACAGAGTATGCAGCAAACCCAGTGCTACAGGAAGAAATAGAAAGACTTCAAAGTGCCCTGCAAAACCTTCGTCTAGAGACAGACGAAAGAGAACAGTCGGAGCGTAAAGCCAGAGTGGAACTCGACCAACAACTCCGACAAGGTGAAAATCTCCTCGCAAGAGCGGAGAATGCACTAAAAGAAAGAGACACTAAAGCCAATGCCTGTGAAAAACACTTACACACGGCCCGCGCTGAAATCCATGAACTTACACAACAGAGACACGATCTCAAAGACGAACTTGACTTTGTTTGCAGAGAGTTGAAACACTCTTATAGACTGAAAAATGACCGGGAAGGGGAAACACACACCACAAAGTTTCCACTACACAGCTGGTCCGCACCTTTCAGCCACAAACTCAAGGCTGAAAAGGGGGGTGAAAGCCCACTGTTCAATATGTCACCAGCCAGTTTCCAGAGAACCCCTGCCGCTAACCACGGCATGGCCCCCAAAGAACTTGACAAGCTGGCCCGAAACATCCCGATGTTCACTCCAAACCCTGCAGGAGGCCATGAGGTGCACGCCTACCTGCAAGACATAGACTTTCACTTGCACACTGTTCCCAACGTAACACTGTGGGACAGATTGTACCTGCTCAGAATCACGTCCAGTCGTGATGCGCGCAGCTTCCTCGACCGTCAACCAGAGACAGTAACATCGGACTACCAGCAGTTGCGGCAGGCCTTCATTAAAGAATTCTCTGATCCAGAATCAGACCAAGGACTAATCACAGCCATGGATCTAAAGCAGGCCCGACTGGAACGCTCACAGGCCTACTACGCCCGACTCCGGCAAGCCTACTTCGGAGCCCGGAACCAGCCCGGCATGGAAGAGGATTTCAACTTCAGAACTTTGTTTCTCAGAAATCTGCACCCCACAGTGAGTTATCACCTAGGCGTTCTGGCCTGTCCCCGTAGCATGTCTACCCAACAGCTAAGATACTTGGCCCAAAAAGCTTACACCAAGCAAAAGACTGTGTCCGAAAAGACTTTGAAAAACCCCACAATCTACTCTGTCTCTGAACACTACTCAGAGCTGCCTCTAGAGGGCGCCCCACAACACCATAGCTCTGTTTACAGAGAGTCAAGACCATTCCAGGCCAGCAGAGGGCTGCACAACCGTGATGGTGCTCGTCCAAGGCACCAGAGCGAGCGCTCTGAAAGATTCTGGGAAGCCAGCCGGCGACCCAGGCATACCCGACCCCCATCACCAAGAGACTCAAGCCCAGACAGCCCGGAGCGGTACCCCTCTCAACATGCCACGGGTAAGCACAAGTCTGAGCACACACCAGATAAAAACAGTGCAGCCACGTCAGAGACGGCAGAGATCCTGAAGGTGCTGAAAGAGCTTCTGCACAAGAACCTTCACAAGGGAGACAAGAGGGACAAGCCAGACATCCTATGTCTAAGCGTAAGACCTGAACCAGGCACCCAGAACACTGCTCGTCGGCCTCAGAGCACAGAGCTAACTGTCACATCACAAAATGACAGCATTACCCAGCCACCACAGCTGACAGCTGCACAGCCTGAGCAAGACAGCACAAGTTCCCATGTTTTGGCTACCTGCCTCCGCAGCAAACCACACGAGACCGGCCCTAACCGCCCATCGATCACCACACCAGCCCCTACGCCAAGACTCCTGGGGAACCTGATCGAAAAGGGGGTGGCCCGGAAACTCTACCTAGCCATCACTTTGGAAAATGAGGTGAGCCTGGAAGCCCTGGTAGACAACGGCTCAGCTCTTTGAAAGACTCAGTGCTAAAGCTAAGAGCCAAGATCGAACTCTTACACCCCAAACGTGTGAGCTGAACGTGCAGTCGTACAGCCAGAAGACATCCGGCTGGAACAGGTAGCCCCCATTCACCTGACAACTGGTCCTTTGAGTTTTTTTAACCCGGTGTACATCTCACAAATGGACACTTACCCCTTTCTGATTGGCAAAGATCTGCTAGAGCGCTTTGAGCCTTTACTAGACTTCAAACACCTGACAGTCTGGGCCCAAGTTCAAGAACCCCTCCCCCTCCAGTCACACAGGTCACCAAAGCCAGACTGGCAGGTCACAGAGGTCACAAGAACTACAACAAAGCCAGACTCCAAGGTCACAGAGTTCACGGGAACTCCCACAGCCAGCCATGAAGACACAGACTCAGCACCAGGTCAAGGTTCAACTGTGCTAGCCTGCACCTTACAGCTAACTAAAGACTTTGACACCTGCTGCCCAAAGGTCATGACTGACCTGCAGCTATATCATCAAACACATGCCCTTGCCAAACCTGGCGCATTAAACAACAAGCTGGGGCCACTTTCAACCCACCCAACCACCCTCAAGGTTGACGTGAATACACACTGCTCGACAACTTTATGGACTAAACTGCCTACCTCTCAGCCGCTTCCGCTGGCTCCGCTCTTTACAATGACCAACTTAGCGGACATGCGGGCTTCTGACACAATAAAGACTTTGATTGACCACCTCTCAGACCCCTCCAACCACCCTTGCATGTTGTCTACACTCACTGACAACCAGTTACTCAGACCACTGCATGACACCAAGCACATGCTGCGTGCACAGAACAACATTCTATATTGTGCACCGTCTGACACCACAACGGAAAGACTTGTACTGCCACGGCGCAAAGGGGGGATAAGGCAAATGTACATCCATGACGCATCATGTGCTGCAAACCACAGCACCAGAGCCACTAACAAGACACTGAAGCAAGCGACATGCCAGCAGCAAGATGTGGCAAAAGATGGGCCAAGGCGACCTAAACCCAGTCACCGCCCACAAAGTAAAAAGACTGCCCTGTCCAACCAAAGACGACACTCGCTGAGATCTTTGCTCCCTTTCTCTCTCCCTCTCCCCTTTGTCTTTTCCAGGTTTCTGCTGTGGTTCGTCATCCTCCAGCCAACCAGAGGAAAGCCGCAATCGGACATCTCACCAGGTCCGGCAGCAGGCATCGTCCTGAGAGAACAAGCGGGACTCCTTAGCACCAACCACCGCTCCAAACGGTTCCTGGGAGCGTTGCTCGGACCCGCCACTGCTGCCAGAACTCTGTTCGACCTTGGTATGCCAAGTGTCAACGCAGTAAACATAGCCACTGTGAAATGGCATGTGGGTGAAATTCAGACTGAAATTCCTCAGCTAAAAGAGCAACTCACCACACAGAGTGCGTCGTTGCAAACCATCGGCAAGACATTGAGAGGAACGGTGGTAATCCTCAACACTCACAGCGTTCTGCTGAACCAGACAGTAAAATCCATGAAACAGCTGTTTACTGTCTTCCAGAATGACTTTGCTCAAACTCAGCTGGCCACAGGCCTGATGACAGACTTGCTGCTAGAGGTTAGCGCCTCCATTGGCAGCCTAGCCATGGGTAGAATTCCACCGCACCTGATACCCTTAACCCTTGTGCAAACCGTGCTGGCACCCGCCATCACCACGCCAACTGACTCTCTACAAACACACCTTGCCTACTCGCTGGGTAGTGCCAGCCCACTCTGCGTCGACCCCGAGCAGAGAGAAGTGGGTTTTGCTCCTGAACTTGCCCATCATAGAGTCAAGCCGAATCTACCGGCTCAAGAACATGTCAGATTTTGAAAAGTAACACTCACATCAAGATCCACACGCCGGACATGGTTGACTTCAAAGACAGCTACACAAAGCTGTCCTTAGCTCAGAATCCACACATGTGCACATTGACCAAAGACATTCACTATCTCTGCCCTAACAAACCCTTCCTCAGAGACAACACTGACGGAATCTGCGGGCTGCAGATCAGCGACACCCGCTGCCCTGCTGAAGCTAAGCCTCGCACTCAAGTCATCGAGACCCAAGCAGAGATTGTAAGTGACAGGTGGCCCTTAACACTCCTGGGCGCACAGCTGCACTCACTTACGACCAGAATGACACTGACACCTGTGTCACCTCGCTCAACCAGAGCATGTGAATCCAAGTACCGAAAGGTGCCATCCTTCACCTTGATGACTTGGCATTGTACCATCTTCCAAGCAGTACAAACTAGAACTGGAAATCCTATCCTTCTTCAGAAACTACACTTTCACCCTAACTCCAGAATGGGAATTGTGGTTTGCGAAAAGGGAGGGGTCCAGACTCATTGACATTGCTCCTGTAGACACAGCCCTGCAAGCACTGTCTCACTGCCCGTTCTGAACACTTCATCTGCGGTCCCAGCCTGGACCGCCGCCAAACCTCATCAAGCTGAATCCTCAGCTTTAAGATCCACCTGCCATCCTACCATCATGTTCCACCTGCCATCATGATCCACCTGCTATCCTACTGCCATGGTCCACCTGCTACTTGACCAACAGGATTCACCTGCCAGTCGGCCATTGTGATAATTGTCGTCCGATAAAGTTCACACAGGGACTTCATCCGACGAAAAGGGGGAATATGTAGCAACTGACCGAATCCTGTTTTATTTTCACTACTGAACAAATATGAACACATATATGTTTAATTCACAAAACCTTGAATCATGTGAAAGGGTGCCCCAAATGTCTGTCATCAGGTCATTAATTAACTCGCACTGGGCAATAAAGAAACAGGTCCCCGTTGTTCTCGAATTTGTGTTCAGTCACAAAGAATAAGAACTGATCCATTCAGAGTCTATAGCTAATTTGTCCCCCTCATCAATTGTCGTCTTCTTACGCCGCTAGGCTGATAAGTGAATTTACATACACAACTACCCTTTTGTCTTGAAGACAACGATGTGCGAACTAAACCCTCACGTGGTACACACCACGGATGGACAGATGCTGACCATAAGGATACAGCCATACACACACACTCACACACACACAAACATCCTTTGTATGCAACTTAGGATAGAAATGTCCTTAATGTATATAACGCAGAATTGACCTTCCTGTATGCATGCATATCAAATTGGTTTGTCTTATTCTATAGATGTAATTTGAGACCGATTTGTAACTTTGAATCTTAAGTATACTTCCAAAGAAAGATCACCTTCTGTAACTCCCTCTTGCAAGGTCATAAAACTTTATGACTCTCAAAAGGAATTCCAAGTGGGCTGTCAGCTCCCACTTGAATTTTGACAGAGAAAGATGAATAGACTTATATTTTATATAAGTATAACCACTTAAGAAATGTATAAACATGAATTTGATCTTTCCTAGGTCATGGTAGCCGGTATTATGGCTTTATAGTCGTGTGAGTGAACGTTAAATGCTTGTAATTCTGCATATGAATGTAATTTTATGTTTCTTCTACTTTTTCCTGACATTCTTGGTATCTGTGTGACCGTCGTGATGTGACCGAGCCAGTCATACATAGGATATTACAGTAAAATGTATTGTTCTGTGTGTACAATCTTTCTGGGTAGAAATGATAAAATTTTATACCATCATAAATTATCCTGACAAGACAAAGAAGAACTTTTCCCGCTCGAGACACTCTTAAAGATTATTGGTCACGTATGCGAAGCAGGCGTAAACCCTTCCTCTCCATAAGAGACTGACACAGAAGCTTCTCTAGAGAGAACTAAAGAACCAAAATGAACTGCACTTCAGCACTTCAGCACTTGAGCGCTTGGGCACTTCTGAGAACTTGAGAGCAATGTCCCTGTGAGAGGCTTCCGGTCCCATGGCTCCCTTTTAGGGAGCTTTCTCCGTTTTTCTTTTCTTTACCAAGTTTTATTTTCATATTCGCCTCTCCCTCCACGGGAGATGAACTCTTGGCAACTTCTTTCCTTGGCAACTTCATGTTCGGTGAACCTTTAAACTTCCCGCGAGTCTGCTCGCCCCGGAAGACACGAGAGAACACGCCTATAGCACCGAAGGACAAACACGCACACGACTCTGCGTTCCTCAGCAACACAAGAGAACCATATATGCAAGTATAGGTTATTGATTTGATTGATGTGATTTCTTGGTGTCTCTTGGTGTCTCAAGGGTTACGTTGAGACACCAAGGGGGCGCTGCTCGTGTGGCGACCTGACGACACAGAGAATAGCGTGTGTGTTTGTTTATGCGTTTTATGCTTGTTTTTCTTTTATTTTTATTTTTTTATGTCTTTTTTTCCCAAGTGGGATTGTAGTGTACAGTTTATCACCTGTGAAGCGCAGACAATTTGTGAATCTAAGACACTCCATGTTAAGTTTTCCCATGCTTATCTGTTAGCTGAGGAGGCTAGCTGCTACCTGCACCTGCAACAGCTGATTGAGCTAACCAACACCGGCTAACTCACAAAGCCAGTAATAGAGGAATGGATATTGCAATTCTCCTGCGGTTAATGGCATTCCTGCTGTACTATCTGGATTTCTTCTGTTTCACATATGGATTATGCACTCCGAATGGACAGCGGATTACATACCCGAGGCACATTCTCTTGCAAATGCAACACTATCATTACTCCCATGAAGTTGCGTTCTCTGTGAGGCTTCCAGATGAGATCCAGCGTGAACATCAGAACGATAAAGACAACACACACAGGAGGAAGGTAACAAAGCGAGGAAAGAAGGGTGGAATTAGAGCTAGACTCAAAAGGGGAAAAAATAAATATGCGCACTTCCCTCTATTATATTAGCCAATGTGCGCTCTTTGCGCAATAAAACTGACGAATTGCAAGCCAATGTCAATTATATGTATGAATATCGGACTGCATCTATTCTTGCACTTACTGAGACGTGGCTTAATGCAAATGATGCAAATGATAAACTGCATATTGATGGCTTTGGATCTCCTATACGTCTTGATCGAGATCCCATGCTTACAGGCAAACAGTTGGGAGGCGGTGTCTGCTTGTATGTTAACAAAAGCTGGTGCACGACAGCTGTTGTTAGAGAAGAATTGTGTAATACTAACATTGGCTGTTTCCCTGCGTCCCTTTTATTTACCGAGGGAATTTCCACAACTTTTTTTAATTCTAGTTTACATTCATCCCAGAGCTAATGAGTCTTCAGCCATTGACTGTATTAGAAAGACGATAGATAAACTTGAACTTATCTCCCCAGACGCCCCTAAATTTATTTTAGGTGATTTTAATCAATGCTCAATGGACAGATCTCTTAAAGGTTTTTATCAATATATCAATTGTCCCACCCGCTCAGGAAAGACACTGGATAAATGCTATGGATTGGTGTCAGATGGATATAAAGCTGTCCCCCTGCCCCCTCTTGGTTCTGCTGATCACCTTGCCATTCTATTAGCCTCAGCATACCTACCAGTTGTAAAGAGGTCAGAGAAAATAATGAGGGACATTAAGCAGTGGACTGCCGACAGCATCAAGGAGCTGCAAGGATGCTTTGAGACCACCGACTGGTCTATACTGACATCTTCTTCTAGTGACTTAAATGAGCAAGTGGATTCAGTATCATCTTATATCTCTTTTTGTGTGGATAGTATTATACCGACTAAGAGGGTTACAATTTTTCCTAACAACAAACCCTGGGTGACTAAGGACCTAAAGGAAATTTTGAATAAAAAAAGAGGGTTTTCTTTACCGGCTCGGAGCTAGAAAAGAAAGATGTTAATAGAGAGGTCAAACGTGCCATAAAAAATGCAAAACTGAGATACAAAAATAAGGTGGAGAGAACATTTGCCCAGGGCAACCTCCGTACTGCATGGCAGGGCCTCAAAAGTATGGCAGCAGTTAACTTCAGTCCTTGCAGTCGCAAGCCCATTCAGGTTGCAGGCTGTAACCCAACCTCACTATCTGATGACCTGAACATATTTTTCACCAGATTTGAGAAAGATAACAGCTCTGATCTCAAAAGGCTCATTTCTTCGCTCGATCCTCCTGATGATTGTGGTATCACTATTGAAACTGGAGAAGTGATCGGTGCCTTTAAGAAGACTAAAGTAAATAAGGCGCCAGGCCCAGATAATATCTGTGGGCGGACCCTTAGGCACTGTGCTGAGCAATTGGGGGGTGTATTCCAATACCTGTTTCAGTGTTCTATTAACAACAGCACAGTCCCCCAGCTGTGGAAGCACTCTACGGTGATTCCAATACCCAAGAAGGGTACCACCAAAATCTTGAATGACCTCAGGTCTGTGGCCCTGACCTCTCTGGTGATGAAGGCCATGGAGAGAATCATAAAGGATTACATCACCAAGGTATCTGATCCATTGATGGATCCTCTTCAATTTGCATATCGGGTGGGCAGGGGGGTCGACGATGCAAAAATTTTCATCCTAGACAATATCCACAAACATCTGGAAACTCCCAACTCCACAGCCAGAATTCTGTTCGCTGACTTTTCGTCTGCATTCAACACCATGCAGCCACACATCCTGGCAGAGAAGCTCATTAACCGCTTTCGCCTTAGTCATCAACTTATCTTGTGGATTATAGACTTTCTAACCAACAGGACACAGAGGGTTCTGGTCAATGACACCTACTCAGAAGTTCGGATTACGTCAACAGGTTCGCCACAAGGGTGTGTCCTTTCTTCCCTCCTCTACATCCTCTATACAGATGACTGCAGGTCTACTCAGTCAAACTGTCACATTGTAAAATTTGCAGATGACACAGTCGTCCTGTCTCTGCTCTCGGGTTCCTTCCATGGTCATAGTCCAGCTCTGCAGGAGTTTGTGAAGTGGTGTGAAGAGTCCTGTTTAGAGATGAATTTGGATAAAACCAAAGAGATGATAGTGACCTTTTCACCAAAGCAGAGACAGCTGACTGAGGCAGTCACTACTACCATCCAGGGAAAGCTGGTAGAGCTCGTGGGGGAGTATAAATATCTTGGGACTATTCTTGATAACCAGCTGAAGTTTTCGTCTAACACAGAGGAAATTCTGAAGAAATGCCATCAGCGGCAATACTTACTCAGGAAATTGAAATCATTTGATGTAAACAAGGACATTTTAACCATATTTTACTACTCATTTATTGAAAATGTGATAACATTTTCCTTTACTTGTTGGTTCTACTCCATTAATCTTCAAAATAGAAACTGTTTACATCGAATTGTTAAAGTGTGTTCCAGAATTATTGGACACCCCCTGAGAGCCCTGCCCATCTTATGTGAACAGCGAACCTTGAAGATTGCCTGTAGGATCATTCGTGATCCATCACATGCTACGTATTCTACGTTTGAGTGGCTACCCTCAGGGCGCAGACTTCGCTGTCAAGTGTGTAGGACCCAGAGGAGGAAGGTAACCTTTGTCCCCAGGGCTGTCCTGCTACTAAACTCCAAGTCACCATCCGCCCCCCAAATCTCTGAACTGCGCTAAAACATGCCAAAGACTGATGTACTCATCCTATCCACTTTTATTCTTATTTTTTATCTATTTATTTATTTTTATTAATGATGTACTGTATGTAGTTGAATATATGCTATTCCTTGTGTCATTTAAATTGCTCCTTGGGGATGAATAAAGTGATTTGAATTGAATTGAATTGAATTGAATTGAATTGAATTGAATTGAATTGTTGTCTGTGATTTTTGTCATGCTGCGATCACCCCGGGTGATCTCTCTCTCTCTCCTCCCTCACTCAATCTCTCTCTCTCTCTCTCTCTCTCTCTCTCTCTCTCTCTCTCTCTCTCTCTCTCTCTCTCTCTCTCTCTCTCTCTCTCTCTCACTCTCTTTGTTATTCGTCTGTCTCATTAGTTTTACTGTTTACTGTACATACATGTATCCCGTGTTTAAATGTAGAATTCTGTATCCGTAGTTTCATTTTATTAAAATCATTATACTCTTAATTGTTTCTGGGAAAAAGCTCATTTTACAAAGTCAATGAATTGTTTGATCTTTAGCTACAAAGCTTTACAATTGGTTACTATTTCAACCTAACTTTTATAAGTACAAGAAGGTGATTTTTCATGGCCAGAAGATAGCTTTCTTGGAATTATTAAGAAAGAGATAATTTTTGTTGGAAAATTGATGAGTTAATCTTACGGCCGTTTGCTGGACAAACAGTTCGATAACCATTAATTCCATTAAAGGTTATCTCATATAATCGATTTGAAAAGGGAACCATTGATATATGACTGAGGAATTATAATTCGTTATGATTGATCATTCATATGTACAATCGACCTATTTTCAACTTCGATAATTTAACTGTAATATGCAATATATTAAAGGGTACCTATTATGGCATTTAAAATGTTCCTCATAATGTTCTGGGAGTCCCCAACAACAGTTTTACATGCATGCAATGACAAAAAACACTTTTGTTGTCTTATAATATGCATTTATTTTTAGCTGATTTGCTCACCGACTCCCTAATGATTCGTTTGACGACTCATTTGTCCAAACCCCTCCTTTGCGTGACGCTAATCGGCGGTGATTGGTCAGATGACGCAGTCAGTTATATTTTGCGTTAGCCCAAAGCTTAAACATATTGATAAAGCACTGCAGTACTACAATACGCTTCACATAATTTCACATATTTCAAAAAACAAAAAAAATGACATTGGAGACCTAGAAGCTGCTGAGCGTAACTCTCACACACACACACACGCACGCACGCACGCACGCACGCACACACAACACACACACACACACACACACACACACACACACACACACACACACACACACACACACACACACACACACACATAAAAGCAACAATTATTAATAGTACTTACAGGTTGTGATTCGGAGGAGGAAGCTGATCCAAATAAATTTGGTATTGAACGTTCCTTCAGTATCAGGCGACTCGCGAATTCACACTTGAAAGCATTTGTGTTTGTGAAGCGATCGTCATTAAAATAACGCGAACACAGTTCAAGGTGGCTATACTTGTGTGGTATAGTTGTAAATATAAACTCTAGCCACTGAGTCTTCACATGCTTGTCCCTGGGCAGTGAAAAAAAAAGTTCGCTTTTGATTCGCACTTCAGAACAGAGTCTCGTCGACATGATGTTGTCAGGTTTCTCTGTCTGCTCGGCGCGCGCACTGAGTGGGCGTGTCGAATTCAAATAACTTGCACAAGTGACGTACGAAAGTTAGAGAAAATGCATCGTTCGTCTATCGATTCATATCAGCGACTCAGAGTCGACTCTTACTTTTGAGAGACAATAACTTTGTATACGGTGAACTTTCATATTTAAAACTTTGCAGGATGTTTTTGTTCACTTAGATCTATGTTACACACTACATGAAAGGTAATTTTCAAAATTCCATGATAGGTACCCTTTAATCATATTCATGATTAATTATTCAAATTACCTATATATAATTTGAGCTAATTTAATGTAATACCCAATGTTGTTACAACTTTGACTTTAACCGGCGCTGCAAAGACTGATCGGTTTATGCCATCTTGGTTTATGCAGACTGAGTAGTTAAGAGCATGTTAAGTTTCACGATTTCACACTTACATATAATTTGGAGAGAGTAAGATGGGAGGGCCCGAACCCAGAGTACTCTCCCCCCCCCCCCCTTCTCCCCCCAGAACGTGCTCCTCCCGAACTTAGTTAATAAAACTTCATTAAGAGCATGCTCTCTCCACCGCAACCGTCTTGCAGAACATCTTCGTCTTCATAAAATCCTAATTACAACATCGTAAAGATTACATTGTATCATATGATGCTCATACGTTTCTTCATATTGCATTATAGCCGACATCACCAAATCACTAAAAGAATAAAAATTGCACTACAAAAGATCTCCATGATTAGCCTGTTTTTTGCACTTCCTGCTTTTCCCTGCTTGAGAATGTCTGTCCAAATAAATGGATGAACTCAACACATGTGTGATTTTGTTTATAAATTTTGTTTTACTTGCAAAAAGGGCAGTGTGAAACCACACCAAACAGATAAAAAAAATCAATATTGTATTTGGTCCGGACCAAAGTAAGTGAACTAGTGGACTTTCCTGGTGTTTATACCCCTAGTCACTATGTAGGAACTACTATTGATCTGGACCATTATTTTAAAGTGAAATAGATGTTTGATGTAGTAGACTAGTAGCGTTGTGAATCACCAAACGCAGAGAGATCCATTCGCAGAGTAATGTTTATTAACAGAATAGTCAGACAGGCAAGGGTCAAAGACAGCAAACACAGAACTGGAGACGGCTTAATCGGGGTCTAATACCCGGCAGAAGATCAGGACAGGCAGAGAACAGGCAGAATCCATGAACCAGGCAGAGGTAATGAAGGCAGGCAGGAGGCAAGGAGTAATCCGAAGCAGAACCCTTTCGAAAATTAACCATGGTTTTTTTGTAGTAACTATGGTTTTTGCAGTACAACCATAGTTACTACAAATTAACCATGGTTTTACTACAGTAACCTTGGTTTAACCATGGTTTTTGTAGTAAAACCATTGTAACCATAAAATGAACTATGGTTTTTGTAGTAAAGCCATAGTAACTACAAAATTAACCATGGTTTTTACTATAGTAAAAACCATGGTTAATTTGGTTAAAATTCACTCTCAGGAAAAAAAAGGTACACGATGGTATAAATAATGTTCCTCAATAACACATTAACAGTTTTGTACCCTTTAATAAAAAACATGGTTAATTTAGTTAAAATTCACTCTCAGAAAAAAAAAGTTACACGATGGTACAAATAATATTCCTCAAAGATCAGTTTTGTACCTTTTCAATAATAGTACGTTTAATGGTACAGGATAGACCTCTGATGATACTGTTTTGGCGCTTTTCCACTGCATGGTACGGCACGGTTCGGTTCGGTACAGTTCGACTCGGCGCGGAACGGTTCGGCTCGCTTCGCTTTTCCACTGCGTGGTACGACTCTGCTCGGTACGGCACGGTTTGGTTCGCTTTAGCGCGGTTGATTTTCCACTGCAGTTAGTAACCCTTCAAAGTGAGTAGGACTGATCGTTACACTGTTTGTAGGTCCGGGTGTTAGCCGTGTGCGGCTAAGAGCTGAGCTACTTGGAACACCTTTTCATTCCGTTTTGCCCCCGCTCCTCGGCAACCAACGAGAGGAACGTCTGCACCTCGACCACGATTCGTTTTTAGAGTTTTGATCTCTTTTTTTTCCAAGAAAGTAAAACACAGGTGCTACCACGTTGGCTGTTGTCTACTGGTTATATGACTCTGTATTAGCGGGTTTAGTGTCTCGTGTCGCAAATACAATGACGCTGGTAGTGACGATTCTGTCTGTCTGACCAATCAGTGATCTGCAGTGTTTCACGTCACATTTTAGTACCGGTACGGTACGCTTGGAACCTCAACAGATCAGGTACCATTTAAAGCGAGCCGAAGCGAGCCGTACCGTACCGTACCATGCAGTGGAAAAGCACCACAAGTGAGCCGTACCGAACCGAACCGTACCGTACCATGCAGTGGAAAAGCACCACAAGTGAGCCGTACCGAACCGAACCGTACCGTACCATGCAGTGGAAAAGCGCCAAAGCGTGCCGTACCGAACCGAACCGTACCGTACCATGCAGTGGAAAAGCGCCAAAGCGTGCCGTACCGAACCGAACCGTACCGTACCATGCAGTGGAAAAGCGCCAAAGCGTGCCGTACCGAACCGAACCGTACCGTACCATGCAGTGGAAAAGCGCCGTTTGATACAATTGAAATTAAGGTACATGTTCTCACATCAAGGGTACAGCCATAGGCCAAATTACTGTTTCATTCAATAGTATATTCCTGCACAACCGGAGGCTGCAGTTTCAGGACCCCAGTTTTAGGACCGCAGTTTCAGGACCCTAGTTTTTCTTGACAGCGCCACCTACCGAACTGGATGATATCTTAAGTCTTGTAAAAAAAAAAAAAAAAAAAAAAAAAAAAATATATATATATATATATATATATATATATATATATATATATATATATATATATATATATATATTAACGAAGAAGATTATGGAATTGGGCATTTCAGAATGTTTGTAAACAATAGGCAAAAGATACTTCCGGGTGGCAGAACGCGAGCGGCTCCTACTGACTAACTGAAGAGATCCAGCCAGCTACTGTAACAGTTACTTAGTTAAAAACACTGTTGTTGATAAAAGTTGAAACGATGATGAAAACGTGTTGTGTTTGGGGTTATTTTGCTTAGAAAAAAAAGAGCTAGAGTATTTTGCTAATTATGTGTAGGTCTACTATATTACATATTTATTATATTTTTTACTTATATCATTAAACACAGTTGTTATTATGATTAAAAAAACGCATTATATTTAATTACATTTTTTATTTATATTACATTTTTACTGTCGACAGTTGGTTTCCCTTCCAAGCAATTTACTAGCGTTGCCATAGGAACGCTTCAGCTTTTGCCACCCGGAAGAACGTCTGTTACTGTTGTGACGTCATGGTGAATTGTCGTATTGAAAAGCTCCTACAGCAGGTGGATAAGAGCAAGTAGCATCAAGCTACATGACACAATTTAAAATATTAATATTACACTTTTACTTAAAGCTCACTTTAAACCACCATCGAGTATTTGTATCATATTCCGGTCGCGGTTTAAAATGGTTTTAAGTAAAAAAAAGATGTTGAAATATGTTATATATAGCATTTTATATGCAGCTAATGGCTACACCTTGCTTAGCAATACTGTAAACATTCTTTATTCATATGAAAATATCAAAAATCACACACAAACCACATATACTCGAAATCGTGCATTTATTAGCTTCTTGTTTCAGGTGAAGAGATGTGTCTTAGCTTTGTTATCACGGAGGTCAGAATGAGGAAGAGTACACAGCAGCGCGTCATGCAGAAGGGCGGGATTATTGTCACGTTAAACCACGTGAGATGATTGACAGCTCTATAGCGAATAAGAGAGCGCAGAGAACTGACACAAATCAGGAAGAGGAGAGATAGATCCATAGACAGATCTCGCTGTTTGAGCTTCAGATCGCATAATTTAGTGGAACATAAAAATCATTATTTCTCCAAATATGTGCACCATTGGACTAAGAGCCCTGGCGGATGCTGTATGTATGTATGTGAACACAAATAAACCGGAGAAAACGTGAATGACTGCTTTATGAGTGATGATTTCTTTTCAAAATAACGAACGTTACAGATTAATAATTTTGCACTCCTGTCATAAATTAAGAAATTAATGTCACTGCAAACCAGTTTTATCATAAACATTGGTCTATCGAAGCTGGAGTTTTAAATATTTCTAATGATGCTCAGTTTGTCTAGATCAAATAAGTAAGAGTGTGATGTTTTAACGAATAATGAATATTGAACAATAATCTGGGGCCGTCTGTGATCTTTGCTACAAAAGGGGTTAAATGAGTGTTTTTGGTGATCCAGTTCGGTAGGTGGCACTGTAAAAGAAAACTAGGGTCCTGAAACTGCGGTCCTAAAACTGGGGTCCTGAAACTGCAGCCTCCGGTTGTGCAGGAATACCAAAGCCCGTCTACGGAAAGCCTGGGCACTTCCTATTAGCCCCGTTGTATCATCTTTGGTTGCAGTTCCATTCGAATTCCACTGGAGGTGATCGCGAGCGAGCGCAGAATGAATGGGAGTCTATGGAGCTAAACGGCTAAATGTATCTCTTTCTCCTGCTTGTCGTTGAATAAACGTAGATTTTATTGTTGATTCCTTAAGTTCAATATAGATTATAGGCCAAAAGTCGAATGAACGGGTACTTATGTCCTTTCGATTTCTTACAGGTTAGGCCGTTGTTGGCCGGAACACGCTAGCATTCTGCTACTGTGTGACGTCATCACATGTTTAAACTGATTTTTAGAACAGATAAATGAACTTAAAAATGCAATTTTCAGCAGAGTGTATTATCTTTGCCCTCCCTTTTGAATGCAACTTTCAAATTACTTGACAAAAAATTATATCCTGAGAAAAGTGGATTTCTGGGGGTGAAACCCCATAGACTCCCATTCATTCTGCACTCGCTCGCGAGCGCCCCCGCATGGACAGAGACGTGTTACTGCAGCCAGTCCAGAAACCGGAAGTAACCAGACAGTGCCAATTCTCCCCTTATTAGACATTCTCTGGGAATGGGCTATATGCACGTACAAGTTCCGCATTTGACGCAAGGATGCTCTTCCGTTTCCGGTTGGGGAGATTAAAGCGGAGGAAAAACCGAGGAAAACGGGATTATGGCAGAGTCTTCAAAAAGTACTGTCCTCCCGTCTTTGAAAGGAAACTTTCATATGTTTAGATGTAATTTTAAATATAATTATGTTTATTTCATATAATTTTAAAAAGAAGCATAAACAAAACGAGGGGTGTCTGTTTTGTCTGTTTTTGTGACTAACGTTTCTTTAGTATAACCATGGAGTATAAAATTCAATATAAATTCTTGGTATTGCATTGGACTCTACGATCGGCGGAAGTTATCTATGGAAGAAAAACAGAATCAAAACCTTCCACAAATGCACGCGAGAGATCCACACACACACACAGAACAATCCACAAATGCACGCGAGAGATCCACACACACGCAAATCAATCCACAAATGCAGGCCAGAGATCCACACACACACGCAAATCAATCCACAAATGCACACCATGAGATCCACACACACACAAAGCAATCCACAGATGCACGCGAGAAATCCACACACGCAAATCAATCCACAAATGCACACGACAGATCCACACACACACAAAGCAATCCACAGATGCACGGGAGAGATCCACACACGCAAATCAATCCACAAATGCACGTAACAGATCCACACACACATAGCAATCCACAAATGCTTTATCTGTACCTGTAATTTCATGCACAGCGAATCACGTGATTTTTGAGACTGTTGTTCCGCGGCATTGATTCACAAATGCACACGAGCTGATCTGTCCACAAGCCTGTATCTGTCCACATTACCTGCGAGGATGCGATATGATGTCTTCCTCCAGAGGGCGCTAACCGGCCTTTGAGCTGAGTCTTTCAAAGGGCTGGATTCATTTCTTTTTCTGACAACTGAAGTCTAAACATTTTTAACTAAATATCATATACATAAATGCAAATATGGAGTAAAACCAAACCTCCTTTTTTATTCTTCAACGTATAATCAGAATATATAGCCTATTAAGAAAACCATTCATATAACGAGACGGCTTTAAAGTCTTTCAATTATTTCTGTAACTGTTAGCCAACTACTAGGCTGTACTACGTTTTCTTTTGTTTATATTATTGTAATTCTGAATGTACTTTGTGGTAATGTAATAACTCCTCCCCCCATAATATATTTTCATCAATTACTTATGTTTTGCTTTCCTTATTTTTAAAGAAAGGATGAATGCTTCCACAATTTAACAAACAAAGTAAAAGATTTCTTTCAAAAGAATTAACAAGTATTACCCTCAAGCAAACAATTCTCAAGCAAACCATTACCTGCAAAAGTTTGAGATTTGCCTCAGTCGCTCCTTTTGCGGTGAATCAGATTAACCAGTTGTTCGTCTTTTTCAATCTGTCCATTTACTAAAAAGCTTTTACAAAATATTTCTAAGTTTATTAAGAGTTAAATAGTAAAAGTGTGTGTGGGGGATATTATTTCAACCAACTAAATAATGAGACTGAATGATATACTCAATTCAAGGCAATGTTTATTACAAAGCAACCTCAACATGAAAACCATTTTAAATTGAGGTAAACAGATTAGGTTTGTGTGTGTGTGTGTGTGTGTGTGTGTGTGTGTGTGTGTGTGTGTGTGTGTGTGTGTGTGTGTGTGTGTGTGTGTGTGTGTGTGTGTGTGTACACATTAAACTTGCAATACACATACTCAATTTAAAGTGGTTTTCATGTTGTGGTTGCTTTGTAATTGCTGAAAATATATTATGGGGGGAGGGGTTATTACATTACCACAAAGTACATTCAGAATTACAATAATATAAACAAAAGAAAACGTAGTACAGCCTAGTAGTTGGCTAACAATTACAGAAATAATTTAAAGACTTTAAAGCTGTCCTGTTATCCGAATGGTTTTCTTAATAGGCTATATATTCTGATTATACGTTGAAGAATAAAAAAGGAGGTTTGGTTTTACTCCATATTTGCATTTATGTATATGATATTTAGTTAAAAATGTTTAGACTTCAGTTGTCAGAAAAATAAATGAATCCAGCCCTTTGAAAGACTCAGCTCAAAGGCCGGTTAGCGCCCTCTGGAGGAAGACATCATATCGCATCCTCGCAGGTAATGTGGACAGATACAGGCTTGTGGACAGATCAGCTCGTGTGCATTTGTGAATCAAGGCCGCGGAACAACAGTCTCAAAAATCATGTGATTCGCTGTGCATGAAATTACAGGTACAGATAAAGCATTTGTGGATTGCTATGTGTGTGTGGATCTGTTACGTGCATTTGTGGATTGATTTGCGTGTGTGGATCTCTCCCGTGCATCTGTGGATTGCTTTGTGTGTGTGTGGATCTGTCGTGTGCATTTGTGGATTGATTTGCGTGTGTGGATCTCTCCCGTGCATCTGTGGATTGCTTTGTGTGTGTGTGGATCTGTCGTGTGCATTTGTGGATTGATTTGCGTGTGTGGATCTCTCGCGTGCATTTGTGGATTGATTTGCGTGTGTGTGGATCTCTCGCGTGCATTTGTGGATTGTTCTGTGTGTGTGTGGATCTCTCGCGTGCATTTGTGGATTGATTTGCGTGTGTGTGGATCTCTCGCGTGCATTTGTGGATTGTTCTGTGTGTGTGTGGATCTCTCGCGTGCATTTGTGGATTGATTTGCGTGTGTGTGGATCTCTCGCGTGCATTTGTGGATTGTTTTGTGTGTGTGTGTGGATCTCTCACGTGCATTTGTGGATTGATTTGCGTGTGTGTGGATCTCTCGCGTGCATTTGTGGATTGTTTTGTGTGTGTGTGTGTGGATCTCTCGCGTGCATTTGTGGATTGATTTGCGTGTGTGTGGATCTCTCGCGTGCATTTGTGGATTGATTTGCGTGTGTGTGGATCTCTCGCGTGCATTTGTGGATTGTTCTGTGTGTGTGTGGATCTCTCGCGTGCATTTGTGGATTGTTCTGTGTGTGTGTGGATCTCTCGCGTGCATTTGTGGAAGGTTTTGATACTGTTTTTCTTCCATAGTTATCGAGCATCCTTAAACCTTCACCGGAAATACCACCGTGCATAGAGCCCATACCCTTCTCGTTTCATTCATGATTGTTTGCTGTGTTGAGTATATTTGGCATAGCAACAAGACACTGATTGGTCGAAATCACTTCAGCCGTTATTGAATTTTCCGAACTGACTGCGGAAGCAGCTACACGACTGCAGCGCGGTACAGCCTTACAGGGTTTATTTTAAATATCAAACTTTAAGAAGACAAAGTTTAAAGGTGAGTTCTGATAATTTATGTTTATATTTAGTTCACAAGTCGAAAATATAAATGTTTCAGCCACTTAGGCATAGCAACATGAAACTGAATGACGAAGGCCGCTGCAGCTGTTACTGCATTTTCAAATAGACCGGAGAGCGGGAAGCAGAGCACAACACCACAAACATGGCTTTGCCCGCTTTATCGTCAGAAGAACTTTAGAGGTTGGACTCAAATTACAAGACGAAGAGAAGAGGAAATTCAAAGGTGGGTTTTATGTTTAAGTTAATACAAAATGTATAAAGCTGTACAGCCAGTCAACATGACACTAGCGAGTGTAAATAGCGTAATTGACGTTAGAATCCAGTCAGTGATATCAGCCGTCTGCAAATATATTGTAAAGCTATTGAATTTCTGTGCCGTAAGTACACATTTAATACGTAATTATTGTAAATGAATGCTTAACCAGAGGTGCCATGTATTTTACATTAATCCATAATATTGTAGCATGCAGTTGTTGAATGAACAACGTGATTGAACTCTAAACAGATAAAATAGTTGATCACTCGTTCTCTGTGTAAATGAATGCTTTTACCTGATTCTGCCCTGTGATATACATGTCATTTATTTTATCAGATAACTTTTATTGAAACTCAGCAAATGTGTCTTTGATATTTTAGATCATGAAGATGATGAGGTAAACTGACTGATCACATCTGAAAGTCTGCCTGGGTCCTCAGCTGTGAGGCAAGTATCAGTACAATGAGTTATTTGAGGTTCTTAATCTTAGGATATTATTTTTTTCTGATGAGGTTGAATTTTTAGTCCTAAGAGTTTGTTTGCCATAAGGACAAAGTGATGTCAATCTTGATAAAGCACAGTAAAACTGCACTTCAAATGAAATCTGTCATCTGAAAGATTTCTGTCACTTAATTAAAAGTATATTCACATAAAACTCTGACATTCATAAAGTATGGTAGCATACAGGTACCAAATGTCAATTTGAAATGTAACATGCACAATGGCAATGCAATGTGTACAATGGCAATGTATTTTTGTATTTGAATTTACATTTTCCATACTGTATGTGCAACATCTGAAGCAAAAAAAAAATTAAAATCAACAATATAATATTTTGCATTACTACACTAGCTTTAACATATAGTTTAAACATAAATTTGAACATTTGTATACATTTTTAAAAATTACAATTAAAATCTATTACAGAAATTAGATGTTTAACATGTTCAAGCAAATATTGTAGCAAAATGATAATTAAGTTATATTTCCTAGTTGCATTTACACTCAAAGTTAAGGCGCTTGATGCAATGATTGCATTTTCAAATCCACATTTAATTTTGCTACGTTCATCGTGGGTATTTAATAAAAATGCAATCATAAGTGTCTTAACTGTGACTGTAAATGCAATTAAGAAAAAATAGCTTTTAAATGATCATTTTGCTACAATTTTAGCTTGAACATGTTAAAGGGATAGTTCACCCAAAAATGAAAACTCTGTCATTAATTATTCACCCTCATGTCGTTCCAAACCTGTAAGACTTTCGTTCATCTTCAGAACACAAATGAAGATCTTAATAATGAAATCTGAAAGCTTTCTGACCCCCCATAGACAGCTAAGCAACTACTACTTTATTGTTTAAAAGGTTCATAAAGTGATCGTGAAACTAATCCACATGAATTGAGTGGTTTAGTCTAAATTTTGTGAGGACATGATTGCTTCCTTTATGATGAACAGGTTGAATTTATGCTTTTATTCAAACATAAACATTAATCATTTCACACATCAGAAACGGTAAACAGAAGCTCAAGCATGTTCGCTTGACATGCGAGAACAGATGAGGTTCACTCTCGTGTGTTGCGCAGCACGTTTGAGAAAGAGGTTTGTTCTCGCGTGTCAAGCATGTTCGCTTGAGCTTCTGTTTATGTTCACTAATCAATGTTTAAATGTAAAGAAAAGACTAAATTAAATCTGTTCATCATATAAAGCAATCGAGTCTCTTCAGAAAATTTGAACTAAACTGCTCAATTCAAATGGATTGGTCTTACTATCTCTTTATGAACTTTTTGAAGCATCAAAGTTTTAGTTGCTTAGACTGTCAGTGGAGGGACAGAAAACTTTTGGATTTCATTAAAAAGATCTTCATTTGTGTTCTGAAGATGAACGAAGGTCTTACAGGTTTGGAAAGACATGAAGGTGAATAATTAATGACAGAGTTATCATTTTTGGGTGAACTATCCCTTTAAACATCTCTAATAATTTTTGTAATACATTTTAATTAAAATTTTGCAACTTATAAAAATGTTAAATATATGTTAAAATTATATGTTAAAACAAGTGTAGGAAATGGCTAATTTAATAATATTATTCAGGGCTCCAGACTAACTTTTTTCACTAGGGGCACAACCAGAAAATTTAGGAGCACACACCGTAAATCAACATACTAACCAAATATTTCAACTAATTTCCAGTGTATTACTATTTAGTATTTACTAATAAATACTTTGATAATAGATGCAGAAATTACAATGCCTTTGCACTCTGACTTGAGGCTAAGATTGTGTTTAACTAGTGTATTAAACTGTGAAGTGCCTGCACTGTTGGCAAACTTAGTGTTCCCCGCAGTTATGGGGTAGCGACTGCAACATTCGCAGTTCATGGAATTCGTCTCCTTACAGTACTACCTCAACCAGCTGAATTCTCGCAGACAGTCTTCCCGAAAATGGTGTGTTCGCCGGCCTTTTTGCCACACAAACTTCTCACTCTGAATCATCATCCGACTATGACACTGTACTAGGGCTGCAACGTTTCAAATATAGCTCACGGTTCTGTTTGTATCACGGTTTTAGGTTCACGGTTTTGGTATGATTCGGTATGTGCTATGTTCAGGGGAAAAAAGACTGCTGTCAAATAAAATAAAGAAACAAATAATCTAACAACAAGCGAAAGCACAAATAAATACAATAGAGCAAAGATACTAATAAAATAAACTATGACTTTTCAGGTCTAACATTAGTTTTCAGGTACAGAAGTTGAATAAAATAATCAAATGTAAAATAACATTGCCTATTTGACTGTATAAATTAAAGAATAATTCTTATTAAAGTTACAAAGGCTATTCAATTCAGAGCTGATTCAGTAGATAAGTTCACTTAAGGCATAAGAGAAACAGACTATGTCTGCTAGGATACTCATCAAGACGGACATGTTGACATACTTTTTGATGTGAATTTGTCCATTCAAGTGCAAAACTTGAAAGAGAACTCAATATTTGCGCGCTGTCATACATCTATGCCTGTCTGAGATTAGTAGCCTACACATACACGCGATCGCGCGCGAGCACACGCGCACACACACGCGCACAAATCTTCTAGACGCGAGTTATCTTTCTCTTGAATGTTTACATTGGCAAAGCTTAACTGAGTTTAGTTTAAGCTTTGCCAATGTAAAGCTTAAATGAGTTTAGTTTAAACACCGATGGTAACGTCTGCAGTTCAGGCAACGGCTGCGCTCGTGCGCTATCAACTCCCGGGTGATGACGGCATAAATGACAGGTCATGTTCGAGCATTTGGCACTCACATTGAACAGTCTTTAGTCATTTTGTTCATGTTTTCTTGATTATCGCTGTTGTAATGTATTATTTTGGAAGCCAGCAACTGAATTTAACTGCCACACTAGCCGCAGGTCGGAAGAACGGAAGAACTGAGATCATTGTTTAGACGCACATAGCAGGTTGTGATATTTGTCTCCGTCTCCTTCCCACAGACGTATGGTTTAAACACGCGCTCAAATATCTCTAGAACCCTCCCTCTCCACACATTAGACACTTACACTTACACCCTATTCTTCTCACACTCATTGGTACACATTCCGGATTCATTGATAAGCCCCTTCCACGTTTAACATGTAAAAAAAAAAAAAAAAAAGGGACAAATTTACTGGTCGCACATGTGCGACTGGATGTAAAATTCAGTCGCACACTCTCAAATTTTGGTCGCAAATGTGACCATTTGGTCGCAGTCTGGAGCCCTGTTATTGAATTTGAATTGTCACTTTGCCCCAAACATTGCACATGGTATGGAAAATGTAAATTTAAATACATTGCCATTTTACATTTGCTACCTCTCTTTTGCTACCTGTGTGCTACCATTAAAAAGAGATCGTAAAATAATTTGAATCGAGCAGTTTAGTCAACTTTTTTCTGTAGAGATACAATCGTTTTATATGATGAACAGATTTAATTTGGGCTTTTATTCACATATAAATATTCATCAATCCACACGTCAGTTGTGGTAAGCGGTGTGTGTTTCGCAGCCATTTGAGCTTACGCAACAACCAATGAGGTTTGTGCTCGCTTGTCAAAGCAAGTGCGGTTGAGCTTCTGTTTGTTTAATGTTTACATGTGAATAAAATCCTAAATTCAATCTGTTTATTATATAAAGTGGTAGTCTCTTCACAAAAAAAAACTAACTTCTCAATTCAAAAGGATTAGTTTTACAATCTCTATTAACTTTTTTGAAGTGTCAAAGTGGTAGTTGCTTAGCTCTCAATGGAAGGACAGAAAACTTTCCCATTTCATTAAAAGATCTTCATTTGTATTCCAAAGATGAACAACTACATGAGGGTGAGTAATTAATGACTGAATTTCCATTTTTGGGTGAACTAACCCTTTATTTACTTAATTTAAATTCTGAAAGTATCAAAAATATTGTCCATGTGACTTGTTCATCTTATTTTTTAGTGAGCACAGGGCTCCAGACTGCGACCAAATGGTCGCATTTTGCGACCAAAATTTGAGAGTGTGCGACTGAATTTTACATCGTCGCACATGTGCGACCAGTAAATTTGTCCCTTTTTTTTACACGTTAAACGTGGAAGGGGCTTATCAATGAATCCGGAATGTGTGGCAGGCCAATGAGTGTGAGAAGAATAGGGTGTAAGTGGCTGATGTGTGGAGAGGGAAGGTTCTAGAGATAATCGAGCGCGCGTTTAAATGTCTGTGGGAAGGAGACGGAGACAAATATCACAACCTGCTATGTGCGTCTGAGCAATGAGCAAGCAAACTGTTGACTCGTTTTTTCCGACCTGCGGCTAGTGTGCCAGTTAAATTCACTTGCTGGCTTCCAAATAATACATTACAACAGCGATAATAAAAAAAATCATGAACAAAACGACTACTCTTTGTAAACACTGTTCAATTTGAGTGCCAAATGCTCGAACATGACCTGTCATTTACGCCGTCATCACCCGGGAGTTTATAGCGCACGAGCGCAGGTGAGACCTGAACTGCAGACGTTACCATCGGTGTTTAAACTAAACTCATTTAAGCTTTGCCAATGTAAACAAGAGCAAGACGCGAAAGAGAACTCGCGTTTAGAAGATTTGTGTGCGCGCGTGCGTGATCGCGTGTGTATGTGTCTGAGTGTATGTGTAGGCTACATAGATGTACTCAGACAGCCATAGATGTATGACAGCGCGCAAATATTGAGTTCTCTTTCAAGTTTTGCACTTGAATGGACAAATTCACATCAAAAAGTATGTCAACATGTCCATCTTGATGAGTATCCTAGCAGACATAATCTGTTTCTGTTATGACTTAAGTGAACTTATCTAATCAGCTCTTAATTGAATAACTTTTGTAAGTTTAATAAGGATTAATATTTAATTTATACAGTCAAATATGCAATGTTATTTTACATTTGATTATTTTATTCAATTTCTGTACCTGAAAACTAATGTTAGACTTACCTCAAAAGCATAGTTTATTTTATTAGTATCTTTGCTCTATTGTATTTATTTGTGCTTTTGCTTGTTGTTAGATTATTTGTTTCTTTATTTTATTTGACAGCAGTCATTTTTTTCCCTGAACATACCGAATCATACCGAAACCGTGAACCTAAAACCGTGATACAAATGGAACCGTGAGCTATTTGAAATGTTGCAGCCTAGTATACTGTCACAGTCGGATGATGATTCAGAGTGAGAAGTTTGTGTGGCGAAAAGGCCGAACACCATTTTCAGGAAGACTGGCTGCGAAAATTCAACTGGTTGAGGTAGTACTGTAAGGAGACGAATTCCATGAACTGCGAATGTTGCAGTCGCTACCCCATAACTGCGGGGAACACGAAGTTTACCAACAGTGCAGGCACTTCACAGTTTAATCAATACACTAAGTTAACACAATCTTAGCCTCAAGCATAGAGTATGCAGTGACATGTTAATAAATCAAAACGCCACTGCTGGTTGCTTTTAGAAGACGAGGTTGTAACGTTAAATCAGAGCGCAAAGGCATTGTAATTTCTGCATCTAATATCAAAATATTTATTAGTAAATAGTAATACACTGGAAATTAGTTGAAATGTGAATATTTGGTTAGTATGTTGACTTACGGTGTGTGCTCCTAAATTTTCTGGTTGTGCCCCTAAAAATTTCAGTTGGGGGCAACTGTGCTCCTAGTGAAAAAAGTTAGTCTGGAGCCCTGGAGCATCTTGCCTTTCACCATACAGTAGCCCTGTAACCATACACCATACATTAAATCCTGTTCACAATGGCCATGCTTAAATGATGCTTAAAGTGAAAGCAATAAATATTTGTGTTAACAAAATTTCTCAAATGTGAGAACAAGCTTCTATCATAGAAGTGCAAAGTATGGAGAGGATTTACACTGTAAAATAGGGCTGCAGCTAACATTTTACTTTATATGAAGCTTTAAGTGAATCATTTAAAACTGCTTTTTCTTTTTTGTGGAAAATGTAAAAGTTGTTTTCTTATCTACATTTCAGTTCTTCCAGAAAATGGACGAATGCATGCTGTGGTTGATTTAAGGTGTTTCCAGGATTCCTTAAAGGTATTGTTCAGCTAAAAATTTTAATTCTGTCATTAATTATTCCAAACCCATAAGACCTTCGTTTATCTTCGTAACACAAATATTTTTGATGAACTCCAAGTGATTTCTGTTCCTCCATTGGGAGCCTTCGCAAATTAATACATTCAAGCCCCAGAAAGGTAGTAAAGACACCATTAAAGTAATCCATGTGACTCCAGTAGCTTAACCTCCATTTTATGAAGCGATGCAAGTGCTTTGTTTTGCTCAAAAAACAACAACATCATTTACCTTTATATTTACAAAATAATACAATCTAAAGCACATTCACAGGACAACTTCCGGTCTTGAGTCAACACCATACGCGTGCGTCACAGTGCTCCCCCTACTGGATTGCAGGTCAGTATTTTCCTAAATAAAATGGTAAATTGTGTTTTTTTGCAAAAACAAACAAAGCACCCGCATCGCTTCACAAAATTGGTCAAACCACTGCAGTCACATGGATTACTTCAATGATGTCTTTCCTATCATTCTGGGCCTTGAATGTGTTCGTTGCATTGCTCCCAATGCCTCCATTGACAAAGAATTTCATTAAAAATATCGGTAACACTTTATAATAACTGCACGCTATTAATCATTAGTTAAGCATGAGTAAACAGTTAATTCATCATATATAAAGCATTAATAGATATATAAGAAGATTATAAATATGTTTAATAATTGTATTTTCATACTTTGTTAGTATAGCATTATTTACAAACCAGTTGTTTAAGAGTTGTCAGTGTGTAGTAAATTCACACAGTAAAATGTAGTAAATTCAGGTAGTGATAAAGCATGTAGTAGTGGCCAGTTAACTATTGTGTGAGCTCATCTAAAATGAGGACTAGTTATGCCTTGTAAAGCATTTATAAAGGAGATTTAAAGACTCAGTTATCTTCTAAACAGAAAAAAGAAACAAACACAACACAGTAATACAGAACATAGAAATATTTAACAGCCTTTAAATCTCCTTTATAAATGCTTTACAAGGCATACATAGTCCTCACTTTAGATGAGCTCACAAATATAGTTAAAGGATAATTCGGGTATTTAGCACTTTGAGTCTATTTTCTAGTTTGTTTTGGATGAACTAGAGTGGTGGACTTAGAAATTTTGACAATGGGTCCTGTCTCGACTTTTTGACTATTTTAGAATCTACTGAGCGCTTCAGAGTGGATGTCTATGGGCATGCACAAACATGTCCTTAAAACAACCCTTAACATTCGTTTTCAAAACTGTGACTCTCACCGAGTGATTAGTGGTGTTCGTTGATAATCCAAAACAAGTAGCGTAGCGAAATACAGTTTCTGTAGTGTTTTATTTGGCATTTTTTAAAATTCCATTGATGTCTGTTGGAGGACTCAGTGCTCGTTGATATTACTGCGCTACTGGATACCGAAAGGGTCTGTTTACATCTGGTTGTAGTGTTTTCGCTCGGTTCTCCGTCTCTCAGAAGGCTAGCGTGAGCAGAGCAACTGCGGCAAAGTGATTGTCGCCATCAAGTGGTCGGGAGTGTGCTAACGCTTCACACTCAAATATCCAGCGGAAGTTTATACGCAGTTGTGAGGTATCTGAAAATATTAGGGGTGTAACGATACGCGTATTCGTATCGAACCGTTCGGTACGAGGCTTTCGGTTCGGTTTTCGGTACGCATTTTCAAACCGAACGGTTCGTTGAACCAATTTTCCTGCCGACCAAAATTTCGTTATTTTAAATGTAGGCGCGCGTTGCGCGTGGCAAGCGCTCTCGAGATGCTGGCGCGACCACAACATTGCCCAACATCAAATGACAAATGTAATGTAAGCGGAACGAAACTGAGCTACTCGTTATTATGTGGTTGACGGACTGTTTATCAGTTTGGACCAATGCAGCACGAGCCGATCTCTGTTACTACACAGCGCTGAGACATCCAGTAAAGAAAGCATTTGAATTCGCTATTGAACTTGAAGTAATAACATCGCTGCGAGATCTAGTGAGAAACATTCACATTTCTCCGTTATTAACAAATCAAACTGCGCTGACGTGGAAACCAGGAAGAAACATTGTGCCATGAATGAACTATTCACTGTCCACAGATCAGCAACATTCACCATGGATTTACTGTAGTAACACTAACTGTAACCATGTAAGTTTGGCAGGAATAGTAGGCTCTAATGCTTTCAAGTAACATTACGTCGGTTTTATTTTGACATTATGAATACAATTGCTGCCCTCAAATGTTAATCTGAACTAAAATAAACCTTTGTTATAACTACAACAATATAACATTTCATTTTGTCCAAGGAGCTGTTTTGTTTTCTTGCTCTTAAGAAAAGTCAAGTAGCCTATAGCTCCATCATTGCTCAACGTAAAAAAAAAATATCATACTTTATGATGTTAGTTTTAATAAAAATAATAAAAAAATCAAGGAAATTTCTCTGACATTTATTTCTTTTTGCTGCAAAAAGAAATTCTTTTTGAAAACGTACCGAACCGTACCGAACCGAACCGTGGCACAAGTGTACCGTATCGAACCGAACCGTGAATTTTGTGAACCGTTACACCCCTAGAAAATATAGTTCCACTATAGTAAATAACAGGGATTGAAATCATACATTGCGGCGATATATTTGTTTTTTAATCATCAACGAACATCACTAACCACTCGGTGAGTCGCACAGTTTTGAAAACGAACGTTAAGGGTTGTTTTAAGCACGTTTGTGCATGCCCATAGACAGCCACTCTGAAGCGCTCAGAGGCGATTCTAAAAGAGTTAAAAAGTCGAGACAGGACCCATCGTCAAAATGTCTAAGTCCACCACTCTATTTCATCCAAAACACACTAGAAAATAGACTCAAAGTGTTAAATATCGGAATTATCCTTTAACTGGCCACTACTAAATGCTTTATAACTACCTGAATTCACTCCATTTACTCACACTTTCTACGTGATCTTATGAATCACTGACAACTCTTAAATAACTGGTTTGTAAATACTGCAATACTTCATTTAGAAATGATAAATTGATCATTAATAAAGTATGAAAATACAATTATTAAACACATTATAGATATGCTTTTAAATCAACAATAAAGCATTTATAGCTGTATTTATAAACTGTTAATGCTTTATAATGTCTATTAATGCTTTATAAATGATGAATTAACTATAATAACTGCACGCTATCAATCATTTGTAAACAAAGTGTTACCAAAATATCTTCATTTGTGTTCCGAAGGTGAACCGAAGTGGGAGAGGGAGTGTGCTGTGATTGGCTGGTGTGAACCTGGCAGATCTATAACCAAAACAAATTGAATTGAATCTAAAATTTTGTTCCGTATTATTAATATATTTCGACATCCACACAGAATTGTCCATCCCATGCACAGATCTTAGAAATTACATGTTTGCCTGTCACAAGTTGTCCAAAGCCATTAAATGTAATGTTTAATTTTCATCTTCTTTAATACAGACAAGAGAGAGTGTGAAACCACCAGCTGTCTGCCAGGTAAATAGTGAAGTCGTAGTGAATACCATTAATAAACATATAATGATTATATGGTATGTACTGTATAACTAAATTTTTTGTCTTTATGTTTTTTTGTTTTTGTTTTTGTCCCCAGCGTGCCAAAAAAATAATTCTTGAACTGGAAGAAAGTGAGTTCTATTGGCAATTCATGTGTATTAGTGGTAAGTACATTAACAAAACAATTAATTTTAGTCTAAAAAATGTCAGTATAACTCTCCAAATTAAATATAGTAAACATTAAAGGCATAAATAACTTTTATATCTGTCGTCATCTATTCTCACGTTCAGACCTTTATGACTATGTGGAACACAAAACGAGAACTTTGGAAGAATGTTCTGATCTGTTCTTTCCATGTAGTGAAATTTAACAGAGGCAACTCTTTTTTTTAAACTGTAAAAGGAATAAAAAATAGCCATAAAATAGGTCCACATGACTCATGCACTGTTTTCCAGGTTGAAACAATACAATAGCTTTGTGTGAGAAAACCCCTTTCTTGATTATCTGTCTTGGTATTTCTCAATTCTTTATTATTATGCATTTCAGATTGAATGGAGTGTCTAGAGCTCTATCCCTTTGTTAGTTACAGATGTCTCTACTCAAACCAATACTTTATCCATCTCTTTTGTCCTTTATTCCAACCCATTTTCTCTTTTGTGAAATGATGTATATATGAGACTTACTCTATACTAGTACTTTTTGTTTTGTTTAACCTTTCAAGAGTATAAGTAAAGGAGAATACACTCAGCTGATCATATAATGCACATTCTTTCTGCATGGCCTTTGGAGCCCTAATAATGTATGGGTTATTTATGAAAACACTGGCTGAATGAACATTATTACATGGCTACTTGATAGTGCAACTGACCAATAGCAGTTGAGTATTCCAGCTTGTGTGTTAATGTGGTGTGTATTCTTCTCATTTTAGCTCCTGCGTCCATTTGGGCTGAAGGTCGAGACAGAACCAAACCAAAGCTGAACTGTGACCTACTGGCCATATGACAGACTTCATACTGACAACTACTGGCATGGATGCGGCATCACGTGTTTTTCAACAAAAACTTTCACCTAGAATTTAAAATGTGGAGGAGACTCCATGTCTTCATCTCTTGTGAGTGGATATCTTTTAAAACATTCTTAAAAGAACTGCTAATTTCTTCTGAATTTATAGCATTTATTGTTCTTGTCAAGTAATATTGTTGTAATCCTGTTAATGTATGTACAGTATAAATTGCAAACATGCTTGTGTTGGACACCTGTTCATAGGTTAGACATTTTAGAGGAGGTAGATGCTGTGTATTTAAAGGTGCTCCAAGTCATGTTTATTTGTACAATGTTATTTTTGTATATAAGTCATTATTACAGTGGAACAAATTGCTATTCTTTTATTTGTAAATTAGCAACTGAATTTAACCATTGCGCAGCACCACTTTATTACCAATAATTTTGTATAACTTTGTAGTCAAATTATTCTTTTATGTCACATGTGAGAACAAATGCAAGTTTATATTTTTTTTTCAAATTGTCATTTTTGTAATAAAGTCTGTATCATAGAATGATAACTTCTTTCTGTTGTTATTTTGTAGATGTTTGTTGTAATTAAATGGCTTAAATGTAATTCGAGATCATTTAGTAAAACTGCAGTTTTACTATAGTATTACTACAATATAACTGTAGTACAACCATGGTATTAAAACCATGGTTTTTAAAAATTCCAGTTACTAAAGTCTGTATCATAGAATGATAACTTCTTTCTGTTGTTATTTTGTAGATGTTTGTTGTAATTAAATGGCTTAAATGTAATTCGAGATCATTTAGTAAAACTGCAGTTTTACTATAGTATTACTACAATATAACTGTAGTACAACCATGGTATTAAAACCATGGTTTTTAAAAATTCCAGTTACTACAGTCATAGTTACTAATATGGTTTTACTATAGTATTACTAAAATACAACTGTAGTAAAACCATGGTATCGAAACCATGGTTTTGATACCGCACCAAAATACTACGGTTACTACATTCATAGTTAACTACAGTTTTACTATAGTATTACTACAATATAAACTGTAGTAAAACCATGGTATTAAAACCATGGTTTTTAAAAATACCAGTTACTACAGTCATGGTTACTATGGTTTTACTGTAGTATTACTACAATATAACTGTAGTAAAACCATGGTATCAAAACCATGGTTTTTAAAAACCATGGTTAGCACCAAAATACCGCGGTTACTACAGTCATAGTTAACTACAGTTTTACTGTAGTAAAACCATGGTTAATTTTCGTAAGGGTCTGTTGTTCCGGCTCCATCTCTATAGCTCCCTCTGTTCCTCTTCCGACTCCATTGTGACTGATCACGCAAACCGCGCTTTTTTTTGTTTTTATTTAGCTAGAGAGTGAATAAACTCGTGAAACAGAGAAGTATCCTAATGTAATCCATTGATTTCAACAATGTAACTGTATTCTAAATACCAACTATTTAAATTGTAACTGTAACGGAATACAAATACTCATAATTTGTATTCTGAATACGTAACGCCGGTACATGTATTCCGTTACTCCCCAACACTGGTCGTGACATATGTATTTTCCCGAACCCCGTGGGGAGGAAGGCCACAACATCATGGCCACCAACAAAACTAAGCAAAGATTGTTCTTGCTCCGGCTTTAACTTCTTGATATTCGGCAGCGTTGCCACAACGGACTGAATGGATTCGTTTGCATCTTTCTCTGCTGACATTACTGAACTACAACTCAAAATAACGCACAACATCAACGTCATCGTTCTCAGCCACTCCCTCTGTTCGCTGATTGGCCCGGTAAAAAATTGATCGGAGAAAACCAAAGTCTACAGCATAGTACTGAAGGAAAATGAAAATTGAGCAGAAGTACGTAGGAGGGCGGAGTCAGGATAAATTAAGATCACAATAGGAGAGAACGGCAATGGCACATGGTAAGATAATTTTGTTTCTTTACTTTTAATGAAGATGATTGTGTGTAACGCATCTGTGACTAACTTTCACTTTGATTTGCGATAGTTGCGTGTTGGCTTGATGATGCTCAGCTGCTCTCATCGCCGGTTCGCAGTGTTGGGCAGTAGCATTGCTAGAAGTAGTGACACTACTAGTTTAACTACATTTTTCAGTAGCATGGTGGTAGCGTCGCTGTTTTCTGAATCAAATAGCTTTTCAGTAGCAAAGCTCTTTTTCTGATCAAATAGTGCGGTATCGTCCACACAAGCTAACAGTTACATTTTCCCAAGCATTTCTAAAGCTCAAGCTCAAATCGGAAATACAACTGCTAAGTATCACTGATGCTGGATCAGTTAGTGACGGTGACTTCTTCTTGTTTTACGGTGGTTGGCAACCATAGGGCCATATGATTTCATTACCGCAATACGGAAAACATGGACTGAATCGCGGTATCCATGCATAAAAACGAAATTTAGCTACTGTATAACGCAGAATTTCACGGATAAAAAGTAAGTAAACTTAAATAAAATCGTGATATAGACTAGTGTCTGTGAATATTAAACTGCTTAAAGACTATTTAAAAAGGAATCATGCATGTTCTGCGTGTCTCTGAGAATTAATGGCTCAGACACACTGAAGCACCCATGACGCTTGCGATGTTTTCAGTAATGGATTGATGAACTTCATCTACACAGCCGCTCTGAGAATCACTTACTTTAGCAGCATTAGCAGCACAACTTTAATTTAGAAGGATGTCCTGTTACTTTATCCACTACAGTAAAAGACCTGGGTGTTATACTAGACCGCAACTTGACTTTCGAAAATCACATTTCATATGTTACAAGAACAGCATTTTTCCACCTTAGAAACATTGCTAAGCTACGTAACATGCTATCTGTTTCAGATGCAGAAAAGTTAGTTCATGCATTCATGACCTCGAGACTAGATTACTGTAATGCTTTATTAGCTGGTTGTCCTGCATCCTCAATAAACAAGCTACAGTTAGTCCAAAATGCAGCCGCTAGAGTTCTTACTAGATCAAGTTTAGCTCCTGTGTATTTAACAGACCTTCTATCGCCCTACAATCCATCGCGCTCTTTAAGATCACAAAATTCGAGGCTTCTGGTCATTCCTAGGATATCTAAGTCTACTAAAGGAGGGAGGGCGTTCTCACATTTATCTCCTAAACTCTGGAATAGCCTTCCTGATATTGTTCGAGACTCAGACTCGCTGTCCCAGTTTAAAACTAGATTAAAGACGCATCTCTTTAACCAAGCATTCACTTAATGCTTACCTTTTATACTACTGCTGGATCAGTTCGAATGCATTAATATTATGAACATCAGCTATGCTAATTATTTCCCATCTGTCTTTCTGCTGTTATCTCGGGACGCTAGTCCCGAGGTAATTAGCGTTCGTCAGCTCCAGTTTGTATCCAGCCTCTCACGGAGACTTCAGATGCCCCAACACCTGTGATGAGACGACTAAACGCCTGTGGAGAGACGACTCGACGCCTGTGAAGAGACGACTAAACCGGCGATATGTTATGCCTAAATTTATACATGATTAACTAACTGTATTTTTCTTTGTACATTTCTGAAATGCACTTTCTGTAAAGCTGCTTTGAGACAATGTGTATTGTGAAAAGCGCTATACAAATAAACTTGAATTGAATTGAATTGAATTTTAGCTTGATTTGAGAAAAACTATTGTCATATAAAAAAAACAGACTCAAAGGTCTAGCTAGATGGCAACCTGTCAAAATAAAAGGTTGGTTTAACCTTTGAAGAAAGTTTTGCTTAAATCATTAGGCCTACTTTTGAAATAATTGGTCATTACAATTTTAACCATGAAAAAAAACTGTTTCATAGTGCCCTTAAAATGTAATTTACTTAAAAATGTTAATAAATTATTGTTAAATTGTATAGGTTTTGTGATTTCAATTAATTACATGCTTTTGATTAATAAAATTTTAAATAACCATTGGGAGTTCAGAAAAATGAAAACAAAATAAAACTGAATTTGGAATGTGGGAAAAAATAAAACGGATTTCATAGGGCTCTACAAACCAGCTTTTTGGTGCATTACCACCACCTTCTGCTCCGTATGGTGTGACATCAGGTACCAATATCAATCCTTGGGCTGACACGTGAGAAATGGAAAAAGATGCACACACTCTTGACACCTGGTTTTGTTATAGTTTTATATAGTTATATGGTTTTATATAGTTATGTTTTTTTTTATTGGCCAAATTGATTTGGAACAGTTGTTGAATAAACAATTGAACTGACAAATTATGCCTGCCTATATGTTTGATTGACAATTTTATTGATCACTGAGATAGCATTGAAGTTGGTTCAATATAAAAATTAAATTAGAAAAAGTAGCTTAGATGTAGTAAAATACTTTTGCCATATTGATGTAGCTTAGCTTGCTACATTTCCCAGGGTGGTAGCTTCAGTGTAGTGAAGCTATATTTAATGTAGAGTAACTGCTAGCTTAGCTCACTAAATTTTCTAAGTAGCTTGCCCAACACTGGCGGTTCCCAGTGCACTGCAGTGGTGCTGTAATATCTGACTATAACATGACATATAGGCCTAGCCTATAATATGCTCTCACATGTTTATTTTGTAGCATTGTTGGGAGGAGTAACATTACATATCAGTCCCTCCAGAAAAACACGATTATGCGATCGCTGAATTCAATGCATAATCAGCCAAAGTCCGCATATTTATGCGGGGGTCGCATTTTTTCAAATACTCCGCAATTTCGCCGCATAAATTGCTGATTTCCGTGCAAAATATGCGGGGCTTGCATGATTTCATAATCCCCGCATTTTCGTTGCAAAAAATCACATATATATCTTAGCAGAAAGTTGAAAAATGTTGCGTTTGCTTCACACAAGAGCAGCCATTTCCCCCTGTTGGCATGGGAACGTTATGAAGTTACGTAATTACGCGACGTGAACATCATCGAAAAGCTGTAAAACAGGAGTACACTTTATTTTTAAACATTTAAGAAGAAAAATATGGATAGCTCAAGACTGAAGTTATTGACAGACAGACTCACGGAGGCGATTGGCATCTCACAGATCGCACTTTATTCCCAAATCGAACTCGTATAACGGTCTGTCACATGTTCTACCGTCCACATCGTTACTTAATAAACAAAATAAGATAAAAGAAGTAGCATCAAACATCGAACATGGGGTGTTTACTGAACACTGTTCGAGGCGCATGGCGGCAGACAGTTCAACAGGGAGCGCACAGCTCTTAAAGGGGCCACACCTTATTTCCACTCGTCACAGTCTGGAATAAAACAAGATGAGAAATTAAATATTTCCAGCACTTTCTGTGATGTAGTATGCTTGCTTATCATAGGAAGTAATAAGAAATGACTCTTTACAAGGTAGTAGCCTAGTGAGAACAGGGTGTCCGGGGAATCACTTTTTTTTTTTTCTCTTTTTCATCAAACCGCAGTTTTTGCAAGTTCCCGCAATTTTTGCAAGTTCCCGCAATTTTTGCAAGTTCCCGCAATTTTTGCAAGTTCCCGCAATTTCATCGCAAAAAATTGCATAAATATCCCGCATATTCCATCGCATTTTTAAAGAAAACGTCCGCATATTTATGCGGGGTCGCATTTTTTCAAATACTCCGCAATTTCGCCGCATAAATTGCTGATTTCCGCGCAAAATATGCGGAGCTTGCATGATTTCATAATCCCCGCATTTTCGTTGCAAAAAATCACATATATATCTTAGCAGAAAGTTGAAAAATGTTGCGTTTGCTTCACACAAGAGCAGCCATTTCCCCCTGTTGGCATGGGAACGTTATGAAGTTACGTAATTACGCGACGTGAACATCATCGAAAAGCTGTAAAACAGGAGTACACTTTATTTTTAAACATTTAAGAAGAAAAATATGGATAGCTCAAGACTGAAGTTATTGACAGACAGACTCACGGAGGCGATTGGCATCTCACAGATCGCACTTTATTCCCAAATCGAACTCGTATAACGGTCTGTCACATGTTCTACCGTCCACATCGTTACTTAATAAACAAAATAAGATAAAAGAAGTAGCATCAAACATCGAACATGGGGTGTTTACTGAACACTGTTCGAGGCGCATGGCGGCAGACAGTTCAACAGGGAGCGCACAGCTCTTAAAGGGGCCACACCTTATTTCCACTCGTCACAGTCTGGAATAAAACAAGATGAGAAATTAAATATTTCCAGCACTTTCTGTGATGTAGTATGCTTGCTTATCATAGGAAGTAATAAGAAATGACTCTTTACAAGGTAGTAGCCTAGTGAGAACAGGGTGTCCGGGGAATCACTTTTTTTTTTTCCTCTTTTTCATCAAACCGCAGTTTTTGCAAGTTCCCGCAATTTTTGCAAGTTCCCGCAATTTTTGCAAGTTCCCGCAATTTTTGCAAGTTCCCGCAATTTTTGCAAGTTCCCGCAATTTTTGCAAGTTCCCGCAATTTCATCGCAAAAAATTGCATAAATATCCCGCATATTCCATCGCATTTTTAAAGAAAACGGGCCGCGTAATCAAGGATTTTTGCCCGCAACAATCACAAAAAAACTCCGCGTTTTTCTGGAGGGACTGATATGTGGTTTCAAACAGATGCATTTACACTTGTCCAGTTTCGTCTGGAATGCGGCCCAGACCACCTCCTGAAGTGGTTTGAGCGACCGGATTTACATCCGTCTCGAATGCGTTTCGGAGGGCATTTACACCTGGTATTTTTTTTTACGATCGAATAGGATAGCTATCCCATTACAGTTTAAAGAGGCCAGGTTTAAATTGCCCCCTAGGACAATTAGAGGTATATCACACACCAGACATGCACTTTCTCAGTTTATGGCCAGCAATATTGTTATGTTTAAGGACATCATTAAATTAAGATAATGTCTGTACTATGTTATGATTGTACTGTAGCTACAATTAAATACAATCGTTGCTGAGTCTGCTGTCTGAAAACTTTACCTCAAGACATACATTAACTGAATTAATTGAGAATCTCACCTGAAAATCCGATAATTTTCATCCACGCAGCTGATTTCTGTAAATGAATGTAAAACTAAATGTATCTTGTATCTATCTTAAGACAGTATACACATTAACGACGGTTTTTTTTGACAAATGTAATGTAAATTTAATATAAACTATGTAAATGGGGCTCTGTGACGCGGCAGGATTTTGAACAGGGTTCTGAGCCGTAGCTGGGTGCCGCGGACAGACGCCGAATGGCGCTGGCGGTGTGTGTACACACACTCATAGAAAATAATGTGTTTGAATTTTAAAGACTCTCGTTCGGTGTGCGACCCCCTTAAAGGAGAACTCCGGGCAATTATTAAGTTAATCTTGATCGTTACACCTTTGTGTGAGTACTGTCTATAGAAGAAAAAAAAAAAAACGGATCGGTGCTTGCAACACGGAGCTGTTACAGCAAATGCCCAGAAACAAAATATGGCATGAAGACATAAGTAGGACAGAATGAATGAAGCAAATGCAGAAACTTTGCAATATTGTTACTAGATGAGTGGAGATATCAGTTAATTTATTATCTCGGTAACACTTTATCTTACAGTGTCCTTGTTACATATGTTACATGTACTTACCATAGTAATAACAGTAAATTATGCATAATTACATGCAACTAACATTCAACCAAACCCTAACCCTATAGTAAGTACATGTAGTTCATTAATATTACTCAGTACTAATATATAATTACACTGTAACAATGACGCCTTAAAATAAAGTGTAACCCACTTTACAATAAGGTTCATTAGTTAACATTAGAAAATGTATTTACTAACATAAACTTACCATGACCAATACATTGTTACTGTATTTATTAATCTTTGTTAATGTTGGTTAATAAAAATCCAGCTGTTCATTGTTTGTTCATGTTAGTTCACAGTGCATTAACTAATGTTAACAATATTTTAATAACGTATTAGTAAATGTCGACATTAACAAAGATTAATAAATGCTGTAGAAGTATTGTTCATTATTAGCTAATATTAACTAATGAACCTTATTGTAAAGCTTTACCATTATCTCATTATAGAAAAGGTTTTACATAGTTTTAAACTTATGGGTGCTGGAATTTTTTTTTCAATATGGTATGATACTCGTAAAGTTTGTAACAGGATTGTGACCCTCCTCTTTAATGCATTACATCGAGTTTATTTATTTGTGCCAGGAAACATTGTCTTCATATGCTCCCATACATTATGCACATGGCATGGATCTTTTTGATTATTAAAGTTTAATAAAATTACTTTAAACAAAATGTCAGAGTTACTGTAAAATATGGACTAGTGGTTCTTTTAGGATGGGAACACTACAGAAAGATTCCAGCCAGAGAATCCTTTATCATCTTTATTTCCAAGATCAGGATGCCAATATACAAGTTCGTATAATTGAGTGTATGTGGTCTAAACAGAGAAAAAGAAAAAGAAATAATGCAATGGTAATAACTGATTAATAAACAAATAAAGAATACTATACTATGCTCATTGTCATCATTCACAACAGTACAGTACAGAAAATAATAACTGCCATTAATCCAGTGCAACAGAATATGTCACTATATGCCTTTTAATATCTGTACTACTGCACCTTTAAGTGGCTATGCAGAATGACACTATATTACTATAACATTCGATGCAGGTAGCACCAAATAAACAGTAAATACACTACACTCGAACACGGAAGCATATTTCTAAATGACTAACACAAATAAGATCTACATCAACATATAGAGGGCTAATTATTTCTCACAGGAAACATGTTGAATATTACAGCGCGCTCTGGTATCATGACTACACTAATTAGTCACGCAGTTCCACAAATAAACTAGTTCGCATGAACATACATACATACATTTCACAACATTCCTTGCAATGCAGTATAAACATATAACAGTAGTAAGAACTTACTTGCTTTTCATTAAACGCACACAAAAGTAAAGAAAGGGGTCTCTGAGTCTCCTCTCATCATCACTGAGCGCGAACAACTGAGCTGCGCGCTACATTTTCTGGCCAGGCGCAGTTCACGTGATTGAGCGTCCGAACGCGCTTAGGAAACCTCAGCGCTAAACAAATAGGCTTTCAGACAAAGCCGCCCCCAACTGGCTGCATGGCAGTTGAAAGAGTAGGAGAAAGTCTATTTGGTAGTCTCTTCTTCGTCCTTGTCCTCCAGAGCTGGGAGCAGGATGATCCGGGCGACTGGACGAATGTAGGTACGGTCCTTCACTTGAACACTGATAGTCCGTACACGTCCATCTGCTCCTGGATGAGTCTGGGTAATCCGTCCTACAGGCCATGACGCTCGAGGAAGTTGGGGATCCACAATTAAAACAACGTCGCCTATGGAGAGTGGCTTACCGTCTTTCCTCCACTTACTGCGCTCTTGTAGCCCTGGTAGGTAGTGGCTGATGAAGGATGACCAGAAGCGATCGGCAATGACTTGGCTGTGCCTCCAGCGTCTTCTCCCGAGGTCACTGGGGTCGTAAACTGCTTGAGGAAGCGACGAGTCGTGACGGCCCATGAGGAGGAGGTTAGGTGTGACCGGGTCTGGATCAGAGGCATCTGATGCCAAATAGCCTAAGGGTTTCGCATTCATTATGCCCTCGACTTCCACTAGAATTGTCATCAAGACAGGTTCAGGAACAGTCTGATCTTTGAGGACAACGCGAAGCGCAGTCTTGATAGACTTCACTTCCCTCTCCCATGTGCCACCAAAGTGCGGCGCACTTGGAGGATTGAATCGGAAGGATATCTGCTGTTCAGCGAGTTGCTCTCTCCACTGAGGTGCCATGGCAGCAACGGCTTCACGCAACTCTCTCTCTCCACCGACAAAGTTGGTACCATTGTCCATGAGGAGTTCGAACGGTCTGCCACGTCGAGAGATGAATCTTCTCAGTGACAGCAGGAAAGCATCTGTATCGAGGCTTTCTAATAGATCCAGATGCACCGAGCGAGTAGTCATACATTTATAGACAATACCCCACCTTTTTTCGGTGCGGCGCCCGATCCTCACTTGGAAAGGTCCAAAGCAATCAACTCCGGTTGAATAAAAAGGTGGCTTATGGAGTCGTAACCGAGCTGGTGGGTAATCTGCCATCTTCGGTACGTCAGGTTTCGCTCTCCATCGTCGGCACTCCAGACATGAATGCTGATACTTTCGAATGGCCTCTCTACCACGGATAATCCAAAACCTGCGTCTGATCTCGGCAAGAACCCGTTCTGGCCCAGGGTGCAGTAGTGACTCATCGAAATCCTTGATGATAAGCTTCGTCACTGGGTGGCTTGGGTCCAGGATAACTGGGTGGATAGTATCCAGGTCTAGTCCTTCAGCATGCCTTAACCTGCCACCAACTTTGAGTAGCTCCGTGGCTCCTTCATATTCTGGTGACAGAGATGCGAGACGACTGTCTGAAGGAAGAGTACGTCCAGCTTTGAGAGCTCTCAATTCTTCAGCAAAGCAGTCCTCTTGAGCCTTTTGTAACATTAGCTTCTCTGCTTGCAGAAAATCGGTAGCGGAAAAGTGTACTGGAGTATTAGCATCAGCCGCCCCGTGAAAGGAGCTAGCAGTTTCCTTAAGAAGCTCTTTCCAGTTGGAGAACTTACTGGGGTCCGGAAGATGTGTGGGCAAGATACTGGACACAGTTCCTACGAAGGCAGACTTCCTAAACTCTGTGGTGTCTGGTTCAAGCTCAAATGAGGGCATATTGGGCCACTCCCTTTCAGACAACTGGAGAAAATGTGGACCTTTGTTCCAGCGATGATCCTGTACCATCTCTTGAAGAGTGAGTCCGCGGGTTATATCATCAGCTGGATTACTTAGAGTGTCAACATACCGCCATTGAACAGGGTTGGTCAGGTTCTGGATTTCTGCGATACGTGTTCCCACAAACACTTTGTAACGGCAGGATTCTGATTTGATCCAGTGCAGCACAGTTGTGGAGTCTGACCAAAGAGTGATGTGCTCAGATGGTACTGCAAGCTCTGTCTCGATCACTCTAGCCAACTGTGCGCCTGTTAGCGCGGCACTGAGCTCGAGCCTCGGAATAGACAGCTGCTTACGGGGTGCGACTCTCGATCTAGCAAACACAAAGGAGACATAGACTTGCTGACTGTCATCTGTCGTCTGCATGTATGCTACTGATCCATAGGCGCGCTCCGAGGCATCACAGAAAATGTGAATGTGACGGGTTGCGTTGGCAGTATCGGCGATGGCTGGTGCATAGGAACGAGGCAGCTTGAGATGTTGCAAAGTGGGAATTTCCTGCACCCAACTTGACCATTTCTCCAGAAGGTCAGCGGGTTGGATCTTGTCGTCCCAGCCAATATTGGCCTTCCACATGTCCTGAACAAGCACTTTACATCTTGTTGTAAATGGCACAATGTATCCCAATGGATCGTAAAGCTTGGCAAGGACACTGTAGACGTTACGCAGAATAGCGTCTGAAGATTCAGCCTGGCGATGTTTGTAACTCAGGGTATCATTCAAACAATCCCAGCAGAGTCCAAGCGTGGGCTCTTGGAGGTTGTCACTGGCCTTGGATAGCCATAGCTCACTGCTAGCTGACTGTGCTTCAGGAGGTAGATGTGCTACAACTTCAGGCATGTTACTAGCCCATTGCCGGATCTCGAAACCTCCCTTGTTCAGAAGCGCTCGCAGATCATCGACTAGAACCTTGGCATACTCAGTTTTACTCACACTGTGGAGGCAATTGTCGACGTAGAACGAGTGCTCGATCACGTACAGGAGAGGAGAATCTGGTGGCTCGTGATCTCTGACGTGCTGCTGCAGAGCAAAGACTGCACAACAGGGGCTGCACGTTGTTCCGAATGGTAACACCTCCCATTGGAATATACGTGGTTCAGATGTCCTCTGCATGTCACGCCACAGGAATCGTAGAAGTGGTTTATCACTGGGCAACAAGCGGATCTGATGGAACATCGACTTAATATCTCCGCTGATGGCCACAGCATGACGTCGAAACCGCATCAGGACTCCAATCATGGTCGGACCGAGCGTTGGTCCCGGCAAGAGTTGATCATTCAGGGACAGGCCTTTAAAGGAAAAGGAACAGTTAAAGACTACTCTGTCCTTTCCATTGTGGTGCACCATATGATGAGGTACATACCACGACTCTGTGGACTTTGCTGCTTCTTCTGTTAAGATTTCCGCAACATAGCCGGACTGAACAAGTTTATCCATCTCCTTGCAGTAGGAGGCTGCTCGAACGGTGTCCTTAGCCAACCGGCGCTCAGTGCTGCGTAGGTTTGGCATCACGGCATCTTGCTGAGCACAGAGTTGGATGAATGGCTGACGACGCAACAGCGGAGTAGCGTAGCGCTGGGTACCGTCAACAGATACACGTTCGGAAGCTGTCTTTAAGAGGATGAGTGCCTGCTGGTCCTGCTTGGAACGCGTTGCATTCTTCTCACTGACATAGGGGACTGTGTCAATGTGCCAAAGACGTTCCACATTTCTGAGGAGTTCAGAATACGAAGACTCTGTGGCGATGTGCAGACAGGAAGACTGGTGAGAAGAGACTGGCATAATGTCAGAAGGACCTTGCAAGGACCAGCCTAGCCTTGTGCAGATGGCTATAGGACCGCCAGATGGGCCTGCTCTGACTGGCTGTGTAGGAGTGAGAAGCTGAGGCATATCAGAACCGATGAGTAGCAGAGGTTGGGCTCTGTGGATAGGCGTCAAATGAAGTCCTTTGAGATACTCATAGCGCCTCTGGAGAGCTGCTACTGGGTACGTGTGTTCAGATAAACTCAAACTGCTTGCTGTGAAAGCATGTGGAATCCAGAACTTCTTGTTTGGCTTGAAGATGGGGGATACATGAAAGCTAACTGAAGAACCTTTCAGCTCCTTCACCTCTTGCCGGACTGTCCTCAGATGAAGCGTCTCTGGATCCTGAGAGAGTTGTAGTTGCTCTACTGCTTGTGGAAGGATAATAGTTCTCTCCGAACCATCATCGAGCACTGCAAATGTCTCAAGAATGCGATCTCCATGATGCAGAAGCACTTTGACAACCTTCAGTAACACTCTCTGAGGGCTTCTGGGCTGCTCAATATAGACAATGGGCTTCGGATTACTGACCATCAGCACTTTATGGGATGACTCTTGGATAACATCATGCAGGACTGTAAGGTGTTTCTCTTTGCAAAGCTTACATGGGCGTTTCAGCGTGCAGGCTGTTTCAGCGTGCAGGCTGTAGCTTTGTGACCGCGGCCGCATTTCCAACATCTGTCGCCTTCCTGAATCCACTTCTTTATCTCAGCTGTAGTCAGTTTCTTGAAGTCGGAGCATGAGTTAAGGTAGTGCTCCTTATTATTGCAAAACGGACAATAAGGACTGAGTTTAAAAGCTTGGGACTTAGAATGGAAAGTCTCCTTATCGGCTGCCTCTCCAGAACAGAGGAAGACTGACGCTGTTTTATCTTTGGGCTTTGGACTACGTTGATCTCTCTTTGGAAAGGTAGGCCCTGTAGAGTTATAGAGAAGAGTAGCCCGACTGGCAAGACGCTTGGCTTGAGCCTTCATCTGGAGCCACGCAGCGAGGTCAGGCAGGGAGTAGGTGAGCTCTGAACCCGGCTGCAGGATGCCGCGAACGAGACAATATTCCACAAATCCATCTCGGTAGGAAGGAGACATTTTGCTTAAGAGACGGTCAACATGGGAGCCACACTTGAGCTCGTATCCCACAGGTCCCTCTAAAGTGCGTAGCATACCGACAAGCGACTGAACCGAGAGAGCAAAGGAGTCGAATGCCTCTGCGTCTCCTGACTTAATGGCTGGGGAGTTGAGTATTGCCCCTAGTTCACTTTGAACCAGTTGTCTTGGCTGGCCATATTTATCTTGCAGAGCCCCCAATGCAGCTGTATACGGTGCGGGGTCATACATGTATGATTTGGCCAACTGCAGAGCACTCTGAAGCTTGAGCTGGCCCAGAAGAACTTGATATTTATAGTGCTCGCTGAGATGATGGTGACTATTCATCAAGTTGTCGAGCGCCATCTTCAAAAGTGCAAATTCACTTTCTTTGCCACTCTCGAAGAAGGAAAGTGTCGGTTTGGGAATGCCATAAGATGTAGCAATCAAGGTCTCCATACCCGGGTAGGTCCAGGGTGGTGCCGTCTGAACTGGTGATGCAGTGGGTATACTGCGGTGAGAGTACTGCACTGCAGAAGGTGGCGGTGCCACTGTAACTGCTCGTGGTGGCATTGTGAAACTTGTACTGGTAGCTGAAGCCCCGACGTTCTGAGATGGGAGACTCGTTGTGACAGAAGACCTTGTCATCGGTAAAGCTCCACCTTCCTGAACTGGTGCTAGAGTTGGCTGTTGCACAGGTGGGTGCTGCATGGGAACCGATGGCACCAGAGGTGGCTGTTGAGTCGATGGTGATGACAGAGGTAACTTGGAGAACGTAGCAGGAGCTGATGACGTAGACAAGGAATCATCGTTCGTCCCCGTCAGGTAGGTCTTTACAAGACTGGCAATGTGTACCTCCTTTTCAAGTTTCTTCAAGCGCCTTCGTCTCCCCATTTCTCTAGCTATTCTCTCTTTAGCCAGATGTGCTTCCTCTTCTATTTCCTGTTGTAGATCAGCTAGCTCCAATCCTTTGATCTCCTCCTCTAAAGCAGCTTCTTGTATATCAGACGTACTTCGAAACAGATGGAGTCCGTAAGATAACCGAGAGGACCGTCGTGAATGTGTAGCTGACCGGTAACTTGTCAAACTCCTAGCCCTGGTTGACTGAGCCTGGTCTGGTTGTCCTACAGGAGTAGAGGAGGCTTGGACCACAGGCTGTTGAGAGGGCAGAAGAGTGACTTCGTACTGGGCCAAATGTGCAGGTGGACGAGGTTCTCTCTTGGGTCGGTCTGATGACTCCTGCTGCTGACCATCAGTTGATGACTCCATAGTGTCGAGGAAACCCTAATCCGGCTCGAAGGACCAATGTAAAATATGGACTAGTGGTTCTTTTAGGATGGGAACACTACAGAAAGATTCCAGCCAGAGAATCCTTTATCATCTTTATTTCCAAGATCAGGATGCCAATATACAAGTTCGTATAATTGAGTGTATGTGGTCTAAACAGAGAAAAAGAAAAAGAAATAATGCAATGGTAATAACTGATTAATAAACAAATAAAGAATACTATACTATGCTCATTGTCATCATTCACAACAGTACAGTACAGAAAATAATAACTGCCATTAATCCAGTGCAACAGAATATGTCACTATATGCCTTTTAATATCTGTACTACTGCACCTTTAAGTGGCTATGCAGAATGACACTATATTACTATAACATTCGATGCAGGTAGCACCAAATAAACAGTAAATACACTACACTCGAACACGGAAGCATATTTCTAAATGACTAACACAAATAAGATCTACATCAACATATAGAGGGCTAATTATTTCTCACAGGAAACATGTTGAATATTACAGCGCGCTCTGGTATCATGACTACACTAATTAGTCACGCAGTTCCACAAATAAACTAGTTCGCATGAACATACATACATACATTTCACAACATTCCTTGCAATGCAGTATAAACATATAACAGTAGTAAGAACTTACTTGCTTTTCATTAAACGCACACAAAAGTAAAGAAAGGGGTCTCTGAGTCTCCTCTCATCATCACTGAGCGCGAACAACTGAGCTGCGCGCTACATTTTCTGGCCAGGCGCAGTTCACGTGATTGAGCGTCCGAACGCGCTTAGGAAACCTCAGCGCTAAACAAATAGGCTTTCAGACAGTTACTGCATCCAAATTATTTGTTCATTTATATTTAAATCAAGTTTTCCATGTCTCAAGTGGTAATAAAACAACCGCTTGAATTGAGAAATATCAGAAAGCATTCATTGGATTAAGTTGTGATTTCAATAAACTGATGTGATGAATATGAACAGCTTTGTGAAGCAAAAGACGGATGGGAGATATTCTGAATTCTGTTAGTAATTGTGTTACGAGGTGTAAGGTAAAAATATTAGCCCAAAGGGGAAATTAATTATGATCAATAAAACATTTGTATCAAGTAACTGATTTGGGGATTCTTCACATAATTGGTCCACCAACACTCGTCCAGCAAATGTTTAGCGAGATATTACTCTCTTGGCCGTAAATAATATCCTAATACTGATCCAAAACCTTTTTAAGATCATGTAATAGTAATTAGCATGATTAATGACTGCAGTTTATAAGCATAAACGAACAACATCATTGTGTGTGTGTGTTTTAACTCGAGGAAAGTTGAGGAAGCACAAAAAAGGGAAGCACAAAAAAGGGCTGTAAAAGTACGTACGCCAGTTTCCACGCAAAGGTTGTGATCTATAAAAAACAAACTTCACGGGAGAATGTGCGCACCTTTAAGCAAACTTTGACCCATGCGTACGCACGTTTTGGAGATGGAGCAGTTTGGCGACACCAATGGTGAGCTGGAGCTAAATGTCTTTTTGGTCACTTTTAGACCGAAAATCCAAAAAATATTATACATACAGTATACAGAAAGATAAAACAAATAGCTATAATTTCACTCACCAAGCCTATCACATGAAGCAAACATCCATCCCTTTTTAAATGTCTGCGCCAGCGAGCGTGTCTAAATCTATCTAAAACCGTAAATCTTCATTATAATCATAAATACAGTGTTCTGTGAAATATGTTCACAATAACAGTTTAAATAAATAAAAGAATGATTTAAACTATGTTTTACTTCTGATATAAACATTTAGATTAAATATGCCATTCTGATTAATGGAGTTAGACACTTAAATTACATGAAATCATTACTGAGAAGTTACGAAGTTACAAAATTTTTATATTCAATAAATATAAATATTTGTTGTGGATGCAATGCTTTCAAACTCGTTTCCTCTGGCATGCTGTGTTTTAATGTTTTAACTACAGAGATAATTACTTATCATGATAATAGCAGATTGTCTGAGAAAATAGTTTCGTGCAAATAATGCACAACAAGGTTTATCTGTTTAAGAATATAAATCAAAAAATATTAAAAATATAAATCAATTAAAAATACTCTTTGGCCAGTGGAAAAGATTGAGAAAAACGTTCTCTGAAATGTATTTTACACTATTTGATTTATTTATTCAAAAACAAGGCAAGGATATAGGCTACTAAATTATTTTTTATTAAAGGTGCTCTATGTAACTTTTAGCGGCCTCTAGCGGTGATGTTTCAGATTGCAACCAATTTTTACAAGAGCGCTCGTGCTCGAACTCATAGACAATACCGTCTATTACGCAAATATCTCGGCGAATACTAGACGGATTCGGCGAGCACCGAGCTCGTTGGGACCATCTAGTCGAGCTGAAAAGAACCATATAAGTTCCATAGTTTTTGGTGGTGTTTTCGCGGAGATATTAGCAGAAAACCATCGGGCGCGCTGCAAAATTGCGGTGACGTCACGATCTCAGAAGAAAATCACTCGTATCTCTGGAATGCAAAGACCCAGAGAGCTCAAATTCGGGGGAGGAGGTCCCAGGGGGATCCTTGCCCGAACGCTAGAGTGGCGGGCCTCGGGGATGCCCCCTACCGAATCGCCGTTCGCTGGGACCCCTGATTTCGAACGGCTATAACTCGGGGAGCCGGGCGAGTTAGACCTCGGGGGTGGGCTGGTTCGAAAGGCCCCGTCCAGCACTAGGAACGATTAGAGTCTTGGGAATATTGATCAAAGATTGACCGAGATATAAGCCGAAAAACGTGCGCCTTTAACCGGACGTAACTCCCTGACCGTCTACAATAGACATATGTGACCCTGGACCACAAAACCAGTCTTATGGGTCATTTTCCTTAAATTGAGATTTATACATCACATGAACGCTGTATAAATAAGCTTTCCATTGATATATGGTTTGTTAGGATATGTCAATATTTGGCCGAGATACAACCTTTTGAAAATCTGCAATCTGATGGGGCAAAAAATCTAAATATTGAGAAAATCGCCTTTTAAAGTTGTCCAAATGAAGTCCTTAGCTACGCATATTACTAATGAAGGGAAATAAATAAAATTTACACCAGTGATTTACCACAACTAAACCTTTATTCACACAAAAAATCTCATTAAAATAGCCTATTTGTAATGCGATCTGGTCAAACCCATCGGCTGTCGCGCTGCACGGTTTCAGTATAAGGTCTAAAAATAGATCGAATGTCAGTTTTTTGTCAAAATTGGGTTTTCATAAAATTATTATTCTATAACATCTTGTCTATCCTCTTTGAATATATCTTGGGAAAATTTACAAGTTTAGTGCAGAAAAATTGCGATTTATAGTGGCAAGCTGAAAAGACTGTCTTACTTTCTCTTTAAGAACACGCACAGAGAGAGAGAAAAAAATCGACATTTTAATCAATGAAAGAAATAAAAACAGATTTGGGAAACAGATTATCAAAACCTGTAATAGGCTATGTCAAATTTCACCATGTGGTGGCTTTTCCCAGATCGCATCACATTTCACCAGGAACATATAAAATTGAAGAGATCCACACAACACACATTGATCGAATTCGTCGTCTTCCAGGGCATATTATTTGCCAAGCCGGTCTCTGGACATTCTGTATCATCTTCCCAATCATTTGCGAAAAAATAATTTACTATGTTCGTTACATTATTGCTGTCATTAAAGTTTAAATTGAGCAAACGCGCTATCTCAGAATCCATGGCTTGCACCGTAACCATTGCGGATTGTGTACACTGTGCACGCGAAGAAGTCACCAGCCAATGAGAGGCGCTGTAGCAGGCCGTTGCTAGGAAGAAAACGTTTTTTTTTACACGAGAAAGTTTTGTTTTAACGCTCTCTATTGGCTTACTGCTCTAATGACGTTGTGGAGAGTTATGAAACCGAAAGCTGGAAATCTAAGCTTGACAACGATACCAAACTTAGCAGCGAGCGAGTTTTTTTAGGCGTGTTTTCTGACTTTTTTTGCGCGATTTTGCTGCATCCACTCACAAAAATATTTTTTATATATATTTACGGTAGGAAATTTACAAAATATCTTAATGGAACATGATCTTTACTGAATATACTAATGATTTTGGCATAAAAGAAAAATCGATCATTTTGACCCATACAATGTATTGTTGGCTGTTGCTAAAAATATACCCGTGCGACTTACGACTGGTTTTGTGGTCCAGGGTCACATATAAGGAGGTACAATAGTATATAAGGAGAGAGGCTCAGGAGCGCGCATGCACATCACATACATTGGATTTCGCGGTAAATCCGACCCGGAGACTTCACATAGAAATAGGAATACTGGCCTTCAGAGGTAATAGCAAAACTCGACAAGTGGATCATTGTAATGTGCGATTACAACCCCTTCACACGCCATTTTTGGCTTTCAGACGCACGTACACTTTTAGTAAGGATTCTACGCACAGTTTTATAAATGAGCCCCCAGATGTCTGTTACCAATCAAATTAAATAATTTAGACCGAAAAATTACCTGCATTTAAATAATGTTTTGAGTTTCTTTTTTAAATGTATATGAATATACAAATAAGAAAAGTTGGAAAGAATGATAGCCTACTATTAAACATGAAATTAAACCGCCAGTAGGTAGTGGCAGGTGACCATCTTAATGACTCATTAGGGATGCACCAAAAGTAAAATTATGGGCCAAAACCGAAAGATTATGAATAAACCAAAACGGACTGTAAAAAAAAAGTACTTTTTTATTTTCAATTATTTTTTGTATGAGTGTATTATTATTAGACTTTATAATGAAATTCACAAATTTAATGAATATGTAATTTATAATATATATAAAATTTATAAAAGACAAGCCAAAAAATAAAATAACCAGACTTTTATTTAAAGTAACGCACCAAAATTGGACAGAAAATAGGCCTATATTAAAATAATATTAAATACCAATATATTAATATCAAAATATCAATATATTATCCTTCATTTAGTTCTATGCAGCAGAATCAGATTTAACAGATTTATTTTTTTTAACTTTTATCAAAATATAGTCCTACAAACCTATTATTATGAGACCATGTGAGCAGATATCAGTTATGGATAGAGGACCAGTGAACAAGAGGGAGGCGTCATTTTACCAGCGTCGCCCAGTATGGCGAATGGATAGTGCCATTTCTAAGACCACCCTGAAGAAGAAGGAGCAGTCTAAGCCTTTCGTCGCCGTCAGTCCGTGTCTATTTTTGAATGAGATTGAAAGAGACAACAGACCGGCGGCGACGTCACAGTGGGAATGTATACCTGACGGCGTATGTGAGAAATGCATGTGAGACGTATGTGTGGCGACCGCGTATGTGAGAAATGCATTCAAAAAAATCATGTACGTCAATACACACGTCGTCCCCACGTATGTCGCCTTTAAAACATTTCAAAGTTTGCATTAGTAGATGTACTTGTTATATGCTATTGCGTTTACAGTAATTTGTTCACTTATTTCCCAAAAAGGGCCACTAAGGGGGAATTACTATAAGTTTATTCGCTCACACTTTATTTTAAGGTGTCATTGTTACAGTGTAATTATATATTTAAGTAGCCTACTGAGTAATAATAGTTAACTACATGTACTTACTATAGGTTTAGGGTAGGATTAGGGTTTGGTTGAGGGTTAGTTGCATGTAATTATGCTTAATTTACTGTTATTACTACGGTAAGTACATGTAACATATGTAACAAGGACACCGTAAAATAAAGTGTTACCGTTTATTCAATGTTTGCTATACACTACCAGTCAAAAGTTTTTTAACGGTAAGATATTTTAAACAGTAATATTGTGAAATATTTATACAATTTAAAATAGCTGCTTTCTATGTGAATATATAGTAAAGTGTAATTTATTCCTGTGATCAAAGCTGAATTTTCAGCATCATTACTCCAGTCTTCAGTGTCACATGATCTTTCAGAAATCATTCTAATATGATTATTTGATGCTCAAGAAACATTTATGATTATTATCAGTGTTGAAAACAATTGTGTACAATTTTGTTTTCAGGATTATTTGATGAATAGAAAGTTCAAACCAACAGCATTTATCTGAAATTTGCCAGCACAGAAATAAATTACATTTTAAAATATATTAAAATTGAAAAGTTTAAATTGCAAAACAATTTAAATTGTATAAATATTTCTCAATTTTACTGTTTTTGCTGTATTTTGAATCAAATAAATGAAGCCTTGGTAAGCAGAAGAGACTTCTTTTAAAAACAATGTAAAATCGTACTGTTCAAAAATCAGTAGTGTAAATATATTGTCTGTTACGTTAGTGTGTAATAAATAAATAAATAGCATGTTTTTTAACATCAAAGGCATTCTTTTTTTTACCAAACTGGACAGGTATCAGCAGTGTAACTGATCTGATCAAGACAAAATAACTATCTGATCAAGACAAAATAACTGAGTATCTGATGTCATGTGACAAGTCAGATTAGCTTTTCCACTCTTGCAAACAGAGGTTATGAGGTGAGGAGAGACATCATGTATCATTGCAACATTAACAGACAGGGTCCAATTTGTAATATTTTAAAGAATACAATGAAATTAATATAAACTTTCTGACAGTGTGTGGGACATCTGACTACTTTCCAAGAAGGGGCGCAACTGAATTACAAATATTCCATCAACCATGGTAGACAAAAAGCACCTTGGAGAAACTCAAAAGCAGTGCAAAATATGAAAAGACAATGCAGAAAATGTGGCAGAAGACAAAACTTGTAGTCCATTATAACATCTACAAAGACAGCATCCATGCTTTCAATATGGAACTAGGCAAAGCTATACAGACTTTCTTCTCAAATATTATAAACAGCAACTTAAACAACACGCACTCTTTTTGCTACTGTAGAGAGACTGACAACTCCCCAAGCCAGATTCCCAGTGAAATGCTCTCAGACAGCAAGTGCAGTGAGTTTGCTTCTTTCTTCTCTGAGAAAATCAATAATATCATAAAGGTGATCAGCCCATCCTTGAGTTGCGCTGGGGTCAAACAGATCAGACCACTACCTGAGAAAGTAGTTACTGAAAGTAGTTAGTAGTTGTCTGAATTCTATTAAATTGATGGCAACATTTTGAAAGAAACCGTACAGCACCTTAAAACATCAACCTGCGCTCTTGACGCACTTCCCACATATTTTTTCAAAAGTGTGTATACCTGTTTAGAAGCAGATCTCCTAGAAGTGGTAAATGCCTCACTTCTCTCTGGGAGTTTTCCAAACTCCCTGAAAACTGCAGTTGTCAAGCCCCACCTGAAAAAGACCAATCTGGATAAGACCATATTAAGCAATTATAGACCGATCTCAAATCTTCCCTTCATAGGCAAGATCATTGAAAAAGTTGTCTTCAAGCAGCTGAACAAATTCTTAAGCTTGAATGGATACTTTGACAATTTTCAATCTGGTTTCCAATCGCATCACAGCACAGAGACAGCGCTCATAAAGATAATAAACGATATTCGCTTAAATACTGATACAGGCAAATTATCAGTGCTGGTACTACTCGACCTCAGTGCTGCATTTGACACTGTCGATCACAACATACTTCTTGACAGGCTGGAAAACTGGGTGGGGCTTTCTGGGATAGTCCTAAAATGGTTCAGGTTCTACTTAGGAGGCAGAGGTTATTATGTGAGTATAGGAGATGAAGGGTTACAAAGTTGTGAGTGGTTTTATTAAGAGTGAACATGGTGAATCTGACTGCAGTAGATGTGAAAGATATGAATAAAATTGATGTTTATTCAGCCAGCTCACATACCTGTATTTTCTTCCTGTTTTTGGTCACCGTGTCACCGTGTTCACTCTTAATAAAACCACTCACATGGCTGTGCACTTGTAATGACACATCAAGGATGTTAAGAGGCTAAAAGCAGGTTTAAAACTTGCCCCGTTTAAGTCAACAGGGTGTAAATTTTAAAAAGAAAATAACACGGTGTAGGAAACACCGATTTTTGTCGTTGTTCTCTGTACTGACAGCACTCCAAATTTACAAACAAATTACCTCAATGTTAAAATTGACCGGAGATCTCCTTTAAGAAGGGCATTGATCAGCAAAATGCATCTATATGACATGCGTTAACAGAAGTCACACAGTTAACCCTCTGAGGTCTGAGGTGTTTTCTGGGTCCTGGAGGTGTTCTGAAATGCTCTGACATTTGTGCTTATTTCTGTTACTTGTGACATTTTCATGGCTAAAGTCTGATTACACTGTATTCAGCACAAACTCTGCTACAGTAATATGTCAGCAGCATGTATGTACAAGTTTTTAGTTTTGAGATAATGACGTTTATGCGTGGTTTGTGAAAAAACAAAAAAACATTTTCACTGAAATAAGGTCATTAAACCCATACTAATTATTTCTTCACAAGAATTTTGAAAATTGTATCATGTGGCCTAGAATATTTGCTTCAAAACTATGTGAAAATCATCGTGACTACTCATTCAGATAAGACAATATATTGACTTAAAATTTGTAAGACGTGTTTTGTGTAAGAAAGCTTTATGCGGAGGGGCGTTAACAACCCATTAGTATATAGTGTTTTCACACCTGAGAAAGACAAAGGCCCTCCCCTAATAGCCCTATAAGGTGCTATCAGGTGCTGTCATTGTGAGAAGCCTTGCACAAAGAAGGAGGAGAGACTTAAAAAAGAATGGCTTTCAGATGGTTTGGATTTATTTACAACACAACCAAGTTATTTACAACACAATCAAAAAGATACACAACCAAAGACAAAAAAGCACATTAGTAAAACACACTGATCTAAAGACAGAGACTTGGACAGTCACACAGCTTTGTGCCATTCCTAAAACATATAGGTTACATACCTGTCATCTCCAAGGTGTTTGATTTTTCACCATGTTCATGTACAGAGACTCACGTGAATGTCAGCTGGACTCATCAGTGCTGGTCCCTGTAAAAACCTTTTTTAGAAAACAAAAAAACAGCTGTGAACATGCTGATATTAGGAGAAACTATTTTAGATTTGTCTGGTTCAAATTATGAAATTTACTAAATACATACATATACTACATATATGAACTCCCAATATATGTTGTGCCTTGTAGTTGTAGGCATATGTAGGGCTGCATGAAATAATAACAATAGCCTGTAGCAGCTAGGCAGCCTATAAATCACTAAAAAGTTCAGTAGCACTACATTAGAGAAAACTATATGGATTATCATGTTACTTAAAACGTTTCCATTCGTTACAACGTTATGAGATGAGATTGCTGGAGTAAAACCATAAAGCCTAATGATTGGTTTGTTTTGCTTTTCAAACCCACAGCGCGCGTGACTCAAACTCAGCGCATGCAAACATTTACTGAATGCGATCGAGCCGGACCAAACTATGAAACGTTATATTATATAACGTTTCATAGTTTTTTGGTCCGGCACGATCGCATATTCTTACATAATTATACATACCTTCGTGTGAGCAGATATCCACAAACACAATAAACACAAGTCTAAACATAATATTCACAATCATACGAGCCTTCTGTATCGTGCTGTTTAATTATCAAACATATGTTTTTATGTATATACATTTAGCATTAGGCTTCATGTTTTACTCCAATCACATTTCATAACGTACATTTTAGTCTGGCACCAGTTTAACTAGTAGCTACAAGTTTATGCAACAATAACATGCTGCTAACATGCTACTAACAAAGACATGTCTTACCTTATAAATCCTTCTTATAATCAAATTGTGTTCTTCTAACTCGTCTGATGTAAATCCAAGATAAACAGCACAGCACACGTGAAGAGCAGGACTGAAGACTGAAGTCGCGGATTATCTGTTTTGAGGTCGTTGGCTCATTAGTATGCGAGCAGCTGTTGCGCGCGGGCGTGGTCACATTAACTTTAATTAGCTCAGGCTGGAGAAACTGTACGTCCTTGCTTTCATACGAATTACTTAAACAGAGAATATTTGTTTTTGATATGATTTACATCATTTAAAAATAGAGACTCGAAGTGTTGTAAAGACATATGTTTCATGTCACAGTGACAAGTATTAGCTGAGTTACAGGTCATGTTCTGTCGCGTTTCAGAATGAGCTTTACATTTAGAGAGACGGCAGAACGCGCATCATGTTCATTTTCTTTATTTTACGAAAAACACAACATTTTGTTTTTATTATGAGTGTACACAAATAAAAGAAGACATTTAACAGTTTTGAATGATGTATAACACTTACATGTAAGATCAAAATCAACAGAGTAATTTGAGTCTCTTTTGCACTGATGAGAAAAAAAGTGAGCAGATCACGGCCGCGTGACGGCCGACCCCAGAGGGTTAATGTCACAAATTTTAACTGAATCTGAATTCAACAGTTTTGAATCTGCAGTGACTTCTGAACTACAACATGCCAGTAGAAGCAATATGAGAGAAGGTGTTTTGAAAATCCTAAAGAATATCTTAGAACCCAAAATAGATTGGTCTAGAATTACTAGCTGTGTACAAAAGAAAGAAGAAACAGTGAAGGATTATACTGAAAGGTTTTGTCAGTCAGCCAAAACTTACAGTGGAATAGTGGATGATTAGAGCAGTGTCTGCACTAATGAATCAAGCAAAAGTCACTTCTGTAACCTCCTCCCGTTGGGGAAATTGGTTAACAACTCTCACAGCCCCGAATATTGTCTTACAGCGTGCACCTGTCACAAATCCATCCTCATGTATGATGTCTGCTATGACTGAAGTTTTGTTAGAGGATGAAGGAGAAATGACTCACGATTGTGTTACGCTTACATATACCCCTATGGGTGAAGTAAAAGAAACTCCCATTGAGAATTCAGAATTTGAGTTGTTTGTTGACGGTTCAGCTCAAGTAATTGAAGGTAACAGACGAGCAGGTTATGCAGTAACATCCACCACTGAAGTGGTTGCTTCAGGTCGTCTTCCAGATCATTTTTCAGCTCAAGCTGCAGAACTAGTAGCCTTAACAAGAGCATGCACACTAGCTTCAGGATTGGTTGCTAATATCTACAGATTCCAGATATGCTTTTGCGGTAATTCATGATTTTGGTGTCATTTGGCAAACCAGACAGTTTCTAACTTCTGCTGGATCCCCCATTAAGCATGCTGAATTAGTGAAAGATCTAATGTTTTCCATGAAACTTCCAAAGAATTTAGCAGTGGTCAAAGTGAAAGCACATCTCACAACTAATACTACGGAAGCTAAAGGTAATGCTCTAGCTGATATAGCGGCTAAACAGGCTTGTTTTTATGCAACTGTACAAGTGTGTTCAGGTAGTGCAGCACAGAAGACAATTCTGCCTCCTGAATCAATAATTGATCTGTACAAAGATGTTCCTCTGTATGAAGCATGGACATGGTTAGACAAAGGAGCGACAGTGGATTCATCGGTTGCTGGACCAAAGGGGGGAAGTATGTCGCTCCCGAATCACTACTGCCATATTTGGCTCAACAAATACACAATTTGGGTCACAGTGGTCGGGCAACAATGAATCACAGGTTCTCAAATCAATGATGGAATCCAAAATTCAGAAATGTAGCCACTGAAACAGCCAAGAGGTGTGTTACATGTCAGAAAAATAATGATGTACCAGCAGCCACTACACCAGCAAAACATACCCCAGCTCCACCAGGACAATTTCATCACCTGCAAGTTGATTACATATCATTGCCTTGTTGTAAGGGAAAAACTGATGTTTTGGTAGTAATAGACAAGTTCTCAAGATGGGTAGAAGCTTATCCAACAGGGCGTGCTACAGCAGCATACTGCTAAATGTCTTGTCACTGATTTTATTCCCAGATGGGGATTACCAGATTGCATTGACTCAGATCAAGGTACACACTTCACAGGACAGGTAGTCCAGGAAGTGTCTAGAATGTTGCAGATTAAGTGGAACCTTCACTGCCCCTATAGGCCACAAGCATCAGGGCAAGTTGAAAGGTCGAACAGAACAATCAAAACCAGGCTAAGCAAAATGCATCAGGAAGGAGTACCATGGGTTGAAGCGTTGCCAGCAGTACTGTCTAGTATGAGAGCGTCACCTAACAGATCAGTAGGACTGAGCCTTCATGAGATTATTACTGGACGCCCAATGCAGATGCCAGGTGTGAATGATCTTAGAAATGCTGATGTACACATTGCCTCATATGCCCTGATCGCTTACTGTGAAAACCTCACAAAGGCAGTACAGAGTGCCAAAGAGAGAGTTGAGTCATGTTGGCAGACTCTACCAGAAGGTGAACACACTATCATCCCAGGTCAATGGGTCGTGATAAAGTCATTCAAAAACAAGCCATTAGAGCCTAAGTGGCACGGACCATATCAAGTGATGTTGATTACAGCAGCTGCAGTATTGTGTCAGGGAAAGAAAACCTGGACTCATGTGTCACACTGTAAAGTTGTTCCTGCACCTACAGGGATAGGATAGGACACAAACCAGTGAGGAGCCCAGGGAAGAACCGATTGCAACAGGCATCGGGGGCCAACCCTTCGGTGAAGACTCCCTCATAGGCCTTCCTTATCCATTAGTCCATCCTCACCTCACTGTTCTTTAGGTGTCACATAATTTAAGAAATATGGAAAGAAGGAACAACAATAGCAGACTCAGAAAAAGATAAAACCCTAGTGTTTGAACAAATACTGCTCTACTGTCTTCCTCTGTGAAATAGGGGGAAAAAGGAACAACAATAGCAGACCCAGAAAAAGATATATTTTCTTTTTCAGCTGTCCGCTGATCAGCTCTCAACACTAGATACTAACAGTGATACTGAAACTCTGTTCTCCACTTTAACATCCTGTTTGGACAACTTCTGCACCCTTTCCTTCAGGCTGAGACTGCCCTGCTCTCAGTAATTCAAGCTCTGAGACTGGCAAGAGCAGCTTCCAAATCCTCAGTTCTCATCCAGCTGGATCTGTCTGCTGCCTTTGACACAGCTAGACTAAAAACACATCTCTTTGACCTTGCATACACATAACACACTATAGACTCCTATAATTCAATGTTAGGCTGCATAGATTAGGTCAGCCGAAACCGGGAACACTTCCCATAAATCCTGATGTACTCGTTACATCATAAGAAGAATGGCATCTACGCTAATATTAGTCTCTCTGTTTATCCCGAGGTTTACCACAGTCCACCAGGTCCAGGCCGTATCCAGATCTGATGAAGGACATGCGTCTGGACACGATGACAACGCAGTCCTAAAGTGTCACTAGTCCCTCCCTCTGAAGGCCTCCTTCCCTTTATCTCTGTACAGATAATCGTTGTCGGGATAATATCACCGCATACCTGCCAACTCTCACGCTTTGGGCGTGAGACACACGCATTTGAGTGATTTCACATGCTCACATGGGCGAGTCTCACGCTGAAGTGTCAACCCGGTCGGTCAAATGCCACGTGCATGCGAGAGAAAGACTGTTCCAAACTGCGTTGCGCGCATGCGCCCACCCTCCCTCCCGGTTGGAGAGGTTTTATTATAAGGTTTATTTACTTACACCCCCCGCCCTCCCAGAAAAATCTCACGCAAAGCTAAATGCAAAAGTTGGCAGGTATGTCACCCCCATCCCTCTTTTTGTGCCTGTCTAATCTCACACCAGCGATGCCAGGATAGTAGGAAAAGATTTATCTTTGTTTCCCAAACTTAAGACCAAATGTCCAAGAAACCCTGTGGTGACCCCAATTCATAAACCCATTAGCCTAGAAATCTAGACGCACCCTAGCGGCAGCGAAAATTATTTTGCAGCCAGTGTGGTCTAGCAACTCTCCATAGGCTTTTGAGCTGGAAAAACCAAAAACTGGTCAGGCCAATCACATCGTGTATAGAGTCGGCGGGCGGGCTTAACACAATGACGGCACAGTTTATAACGTGATGAACTGTGATTCATGGTGATTCATGGTGAAAAACAAGGTGATTTCCCTGCTACTTGAAAACAATGAAGATGCAGCGGTCTTTCGAATCGGCTTTGGCCGCGACTCTGGAGGACTTGGAGTTAAGAGAACGTCACTTAAGTCATTCTTAAAAAAGGAAGATGTGTTCGGAGTTTTGCCGACCGGATACGGCAAAAGTTTAATATATCAATTAGCTCTGCTGGTGGAAAAACACACGGGACTCACTCATCCACAACCGTTCGTTGCTCTGGTTGGTTGTAGCGTTATCCTATTGCGTGCAGAGGGATTTTGAAAGGTAACCGTTTATCCCGCCCCTCGGATTGAGGTATGTCAATGGAGAGTTCCCAGACCTAACATCTTGATGTAGGTCTGGCATGCCAGGCTATAAACCCATAGCCTTATCAGGAAATAAAGGGTGCTAAGGCATTCCCATGGCCTGGAATCACCACAGACCTTAAGGTGAGACACGGCAGGCAAAAAAAAAAAATCCAAAATACACATTTAGGTCTTTATTTTACTACACTTTGTCTGTTTGCGTCTGTAGATTTCTCCTAAATTCAACAAAAAGTTATTGTTCTAAATCAACATGCTGCTCTGCGATCGTGATCTGCACCCTGTCATCACATACACCGTTGGAAAGCTCTCTCTCTCCTGTACATTGTTGTCGGATCCAAATATGGTTATTTCCTTTTTATCAGCAACCAATCGTGAAAGTACAATGGGCATTTAACTCTAAAACCGAAATCTCAGTGGCTAATGTCAATTTCTGACAACGTGATTTGTTCAGATGCATCACAGGACGTGCTCTGACATTTAGATGTGTGTTTTTGACTGTTTTTCTGTTCAGTTGAAGGCCATAAATGCTGTGTTATAAGTTGTAATGTGATTTAGGTGGTTTGTATGGTTGTTGCTAATGATTTGATAAGATATTGTGTCTGTAAATAGTTGTTTCCACTAAAAAAGTATGAATTTTTACATTACAAATCTTTAAATGCTGTTTTCTCAAAATTAGTTTTTTTTTGTCATTCTCTAGTAGAAACTTCTCAGCCTGTGTAGCACCTATGTACACCAAACTTTCCAGTTAAACACTTAGCAGTATTCAGAAGATATTTTCAGAGGGATTTGTTTATAAATCATTCCTGGCCTTATTATGTGACATTTTAATAAAGAAAATATGGCGAGAATTGATTTTTTTAAGGCTATGGACAGTATATTTTGATTTCCTAAGTAATGAAAGTATATATCCTGAAATCCCTCTGAAATTCTTTTTTCATCTTGCGTGTAAACAAAATGAAAAGATAATTTTGCACCTGGCTTTATCATATGTTCAGATCTATCTACCGAAAATATATGCAAAATTGTGCATATTTAATGAGATAATGCCTAATTTGAATAATTAAACATACAAATTTCAAAAACTTGTAATACATTTTTTATATACGTGTGTAAGTAATCAACTAAGAAAGTTTGGTGATATCTATTATTTAAAAAGTTTTCCCTATTCACCTGTAGTGTCTTGCCTTAAACCAGGGACACCTCTTTTATAGTTACCTTTAAGTATTGGTACACTATTCTATCAAAAAACCTATGCAGTATGTTCTTGCTAAATTGCTCCCAAATGTAAGATTGTTGCCTATAATTACTGTAGAACAAGTAGTTCTAAAATAATTATAGTATAAATAATTTGTTAATTTTCCTGGTTGTTACCCCTTTATTCCCCAAACGTTACGGGTAACACTTTAGAATAATGGTCCGTTATTAATAAGTAAATATGCAGGAAGTAATGCAGGACTAATGAGTAGTAGGCTGCATTAACACTTCATTTTCACTTAATTAGATTAACCTCATTAAAAACTATTAACTAACTGACAAATTATAAAGAACATTATTGTGTTTCTGAGATGTAATGAGTCATCATTTTTACTCTGAATACAGTCATAAAATGCATCACTAATTACTCACTATGCATTAACTAGGCTACTTGTCACAATCCCGGACTCCGCAACCTCCCTCTCTGGTCAGCAGAGGGCATGCCTCGCCCGAATATTGACTCACTCGCACTACATTTCCCATAAGCTTCATTAATGACTCTGATCACAATGCCCAGCTGCAGCCCATTTACCGGGCTATTTAACTGCACCACGTGCAGCTCTTAGTGCGAAGTTTTGTTTTGCTTTTGTGAACACTAGTGAGCGTTATTACTCAGTGACTGCCTTGCCGTTATAACCCAGTGACTGCCTTGCCGTTATAATCCAGTGACTGCCTTGCCGTTATAACCCAGTGACTGCCTTGCCATAACCCAGTGACTGCCTTGCCGTTATAACCCAGTGACTGCCTTGCCGTTATAACCCAGTGACTGCCTTGCCATTTCTTGACCACTTCTGCTTCGGATTACTCCTTGCCTCCTGCCTGCCTTTGTTACCTCTGCCTGGTTCATGGATTCTGCCTGTTCTCTGCCTGTCCTGATCTTCTGCCCGGTATTAGACCCCGATTTTGCCTTGTCTCCAGTGCTGTGTTTGCTGTCTTTGACCCGTGCCTGTCTGACTATTCTGTTAATAAACATTACGAATGGATCTCTCTGCGTTTGGTGATTCACAGCACTACTAGTAATCTGGACCATTATTTTTCATAATGCATTAAACATCTATTTCACTTTAAAATAATGGTCCAGTTCACTAGTAGGGGTTGGGTATCTGTTGGGTTTTATCCGATACCAGTACCTACTCTGCAGGGCTGGACTGGGATGAATAATCGGCCCGGGCATTTTGGCCCAGACCGGCCCACTAGATCATAAACACAAATCTTTTTCTCTTTTTAACAAATCTTTGCACGTCCTTGAATATGTTTATCATCTCATATCCCTTAAAACCACTAATGCCATAATGAGTGAGTAGGAATGAGTGAGATTTAACAGATGAAATAACTACTACTTGTAAAATACAATTGAAGTAGGCTACACTACACAGTGATTAATCCTAAAACAAGATACCATATAAGTTGCATTGGAATAGCAATACAAGTGTTTCATACAGGATTTTTGGTAAATCTGTGGTGGGTGTACCCTGATCCGTCTAGGGGGGTTCGGGGGCATGCCCCCCCGAAAGAAAATTTTGTGCTTTTTAATGTTAAATTCAGCCATCTGGTGCACTTTAAGAGTAAAAAATTAAGAGCTCCAACCCATATTCAGTGTGCAAATTGAACAAAGAAAAACTCAAACCTCTTTTATGATATAGTGTCTGTCTACATTACACTACTACATAATAAGTTATAATATTAATCCCGTAATATACATGTCTTGTAAAACAAATGCACTGAAAAATAAAAGAAACTTTCATAATTAGTTTCGTACTAATTTCTATACTTATAGAGAAACACGTGATCTTTTATTTTGACAGAAACTGCATCAAACTTTTATTTTGGCGGAAAACATGGTTTCCAAACGCGTCTCATTACAATTCTAGTAAAATGCGTAATCATCAACTATGCAGATGTGGAAATAATGTAATGGGTTCTACACTCATAGCCTATAGGTGTTAAAATAGCCTAGTTCTGCTCACCACAGTCCTCTACACTCACTAATTTCTCTCCTGATCCTCCTCACTCCTCATCATCCACTTGAAGGGCCTGATTCTTTTTTCACGCTATTTCCCTGCACTTTTCTTGCGTTTCTTCTCCATCGCTCTGACGATTTAAACAGATACTGCCGGCTCCGGCGGCTCGCTCAGAGCCCAAAGGGTGAGGTGTTTCAAGATGTGATTGGCCCAGCCCAGTGTCAATCAAGAAAATAACCAATGGGCCGCTGATCTACGCGTTTCATGGGCCGGTCTGAGAAAAACAAAACCTACTGACTTTTTTTGTCCAATGCACCGGTACAAAGATCCCAGCGCCGCCAATTAATCAAAACTAAACGAATGGGCCGCCGATGTACGAGTTTTATGGGCCGGTCAGATAAAAAAAAAAAAAATTTTTTTTTTTTTTTTTTTTTTTAAAGTTTAAGATGTATCGGCCCAAATAGCACGTCGGCCCACCGGGCAAATGCCCGAAATGCCCGATGGCCAGTCCAGCCCTGCTACTCTGTATTTTTTAAACGGTTCCGGTGCTTAAACGGTTCTTGAAACGGTACTTAAGAAAACGAAACCGCACACACTTTATCAAAAAATAATACCCTTTTATTTACAGTGCCAAACTGGACACAATATTAACTTGAATCTTTAAACAATATGAATACAAGTAACATATGGTAATAATAAATAAACCAATATAATAAAAATTCACATTTACATAATATAAAATAAAACTATATCAAAATTACTGGTGTAACTTATGTTCTCTGAAAAAGGAACAAGACGCTGCGTTCGCTGCCAAACTCCTCGCGCTGCCGACAAGCTTCCTTTTTCGGCAGAGAAATCTGAGGAGCAAATGATGCGCGCACTAATATAATATGACGACGTAAGAGCGTCAAGGCGGCGCCCGCACCATCAGCCAATATATTGGCGTGATTCTATATGGGCTTCAGACTATCGGCACACCCAGAGGGCGTTCTGATGCGTAATTTTACACTTGAAATGCAGCCAAACCTTGGAGCGTTTTGTCTTCGGCATCTTCATTAATCCCCACGCTATCAGCAGACGTTCCGGGAGTCTCCCGCATATTGATAACGGCTCCCTGATGCCCACAAATTAGTTAAAATCTCCCGGAATATAGAGCGAGCGAGCAAGAGCGCGCATGCGAGACAGAACAGACTGTGCTCCAAACCGCACGGGTTGAAACGCGCATGGCGGAGAGGGAGAGGGAGAGAGACTTTGCGTGTGTGCGCCACATGACACAGAGACGCAAGCACCGAAATCAGGCACCAAAATTTTTGTTTTTATTCGGTCTGGTTATTACCGTTTACGTTGGAACCGGTTCCCTATTGGCACTGCGTTTCGGTACCCAACCAGCGGCTAGGGGTATAAACACCAGGAAAGTCCGCTAGTTCACTTGCTTTGGTCCGAACCAAATACAATATTGATTTTTTTTTGTTTGGTGTGGTTTGCTTTCACACTGCCCTTTTTGCAAGTAAACCAAAATTTATAAACAAAACCACACATTTGCTAAGTTCATCCATTTATTTGGACAGACATTCTCAAGCAGGGAAAAGCAGGAAGTGCAAAAATATGCAAAAATATGAATAAACGTATGAGCATCATATGATACAATGTAATCTGATGTTGTAATTAGGATTTTATGAAGACGGTTGCGGTTGAGAGAGCATGCTCTTAACTACTCAGTCTTTGCAGCGCCGGTTCAAGTTGAACAATCCTGTAAACATGTGGCTTAGTTGGCTATTCAGAATCGTGATTTTTATTTTCTAAACAAAAAAAGTTATTGTCCAGAATCGTGCAGCTCTTGTCCTTCATTTAAATGTTCTGTTATCTTATGTCTTAAAAACTTTGGCTTTGCGGCTCTGCATGAGTATAATTAAATGAAATCACACAGACAAGCTCTGCCCTCTTGAAGATACATGTTGAGACACCATCAGACACAACAATGATTGCTATGTTTTTGACTGTCTTGTCCCTTTCACCCTGTGAACCGAACTCAAAACCGAACTGCAAAACCGAACTGCTCTAACTCCCTTGTTCGGGTCTTTTACTTAAAAGTTAGTCCAACTTCTTTTGGAGAATTCTGACCAATGAGACTATGGCATCATTTTAGGAGGTGGATCTAGTTCCTACTTATCGTTATCTGGGATCTGCTTGGGTTCCAGCACTTAGCAGAGAACAAGAGACCACAGTTTAAAGACAAAGACAATTTGGAGCCAGTCTTGTGACTTTGGAATGTGGTGTTCAAATCCAGAATGCTGAATCACATTTGAATGAATCCCATGAGAGATTAATTTGATTAATTTGTGTTTGGTTCATCCTTAAAGTCTCTACAATATATATATATATTCTGTATATGAAGCGCATGTCATGCTCATACACAGTAAAATGTCTTACATGTGTTTACAAAAATTAAATTGGATAAAGAGATGTATTTCAATCAGCAAGGCAGAGGTAGCTGGTAATGTTAACCTATTCAGCTCATGAGTTTTGATATCCTTCCAGGGCCCACATCTAAGTTTGTAAATCAGCAGCCATGCAGCAACAGGTGCTTTTGTTCTTGTGGTCTTTGTCGTTGTGCTATACTTATATACTACCACCCGTGACGCTTACTAACTGTCACGGTGTGGGTTTTGTTTCTTGTTCCTTGTTCTTGTCTGTCATGTGATTCCCTGTTTGCCACGTGTCTTGTAAATTGTCTGATCCCTGATAAATAAACTAATAAATAAATCATTGTTCCCATGTGTTTCTGATTAGCCACGCCCCCTTGTTATCTTGTTTAGCTTGTTTGTCTATTTATACCTCTGTGTTTCAGTTGTGGTTTGTCGGTCGTTGTTGTTGCTTGTAGTGTTCTTCGTGTTCCTGTCCTGAGTTCCGTGTTCCTTTGTTTTACCTGTTTTCTTTATTAAATTAGCTGCATTTGGATTCTCTCTCTGTTTCGTCCTTGCTGCATCATTACACTAACTGAACCAAAAGTTAAACAAATTTCCGGTCGTTCACTGAGATTGATGTTTATTACACATAAGTAAATATTTTATTACAGACGTTCATCACACTTTTTAAAATGGCAGCATTTTTCTTCAGTTATTTATTATGTTCTATAATAACTTTTCCTTTATGCAAATAAAATGAATGTGGTAGTTTTAATGCAGTATTTTTTTAATGTTAAAAAAGTACATATTTTCAGTTCCTTAAACCAAAGAACAGCAGAGCAACAAAAAGCTTTATTCAGATTGTGTATCATATTGAGTTTGTTTGATGGTCTTTGCTGTAGAATCTGAAGTTCAGCTGGACTCACTGAAACAGGAAGTAAAAGAGCAGAGGAGACACCAGCAAGAGGAAGCTTCCCTTATACACTCCATCTAATCAAGACAGGAAGGACATTGGTATTCATTTACACTCCACTGCTAATACATATAATATAAATTTCTTACTTTTTTAAAAACAATAAAATATCTGAAAGTGCTACATGAATTTATAAGCTTCTTTTCATAGCTTTGTACTAGGGGTGTCACGATTTCGATTTTAAATCGAAATCGATCGAAATTAAGTCACAATCTCGATAATCGAATTCAAAAATGGAATCGTCGATACTGCCACGCCCCCATGTCACGTCCAGTCGGTTTGCAAAGCGGAAAAAAACAGCGTTGAAGTGCTGCGAGTCCTCTACCTCAGTTACAGCCAGTCAAAAGATAGCATGGCTACAGATGCAGGAGACCCATCGACAGGACTTCTGACCTCCTCTTTCACTAAAGTCGCCGGTGTGGGACAGTGGGAGTATTTCTGATTTCCAGTGAGTTATGTTGACAACGTTCACATTCGCGTTCAAAGTTCGCGCTTAAAAAAAAGCCACAGTTTGCAAGCTCTGCTACTGTATGTGCGTCAGTGCGTGTACCATTCTTCCACTTTTTAAATTAAAACTTTAAATTGACAAAAACAGCAGACTCAGAACAGTATAAATCTTTATACAATAAATCTAGCATGTCACAAATAACTTGATTCTCCACCTCCACGAATGAGACAAGTGTCGTTCATTTCCGCACCTAGTCTATTTTTGCTGCACGCGCCGAGTTAAAGCAGTCGGTCAAAATGAACATGACACGAAAATGTTGTAATTTCATCATAAATGCATTTAATTAAATACTACATTAAATACTAATATTTTTCACAGTCATGTTTGTACTTTAAGACCGAGGTAAAGCAAGGAAAACATATATGTATCTGTTAAACCTTGTTTGTTTTGTTGTGAACTTGAATGTCATCTTCTGTGAATAAGACTGCAGTTACAAAAGAGAAACTACATGGCAGGTTATTTTGCTTAAGTTTCTAATTGACTGAAGATATAAGTTATTGTAACATTATTTTGTTAATAAATGTTTTAATTGACAATGTAGTGTGGTGCATTGCGAACAAAGGTCATATATTATATTACATAAAAGTCTAGTCTAAAAATGGCATCGCAAACTGTGCTTAAAAAAAAATAAATGTAAAAATCGAGAATCGAATCGAACCGTGACCTTAGAATCGAAAATGTAATCGAATTGAGGATTTGGAGAATCGTGACACCCCTACTTTGTACTATTTTTGATTACTTTTGATATTGTGCTGCTAATTAACAATCACTTGTTCATATTGAATTACTGTTTGTATAATTTCCTCATTTTAAAGTTACTGTGGATGAAATCAAACTGCTAGCGCATGATTAAACAAAGGCCAATACCTGCAGCATTGCAAAGATCAGTGTCACAGCAGCTCACACTCGCTGTCCCTACAGGTGAAGTCACTGGTACACATACAGGTACGCACCCTTTAGTTATGAGGGAACCTGTAGAAAAGACATACATGTCCATATAATAAGATAATAAAACAATTCCAAGATTAGCAGTTAACATGTGGAAACTTTCTCTCTAGCAGTATCAGCAGATTTCCACATTATACTGGACTTACCGATAGTAGTGCTTGAACATTTAGCAAATCCATCTGGACATGTCTGCACTTCTAGTTTGCAGGAACCCGTCAGAGCAGATGTGCAGGAGTAACACTTGAGAGAATAACCTTACAGACAGAGAGAGACATTGAGTTAGCGCTCTACAGTATGATTAGCAAATAATACATTTCAATACTTGCTGTTTTCTGTACCTCCAGTGAGAGAAATGAAAAGAAGAATGACGGAGACCTGCAGATTCATCTTGTGTCAGGAAATGAATAACTATACAGAAGTAATGCTTCAGTTTCTTTTATGTCTGTTCAGAGAGGGGTGGGTTTAGGACTCTTTGTCCAGAAGGAAATCGGAAACTTAAACAGGGTTGGGGCTCATGTGTGTAAACAAACAGAATTAGTTTCTGTGGAAAAGCATTGTGTCTCCCTCCCAGTACTTTTCCAGAAGCATTTTGATGATTACACAATCATTACTTATTCTTAGTAATCCATGCTGCTCTTTGTTAATATATCTCAAATGTTGTCTCACACACATGCTAAAATTCTAACATTGAGGTTATCGTTTAAGATAAATCATTTATACTGTAACAAGAAATCATTTTCTTTGGTTCAAGTCAAGTCATCCTCTATATGGCACAGACTGGCTCATAGCCTGAAGCAAAAATGAGGGGACACGAACAACAGGTATAGGCCAACCAAAATGGTTCTTTATTGTAAACCAAAACTATTAACTTTAAACAAAGAAAAAGGAATGAGGTGTGAAAATGTCATAATGTAAAGTGCAGGGATACGTGAATCTGTGTGTGTGAACATGACTGAGTGGAAACTAAGTAAAACCACAAAGGAACAAACAAAACAGGATCATACCTGGAGGAGCAGAGAGAGATGAGATAAACCTATACTTTATATACCTATAAAGTACTTTGTGTAGGTATAAGGGAACAATATGTAAAGTTTAGGGAATGAAGGGGTAACAACCAGGAGAATTAACAAATTATGTATACTGTAATTATTTTAGAATTAAGGTTTATACTATTATGAAAGGCAACAATTTTTCATTTGGGAGCAATTTAGCGAGAACACTGTGTAGCTTTTTGTAATAAGTGTACAAATAAATAAAGGCTGTTTTTTTAAATGACTGGGTACATATCAGTGCATACAGTAATTTGTTTTGATAGCAAAAGTGCAGCGGTTTCTGGGCTGTTTAGTGAAACTAAACCTATTGCATCTTTTTTTTTAATACTGGGGAAATATACTCTTGTTCCGTGTAGTTACAGGGTAAGTGTGACATTGACATAACTTGAAGCTTGACGTAAGAGCGCTGAGAAACATCAGTTTTTTTATGTTTTATTATATGAAATAATAGCAGTATTTATAATAGCATTATATGTTTTATTTTATTATTAATAACGATGAGAAACAACAAGGAGGACAGAGACGCCGGTTCTCGCACGAATTTTACATCCGCTTATGTCGCACTTCACTTTGTGCTTCACAATAGGTCAAACGTGAACTCGACTATCATGTACGCACTGGTGACACTTGGCTGTGTACTGTGTTTTCATTTTATTTTAATACAGAATAGTAAAAGACATGGGATTACCCATCAGTGAAAAGATTGAAAAAGAAGAAGAGAAACAAGAGGAGGAGGAAGCCAAGCAAGATAAATGTAAAATGTACTACTTTCTGTCTTGACTTAAGTATTTGAAATGAGTATTGTATTTTTTTTTTTGTAAATGAATAAGAAGTGTTGTAAATCTGTTTTGAATTAAGTTGTTTTGAAAATAAAGGTTTCTGAGTTATATCAGATTTTGTGTATTTTTATTGTCCCCACTATTAAAAAAAAAGTTGCAATAGGTTTATTTTACTTGCCTTGAAACACAGCACAACCTTAATCAGTGCACTTTTGCTATGAAACAAATTACTATAAATGCACTGATATGTACCCTGTGATTTAAAAAAAAAGCCTTTAACTATTGGTATACTATTATAACAAAAAGCTACGCAGTATGTTCTTGCTAAATTGCTCCCAAATGTAAGATTGTTGCCTATAATAAAGTAGAACAAGTAGTTCTACAATAATTATAGTATAAATAATTTGTTAATTCTTCTGGTTGTTACCCCTTTATTCCCCAAACTTTACGGGTAACACTTTAGAATAATGGTCCGTTATTAATAAGTAAATATGTAGAAAGTAATGCAGGACTAATGAGTAGTAGGCTGCATTAACACTTCATTTTCACTTAAAGTCCCCGTGAACCGGAAGTTGCAAACGACTTTTCTCCAGTGCTGTGACGTATTTCCGAGAGAAACGGAATACTAAATGAGGCAAAATAGTGAGCGTGGCTTTTTTTCCAACTAGCACCTGATTGGATCTAGAAAAATGCACCTCCTCGCCATCTCTCCTTTCACACGCTGTGTGCCTGTCTAATGTCAGTTGGAGGGGCGTGATTACGGATGTTAAGCAGACACCTAAACCGTCAAGCCTACGTCATCGGGCAAGGTCCTCCAGTGCAGAGGGGAGGGGCATTTTCAGAATTTGATTAAAGATTACGAAGCCAAAAAAATTTTTTTGTGTGGATTGACTTGCATGGATGAATTGTTCACCACAAAACGATCAATTTAGGCAAACAAAGTAAGTATGGTCAATTTTGATTTCATGGGGACTTTAATGAGATTAGCCTCATTAAAAACTATTAACTAACTGACAAATTCTAAAGAACATTATTGTGTTTCTGAGACATTCTTACTCTGAAAATAGTCATAAAATGCATCACTAATTACTCACTTTGCAGGAACTAGGCTACTTGTCACAATCCCGGACTCCGCAACCTCCCTCTCTGGCCAGCAGAGGGCATCCCTCACCCGAATATTGACTCACTCTCACTACATTTCCCATAAGCTTCATTAATGACTCTGATCACAATGCCCAGCTGCAGCCCATCTACCGGGCTGTTTAACTGCAACACGCGCAGCTCTCAGTGTGAAGTTTTGTTTTGCTTTTGTGAACACTACCGACCGTTATAACCCAGTGACTGCCTTACCGTTTCTTGACCTACCTCCTTGCTAGGGCTGCAACTAACGATTATTTTGATAATCAATTAATCGGTCGATTATTTTACGATTAATCAATTAATCGGTTTATGTACTTATATTTTAGTTATTAAATTATTAGTAAATTATTAAAGTAAATTATAAGTAAATTATTAACAAAGGGTCTTTATCATTCAACATAGACTTTTTAGAGATTTTAACCATTTTGCATTGTCATATCCTCATCAAAAACATACCTGGAGTTGTGTTTTATTATGTGTTAGTAATCCTTTGTCGAACTCTTCTGCAATCAAAACACTGTAATCTAGCAAATCTCACAATGAGATTTCAAATAATGTTTTCACCATGGCAGTCCTTAGGGTCCTAAATTAGTTTAACATCCCGAACAAAGCTTATCAAGAACTCTTTCAGAACATATTTTCACGAAGAATAAGAATAAAACAGAATAAAATTGGAGTAAATTGCATTTTATTATTTTTTTCTGTAAACACACAGCTTATACCTGGGAAACAGCTTTATAGCTTATGCTGTGAAATTGTAAACAATCCTTCGAATAAAGTGCCAATGGCATGAAACCTGAATCAAACTCACATTTTAAAGTAAAATGTTAAGTAAAATTCATCAGAAGGTTGTCCAGAAAAAAATTGGACAAGAGCAACTGCTCAACTGGACAACTGCTCTGAAAAAGAGCAGTGAATACTTAGAAAAAAGTGCATTTCAAATACATTTAATCATTTACCTCTCTCATTCAGTCATAATTAGGCTGCAAGACTGAATTATGAACTGGTAAAGCTTTAAACAGCAATGTTATCAGATTTTACGACTAAACATTTGCAAACAACATTGTACTGCAGAATCTGCACAAATAAAAAGTGATTTTCATCAGATTTAAATATGTAGTGGTCCTTATAAAAAGTAAATTTATATACTTTAAAAATGTATATACAGTAAAAAATGTTATAAAGCGATAAAATGTTAAACAAAACAGCTTATGCTTGAATTGACAGGAATTCGACTACCTGTGGGAAATGAGGCAGAACACTATTTACTCATTATTTGAGAAAAAACTTTGCATTGCAGTGTAAAAAGGTCAACATGTCCAAATGTTCAGGGCTTAGGCTTGCTAGATTTTTAGAGGCTATGTTTCCTGCCACAGAAAACAGCTGCTCTGCTGGTGTGGAAGTGCTTGGTATACAGAGGTAGGACTTTGCTAATCTTGACAAAAAGGGATATTGCACCTCATTCAACTTCCACCACTCTAACGGATTTTCCCCCTTGGGAATGGACTTCTCACCAAAGTACGTGAGGACCTCCTGCCTGATTTCCCTACTGAGCTCCTCAGCTTCTCCTTCCTTGGCTTCTTCTTCACTGCTGCAGTCGGAATCTAGAAGAGAATCAATTAAGGAGACAGGAACCTTTTCAGGAGCAGGTGGTGTACTGTCAGGTGCTGTGTGGTGCTGGACACAGGGGGGTGGCAGCTGCTCCATTTCAACTGCCTTCATTTGGACTTTGACTTGAATTTTGAAGCAGTCCTCAGACGAAAGAAACTTTAGTTTACGAAACTTTGGATCCAGGGAACAACTAAGGATTGTAGAGTCTGAACCAATCAGACACACACAAATGATTCATTATATTTAATGAATAATCCAGCAAACTCACTATCCCAACAAAGTCTGTGAAACTTCCCCCAAATCAAGCTAACACACTGGCAGAACTTCAGTGTCTTGTTACAAGTTTTATGACCCAAAAGAATGTGCATGGACTTAATTCTAGCTGAGAAGGAGAAATGAACCCTTTTAATCCTATATATTCTATATACCCTCACCTAAAGGATTATTAGGAACACCATACTAATACTGTGTTTGACCCCCTTTCGCCTTCAGAACTGCTTTAATTGTACGTGGCATTGATTCAACAAGGTGCTGAAAGCATTCTTTAGAAATGTTGGCCCATATTGATAGGATAGCATCTTGCAGTTGATAGAGATTAGTGGGATACACATCCAGGGCACGAAGCTCCCGTTCCACCACATCCGAAAGATGCTCTATTGGGTTGAGATCTGGTGACTGTGGGGGCCATTTTAGTACAGTGGACTCATTGTCATGTTCAAGAACCAATTTGAAATGATTCAAGCTTTGTGACATGGTGCATTATCCTGCTGGAAGTAGCCATCAGAGGATGGGTACATGGTGGCCATAAAGGGATGAAACAATGCTCAGGTAGGCCGTGGCATTTAAACGATGCCCAATGGGCACTAAGGGGCCTAAAGTGTGCCAAGAAAACATCCCCCACACCATTACATCACCACCACCAGCCTGCACAGTGGTAACAAGGCATGATGGATCCATGTTCTCATTCTGGTTACACCGAATTCTGACTCTACCATCTGAATGTCATCTGAATGACAGAAATCGAGACTCAGACCAGGCAACATTTTTTCAGTCTTCAACTGTCCAATTTTGGTGAGCTCTTGCAAATTTTAGCCTCTTTTTCTTATTTGTAGTGGAGATGAGTGGTACCCGGTGGGGTCTTCTGCTGTTGTAGCCCATCCGCCTCAATGTCGTGTTGTGGCTTCACAAATGCTTTGCTGCATACCTCGGTTGTAACGAGTGGTTATTTCAGTCAAAGTTGCTCTTCTATCAGCTTGAATCAGTCGGCCCATTCTCCTCTGACCTCTAGCATCAACAAGGCATTTTCGCCCACAGGACTGCCGCATACTGGATGTTTTCCCCTTTTCACACCATTCTTTGTAAACCCTAGAAATCGTTGTGCGTGAAAATCCCAGTAACTGAGCAGATTGTGAAATACTCAGACCGGCTCGTCTGGCACCAACAACCATGCCACGCTCAAAATTGCTTAAATCACCTTTCTTTCCCATTCTGACATTCAGTTTGGAGTTCAGGAGATTGTCTTGACCAGGACCACACCCCTAAATGCATTGAAGCAACTGCCATGTGATTGGTTGATTAGATAATTGCATTAATGAGAAATTGAACAGGTGTTCCTAATAATCCTTTAGGTGAGTGTATATAACCATGTGATAAATGTATTAACATGTATCTAATGTTCCATCTCACAATTTTCCTTTTATGTGGTTTGGTTTCATGTAAACTCTAATACTTAATGTTTCAAACTTTGCAAACTATGGTTAACCAAACTCACCTATACCATGTTTGGTCTTTATAAATTGGTACTTTGAAGATTGAAAAGAGTGTGTATAGGATATGTTGATATATATGAAATATGATACAACATATTAGTATTTCAAGAATCTTCCCTAGTCTTTTTCATCAGAAACCAGTCCACGTTTAGGACAAATACTCGTAAATCAACGACAGAGCAACTTTCCCGCTTGGACATTTCACCTTTCTTATTGGTCGAGCCAATGAGAGGTTGGACGTTTTCTAAGGTTATAAATTGCATCCACACCAGCCCTTCCCTCTCTTAGTTTTTTCATCCAGCCGCAACACTGTTCTGGTGATACTGGGGAACCCCCTCCACGGGGGCCCAGCAGGCCTTGATCCAACTAGAAATGGGCTCATGCAGGAGAGAGAAGACTCTCTCACAAAGAACCAAGGACAATCTCAGGAGTTTGGAACCAGGACTCCAACCAACAATGACTCCAATCACCCACTCTTCCGACTTCCTTAATTCTCCTGGATGCTCGGCGTGGCCTCAACAGGGCCCAAGGCCCCAGGCCTTGACCAAACCAGCCATGTGCTCATGGAGAAAAATAACTTTCAAACAACTTCCACTTGCCACTGCCGGAACCCTCAACGACTTCAATTTTCCACAACTTCAAGAATTGTTCCCACTACAAATGCAAGTATTCGATTTAATGAAATGTGAAAATGAAATGCCGTTGGGTCTTCTCATAGTTAGATGGATCTTCTCCATCGTTACATCATTCCATCTCTCACTCCTTTTTCCTACACCTGTATTTATGTATGTTTGTTTAGTTTATTCATGTTTATGATTTAGTTAATAAAACTTATGCACTTTATGTATTTGGTTCTGATTTACTGCTTGCAAACAAAGTCTCTTTTACGATCTTGATCTTGCTACATGCTCAAAGTGCTGTACATGCTAAGAAATAATTATTCTTCTGTGGCCATGAAAGATACCCTTTTCTTAGAATAAATTTCATAATCAAAATAGTTTGTTGGACGAACTGAGTAATTGATTGTAATATTAATTTAGCCATGTCAAGTTAATCCAGTTAACTGACCCAAATATTCATTATTAATCATAACAAGTTATTATTGATTATTAATATTTCCTATAGCTAAGTTCCTTACAGGATTACAGTGTTATGTGATGTGTCACAGAAAGTGGTTTCTCTATTCCATCGTTGTTCAAGCTGTTCTACAGCTGTGTGAAGGAACGCTTGTGCACCTGGTGTTTCAAAATCCATACCTTGCATTGTCTTGACCCATCCTTTTACCAATGGTGGCACAGAGGAAATTGTAGTGTATTTTTCATCACTCATGTACTCTGTGGCACAGTCAAAAGGTTTCAGGGCTGTGGAAAGCTCTCCAATTAGGCTCCATTGTTCTGGGTTTAAGTCTAAATATTGCTTGCCTGTTTTTGTCACAGTTAGGTCCGACAGCATTGCAGTAACAGGCCACCGTTGCTCAAGCAGGCTATCTAGCAGGCTAAGTACTATTCCATCTAGTAGGCAAGGCAAGGCAAGGCAAGTTTATTTATATAGCACATTTCATACACAATGGTAATTCAAAGTGCTTTACATAGGAGAAAATAAAATAATCAAAACAAATAAGAATAATTAAAACAGTTTAGAATAAAAAATAAAATAAAGTACAGTAAAAACAGTCGGACGAATATTGGCACAGTGCTCATTCAGTAAATGCATAGCTAAACAGAAGTGTTTTGAGTCTGGATTTGAATGTGACTACTGTAGGAGCACATCTGATCTCTTCTGGAAGCCGGTTCCAGCTGCGACTGGCATAGTAGCTAAAAGCAGACTCTCCTTGCTTAGAGTGAACCCTTGGTATTTCTAGCTGATGTGATCCTAATGATCTGTTGGGTTTATATTCAGTGAGCATATCTGCAATATATTGAGGTCCTAGCCCATTGAATGATTTATATACTAGTAATAATACTTTAAAATCAATCCTAAATGTTACTGGTAGCCAGTGTAAAGACCTGAGGACTGGTGTGATATGTTCATATTTTCTGGTTCTGCTCAGAATCCTGGCAGCAGCGTTCTGTATGAGCTGCAACTGTCTTATGGTCTTTTTGGGAAGGCCAGTGAGGAGTCCATTACAATAATCCACCCTGCTGGTGATAAAAGCATGCACAAGTTTCTCTAAGTCTTGACTGGAAACAAAGCATCTAATTCTTGCAATATTTTTCAGATGATAATATGCTGATTTAGTAATTGCTTTGACATGACTACTGAAACTAAGGTCTGACTCTAGAGACACACCAAGATTCCTGATTCATTATTTGGCTCATTGGGAGCATGTACAGATTGAACAGGAGTGGCACAAGAATTGAGCCTTGGGGGACTCCGCATGTCATGGATGTCCACTCAGACTTATGGTCTCCTATACTCACATAATAACCTCTCCCTTTTAAGTATGACCTGAACCATTTTAGGACTATTCCAGAAAGCCCCACCCAGTTTTCCAGCCTGTCAAGAAGTGTGTTGTGATCGACAGTGTCAAATGCAGCACTGAGGTCGAGTAGTACCAGCACTGATAATTTGCCTGTATCAGTATTTAAGCGAATATCGTTTATTATCTTTATGAGCGCTGTCTCTGTGCTGTGATGCGATCGAAAACCAGATTGAAAATTGTCAAAGTATCCATTCAAGCTTAAGAATTTGTTCAGCTGATTGAAGACAACTTTTTCAATGATCTTGCCTATAAAAGGAAGATTTGAGATCGGTCTATAATTGCTTAAGATGGTCTTATCCAGATTGCTCTTTTTCAGGAGGGGCTTGACAACTGCAGTTTTCAGGGAGTTTGGAAAACTCCCAGAAAGAAGTGAGGCATTTACCACTTCTAGGAGATCTGCTTCTAAGCTGTTTAACACACCTTTGAAAAAAGATGTGGGAAGTGTGTCAAGGGCGCAGGTTGATGTTTTAAGGTGCTGTACGGTTTCTTCCAAAATTTTGCCATCAATTTCTTCGAAAACAGACATAGTAACTACTTTCTCAGGTAGTGGTCTGATCTGTTTGACCCCAGCGCAGCTCAAGGATGAGCTGATCACCTTTCTGTTATTATTAATTTTCTCAGAGAAAAAAGAAGCAAACTCACTGCACTTGCTGTCTGAGAGCATTTCACTGGGAATCTGGCTTGGGGGGTTTGTCAGTCTCTCTACAGTAGCAAAAAGAATGCGTGTGTTGTTTAAGTTGCTGTTTATAATATTCGAGAAGAAAGTCTGTCTTGCTTTGCCTAGTTCCATATTAAAAGCATGGATGCTGTCTTTGTAGATGTTATAATGGACTACAAGTGTTGTCTTCCGCCACATGCGCTCTGCTCTTCTGCATTGTCTTTTCATGTTTTGCACTGCTGTTGAGTTTCTCCAAGGTGCTTTTTGTCTACCACTATTCTTCCTGACTTTCACAGGAGCAATATGATCAATTACACTTTTAATTTTTGAGTTAAAGGGTACCTATCATGGAATTTTGAAAATTACCTTTCATGTAGTGTGTAACATAGATCTAAGTGAACAAAAACATCCTGCAAAGTTTTAAATATGAAAGTTCACCGTATACAAAGTTATTGTCTCTCAAAAGTAAGAGTCGACTCTGAGTCGCTGATATGAATCGATAGACGAACGATGCACTTTCGTACGTCACTTGTACAAGTTATTTGAATTCGACACGCCCACTCAGTGCGCGCGCCCAGCAGACAGAGAAACCTGACAACAACATGTCGACGAGCTGTTCTGAAGTGCGAATCAAAAGCAAACTTTTTTTTTCACTGCCCAGGGACAAGCATGTGAAGACTCAGTTGCTAGAGTTTATATTTACAACTATACCACACAAGTATAGCCACCTTGAGCTGTGTTCGCGTTATTTTAATGACGATCGCTTCACAAACACAAATGTTGTGTGGATTATGGTGTATTCGCGAGTTGCCTGATACTGAAGGAACGTTCAATACCAAGTTTATTTGGATCAGCTTCCTCCTCCGAATCACAACCTGTAAGTACTATTAATAATTGTTGCTTTTATGTGTGTGTGTGTGTGTGTGTGTGTGAGAGTGAGAGTTACGCTCAGCAGCTTCTAGGTCTCCGATGTCATTTTTTTTGTTTTTTGAAATATGTGAAATTATGTGAAGCGTATTGTAGTACTGCAGTGCTTTATCAATATGTTTAAGCTTTGGGCTAACGCAAAATATAACTGACTGGGTCATCTGACCAATCACCGCCGATTAGCGTCACGCAAAGGAGGGGTTTGGACAAATGAGTCGTCAAACGAATCATTAGGGAGTCGGTGAGCAAATCAGGTAAAAATAAATGCATATTATAAGACAACAAAAGTGTTTTTTGTCATTGCATGCATGTAAAACTGTTGTTGGGGACTCCCAGAACATTATTAGGAACATTTTAAATGCCATAATAGGTACCCTTTAAAAGATTCAAGGAGAAAATCAACAGAGTCAGCAGATATGCTTGGTGTTGAAGATATAGCCTTCATAAATAGCACACTAATGTTCTCATTTAAGCATCTCTTCTTGACAGATACGGATCGAGCTTCAATGGCAGGAGAGATCAATATATCAAAGAAAATACAGAAATGATCAGACAGTGCTACATCCTTAATAACAATCGATGAGATGATTAGACCCTTACTGATAAGTAAATCTAGAGTGTGTCCACAATTATGTGTGGGTCCATGTACATGCTGAGTCAGATCAAAAGTTTTCAAAACAGTTTTGATTTCTTTTGCCATATTGTTTTCTGCATTATCTATGTGAATGTTAAAATCTCCAGCAATGGCAAAACAGTCAAACTCTGAGGAAATTGTTGATAACAGTTCTGTAAGGTCCTCAGCAAAGGCTGGAGAGTATTTTGGAGGCCTGTAAATAATGATAAGTAAAATACATGGAGCACCTTTTAACACAATACCCAGATATTCGAAAGACGGGTAATTCCCAAATGATATTTGCTTACATTGATAGACATCTTTAAAAAGAGCAGCTAAGCCCCCGCCTCTCTTACCCGCTCTGCAAACACTCATAAAAGTAAAGTTAGGAGGGGAGGTTTCATTGAGGACTGTTGCACTGCAGCTGTCTTCTAGCCAAGTTTCATTTAGAAACATAAAGTCCAGGTTGTTTGTGGTTATTAAGTCGTTGACTAGAAGTGATTTATTTTTAAGTGAGCGGATTTTTAAAAGTGCTAACTTAACAGTCTTACTTTTTGTCCCCACAGCGGTCTTATGCTGCGTTCACACCGGACGCGAATAGCGCGTCAAATTAGCGCCTACCGCGTCTACTTTGACGTTTGACCACTTTGTGTTAATTCGCGCGTCAAGAGTGAAACTGACGTGCGTAAAAACAAAAGTTTGAAGCGAAATTTACGCGCGTCAGAATCGAAATCCGGAGGCGGCCATCTTTTTTTTAGATGTTTATCGAGCATTAGCAGTAGCATTAATCGAGAGAGTCACCGCTCGTATGCTCCGGAGAGCAGAAACAGCTGCGTAGGGGACATCGTCGCTGTACTCGGATCCACCAGACCCTCCGGAGGGTTTCAGGAGTTTTACCATTTGCTCCAGGAGCTAGGTTTGGTGGACCTAACGGTGAGGACGCTGACGAGGACAGCGTAGGCCGTGTAAAGCCTCGGCCTCGAGTGGTCGCTGCCTGACGAGCCCGCGCTCTACAGCCCGGCGCGAGGTTCACCCTCGCCCGCACCCACCTAATCTGTCATTTATTTTTGTTTTGATAATAAATGGAGCCAGCCTCCAAAAGTGAAACCTGTCCTGTGATTTTTTTTATTTCTTATACACTAAGTGTTTGTTGTTTTTACATTAAAATAATAATGTTTCATATAATCTAAAATAGATATGGAATAAATAGCATTCAATACAAAATGAGTACTATCTCTCATATATTAAAATCGAGTTTTTATGTGAAAGATGTGCTTTGTTGTGCATTAGAACCACACCAGACATTTTAGTAATATTACAAAATAATTTATTAAAATAACATAAACTTTCACTTCACCACGTGACAGCAGCAAGCAGGCTCCTGATTGGTTAACGCGGCGCGAATTGACGCAGAAGTTCAAATTTTTCAACTCGGGCGGCGGACGCGAATTCGCGTCAAACGCGTGAATGCACAAATAGCACTAACTAAATCATTCGCGCTTAACGCGGCAGACGCTCAATTCGTGCCATTCGCGCGAACTTGACGCGCGAATGAGGCGTATTCGCGTCTACTGCGCCGCGCTCTACGCCTCATTCGCGCCGCAGGAATTTTTTACGCGCGTAACGCGTCTTTGCATTGACTTAACATTGAAATCACTCGCGCCTGACGCGCTATTCGCGTCCGGTGTGAACGCACCTTTTGTTTGGCGTGTGATAGGCACCAGATTAGATGGGTTTGCTGTACAGCTTTTGAAGGCCTTAGATTTTCTATCAGCAATAGAGAGAGATTCAGGCACACTGGGTTCCCGCTTGTTTTGTAAACATTTGAGAAAGTTACTGTTATCATAGCGGGGACCCGACACATATCACTGAGAGCTGGTATCAGTTGTTTTTGGTTCACCGCGAGCCGCTGGAGGAGGGTGTGAGCCCTGGCGCTGTGGCAGAGGCCGAAGAGCTCTCACAGGAGGAGGGGCAGGGCGAGCTGGGCCCGCAGGCTTTGGTGGTTGTGGGGCCTGCCGTTTTTTGGGTGACATCTGGGGGCTTGCAGCAAAAGAATGGGATAGTTTGGTTCCAGCATACACCAGTTTTTCCATTTTCTCTGAGAAGCAAAGAAGTGGAGATGCTGGAGAGAGGGATAACGTGTCTGGGGAGGGGGCTGTTGCTCTGGTATTATCGGAGGCTGTAGTATGCTGTCCTGGGTTCCCTGGCTGTTTTCCAGAAAGTCGTCCTTGGGTCCTAAATCTTCTAGCAGTTCTAGTATGTCACAGTCTGTCTGTGGTGAGCTCTGTGGGCAGGACTCAGCTGAGATTGTGTCCGTGAGCAGAGGTTGTTGTGACTGAGTGGTGTTATCGTTGTCCTTGTGTGATGTGTCAGCCGCATGTCCATTCAGGTGCAGAAGTGAAGTCCTGTGGTCACTGTGTCCAGGTGTGTGTGTGCCATTCAGGTTGAGTGGATTGGCACACACTGTAGAAGGATGATTGAGGGAGAAGTAGATATTGTCCTTTAGCACTCTTGAACCAAGTTTGTTTGGGTGGAGCCCATCCTGTTGAAACAGTTGCCTCTGACTCCAGAAAAGATTGAAGTTGTCAATAAAGTTCACTCCATTTATTTTGTAGGTTTTTTTGCAGCCATGTGTTAAGCCCAAGCAACCGTGAAAACCGGTTTGTTCCTCTTGCTGGGAGTAGTCCACTGATGAATGTCTGAACTTTCAGTCTTTTAAGTGTTTCAAAAAGTTCATTGAAATCCTTCTTAAGGAGTTCTGAATGCCCTTTATGAATATCATTCTTCCCCACATGAACAATGAGTCGACTTGCAGTCTTATGTTTCATCAGAATGTTCTGAAGTTCCCTGTTTACATCAGAAGTTGTTGCTTGTGGAAGGCAGCATGTAGTTGTGTCCCTGCTACTAATGTTTCTGATTATGGAGTCACCCACTATCAGAGTCCTGGGCTCGGCTGCGCTCTGAGCTGAGTGCCACTGTCTGCTCGACCTTGAGCGCCAGTTAGCAGGGTTAGCTACTGGCTGATTCAGTCTGTGTTCGATCACATTCATCACATTCAGGGATTCCTCATTCATTAATACTTCAAATCTGTTCTCAAGATGTATAGGCGGTGGTAGGAGACCAGTGTTTGCAATCCTTGTCAGAGCCGTATCTGGGGTAGAGGATGCTATTGCGGCAATATATGATGCTCGTGACAATCTGATGTCTCGAGTGCCTTTGGGTCTCGCTCCCTGTTTGTGCCATCGATTTTTAAGTCGATCGGTTTGTTTCTCTACACTCAGTATGGTCTGTCGAGGAGGACTAGATTCATGGGACTCACCGTCTGTATGCTGAGGGCGTCCATGATGAAGGTCTGTTGTGTGTTCCGTCTGGTTTGGTGGTCCCACAAGTAACTTTGTTTCAAGAACTGCAATCCTTTGTAAAAGTCTTTGGCAGTTAGTACAGCAAGTAGATTCCAGAAGAGGCATTTTCTCTTATCCTTATGAATGTAGGCAGTTGTGTTTTCTCTTCCCCGGAATGTAAGCTTTCAGTGGGAGTCTGGTCGAAGAAAAGAATTCAGCTTTTTTTCTAGTAATCAAGCGTTTGAGCACTGTGCTGATTTGCAAAAAAAAAAAATGCAAAAAAAAAAATAAATAAAAAAAAAATCTAGTACTAACATCTTGGATAAGTTTGTGTCCAGGGGCTCGTTCTTCGTACGTTGCTTAAAACATCCGAGATCAAATGAGACATCCAAGATAATATCATCGGGCTAATCATGATCCGGCTAATTGGGTTCTTCGAACACACCTGTTGTTTATGATTAGTATCGCTGGATTGAATTATCTGAGATAACTGCGCGTTCATGCGCTGGGTTAAAAGGGGATATGTATCGATAGTAGAAACATTGATCAGCAACGCTGCTATTGGCTGCTCACCGTGGCCAAAGAGCGCGCTCAGTTTTTTTCTCCACAGAAGAGCAAGAGTTATTGCTTGAAGCATATGCTGAATTTGAAAACTTAATTAAAACGCCAGGGAACACCTTAAAGTGTGCAAAAGCCAGGAGAGAGGGCTGGCAAAAAGTAGCAGACAAATTAAGTTTGTAGTTAGATGTTTTTATAACTTATTACAGTATATTTTTTTATAATTGAATAATTTCTAAATAATTAATAACTTTGTTCATTGTAATGTCAGAGTCACCACCCACTACTTGAACATAGGAACAAGTAAAAGTGAAGTACTAGATTATTCTACATAATAGTAATTTGTACTTATACTAATCTCTTTTAAAATGTCACTGTTAATAAATGTTTGCCTGTTTATAAAAGCAACCATGAAAAAGGCTGAGAAATAAAAAGAAAAGAAAAACAAACAGGTGGTGGTCTTGCACCCCCACATTATACCCAGGCAGAAGAGCTGGCCCTTGGGTTAAATGTGACCCATTGTGGAGGGCATCCCTGGGTTCAGCTCTTCCTCAGACCCACAGCCAGGAGCAGCAACACCTTCACTGCTGGTAAATGAACTTTAAATGATCCTAGTACACTGTAAAATAATTTGTTGCTGCATTAAATTAAGTAAGCCTATAATCCCAATGGCTGTTCAGTCATATCAGCTGTTAAACCTTGTAATGAATTGCTTTGACTTGAGAAAGTCAACATGTGTGACTGTGAAACATAGTTAATGTAAAACAAATGTAGAAATGAGTTATTGATCACATTTCCCCCCAGTGTACTTCATTGTAATGCAATTGTGTTTTCCTCTTTTGTGCAGTTTTAAACAATACACCAACACTTTTATGTGTTCCCAAGCAAGTGGCTGAAGCATGTGCAGTAAGACTTTTCATAACTTTACATCAAAAGGGAAGAAAGTACAACACTTTATAATGCCCATTTTCCCCCAATGCACAGGACAGTGAAGAAACCCTCTCAGGTATCTTTAAGTGCATAAATAACTTTACTTAATTTACACTTGAGTTACCTATTATTTCTGAATGCAATATGAGTTGCAGGAGTCCACATCTACAGAAGAGTCTGCACAAAGCAGTGATGCAGAGGTGGGCAGTGTTGTACTTTTCCTTGTAATTTTTGTTGCATAAGGCTTGTGTTGACAGGTTTAACCCAAGCCCCCCCCCCCCCCCCCCCCCCCCCCCCCCCCAATATAGAGTATATATACAATATAGAGTATTTCTTTCTTGGGGGGCGGGGGACTTGACAACTTAAAGAAAAAGACTGGCACTAGAGATATAGTTGCTTCAAATGAACTTCAGAGTAAGTGCTAATATATTATTTCACACAGAGAACTATTGCTGACCTTGCATAGTATCTCTTATTGCAGGCAAAATATGACTTGATCACTGGCTTTCTTTACAAAGAACAATTGAAATAAAACTCAAAGAACTAAGCAAATTTGTCTCGTCTTTTATTAAACATTTAATGTAATGTTTTATATTTTTTTCTGATGGTGGTTGTGTAATATGACACATGCAATGTCACAGGTCCTGTCAGGTGCAACCCTCAGGCTTTTCAGACACTGAAATCTCCCCTTTAGTTGGCCAAAGTTCATTGCATTGTGTGCCCTTGTCCTAGAGCTGCATTGTAACTGGAGTGTATGTACAGTAATACAGTGAGCTTGATATTAATATTTTCCTTACCACGTTCAAATATGTGCATAAATTTGAATCGCTGTGCTTCCACATTTGTGATATGGAACAGTCACACACCATCTAAGAGATTTAGTCTGTCAACTGCCTTTTTTTACAATTTGATGTAATATTAGGCTACTAATCTGGAATATTAAGAATCGTAATAGTAACTTGGCAGCACATTTACATTGTGATCCCCCTTTCAGTTCACAAAATCCCCTTCATTGTGGCCTTGATGGGAACACATGTGCAGTCTATGGCACCAATCACATTAGGGAAGCCTGAGGAATATATTGTACTGAAAGTCATAATCATCATGCTAACGATTACATGATCGACATTAAAAATTATAATGTAACGTTAGGCCTACCTGCGTTGAAAAAAAAACTGCTATACAACCAATTGGGTCTAAAGTGGCTTGGAAATGCCCTAAAACCTGCTTAAGAGGCAGGTAAACTTTGCGAATGGCACGACAGACATTACTTATCACCAAGTTCTCCGCATCTCCAATGTAAAGGAAAGAGCCACTCGCAAAGAATCTCTATATGCTGTTTATTTGTGCTGTTATTAAAGCCCGACTCCGACGAGTCGAACATTTGTGCGTTTCCAACAAATTAATGATGTAACGACATACTCACGAGTCATGAGAAAAAAATATATATCTCAAAAAGTACACTATCGCGCTGCGTTAAAAGACTTCCCGTATCAGCTCTGCTTATAAAGCCGCGATCTAATCCTGTTTACATGAAATAAGCCTGCTCGCGAGCAGGTTCAAGCTAGCACACCTGTTGCTATGACAGCAAGTCTAGGATGAGCTTCGAAGAACCAAACGATCCAAGATCATGGCAAATCGCCAACAATCAAATCCAGCTAACTGAGTTAGCGACGTACGAAGAACGAGCCCCAGTTTTGCCCATTTGTTGTTGTTTTTGCTTCAGTTTGGTGGATGCAAGCTCACTTCTTTTAAAATGCTCAACAAGGCATCGTGAAGCTCCGACCGCTTTGGCAATCATCTGGTGTTTAAGAGCAGAGGTGAGAACAAGCTGCAATGTGTGACCTGTGCATCTGAGAGAGGCCCATCCATATTTCTCCTCCAGTAGTCGAGCAGCAGCCACAATGTTGGCCCCATTGTCGTGCACAATAGCAGATATTTTATCAGGAAGAATTTCAAATTTGTCCAATATTTCTTCCAGCCACCCTGCAATATTTTGGGCAGTATGTCTCTCCTCCAACGGCATAGTAGAGAGGCAAATTGACTCCATTTGCCAGTCGATTCCAATGTAGTGGCATGTGATTCCCAAGTATGCTTTAGTGGCTACACTAGACCAAATGTCTGCAGTAATATAGTTGATTTCACTTGATCCACTGTGTCATTGTATTTCTTGACCAACAACCTCGTAAAATGCGTTCTAGAGGGGATAGTGTAACCTGGATTGAATGACTTTAACATTTGTTGGACGCCTGCTCCTTCCACCATCGAGAGCGGTCTCATGTCCTTCACTATCATGTTTAAAACATTGTCTGTCAATGGTGCAAATTGCTGCGGGGTGAGTATCTTCTTGTTGCACACAAAATCACTAAGATTGGTTTGTTTCTTCCTAAAACACACACAATAGTGACAGAATAAGTAAATAACATTTTCATTTTAATTATGAACAAATCAGCACCAATATTTCTAACACTGTATGGCGTTTTAATTATGAACAAATAGCACCAATATTTCTAACACTGTATGGCGTTTTAATTATGAACAGATAGCACCAATATTCCTAACACTGTATGGCGTTTTAATTATGTACAAATCAGCACCAATATTTTTAACACTGTATGGTGTTATATTAACCTCTTTTATCATGTTTTCATCACGTTTTTGTCATGTTTTTGTTGCGTTTTCATCCTTGCTATTTCAACGCTTTTTTCATGAAGCTTTTAGATCCAATCTGGAGACAGTGTGCTCGGTTCAGGTGGGGGTTAACTTTAAGAGGTTAAACAACGACAATCATGTGTCGATACTACATTATATAACTGACAAGTATATTTGCATGGAGTAAACTCACCGTGCCGGTGCTTGGTCCTCCGCTTCCACACACACGTGTTTTCGTTTAAGGTGCTTGTGCAGAGACGTAGTAGCCAGGCCAGGCCAGGCCAGTTCAGTATTGCAGAGTTTACATGTTACACTTCTTTTTTGAAGAATCAAAGTAAAGTGCTCCCACACTTTGGATGACTTCGTTCGATTAGTTTTATCTTCCGCTTTTTTCTTTCTCGAGCTTACTCCACTGCCGCCTGCCTCCCCCATCTCACTGAATGCTGCAGAGACGCAGAGCCGCTGTGCGGGAAGCATGTGACATAAAACAAGGCCAGCTATTGGCTATTCGCTACTTCTCCTGCTGTACTGGCTGAGTAAAACCTCCGGTGGCTCATTACTGCCACACTTTGCGCTTACGGCAAATAAAAGTTATTTAGCAACTAATCGATGACTAAATTAGTTGACAACTATTTTTATAATGGATTTTAATCGATTAAATCAATTAGTTGTTTCAGCCCCACTCCTTGCCTCCTGCCTGCCTTCATTACCTCTGCCTGGTTCATGGATTCTGCCTGTTCTCTGCCTGTCCTGATCTTCTGCCCGGTATTAGACCCTGATTTGGCTTTGTCTCCAGTTTTGTGTTTGCTGTCTTTGACCCTTGCCTGTCTGACTATTCTGTTAATAAACATAATGCTCAAATCTCTCTGCGTCTGGTGATTCACAACACTACTAGTAATCTGGACCATTATTTTCATAATGCATCAAAAATCTATTTCACTTTAAAATAATGGTCCTGATCACTAGTAGTTCCTACATAGTGACTAGGGGTATAAACACCAGGAAAGTCAGCTAGTTCACTCACTTTAGTCCGGACCAAATACAATATTGAATTTTTTATCTGTTTGGTGTGGTTTCACACTGCCCTTTTTGCAAGTAAACCAAAATTTATAAACAAAACCACACGTGTGCTAAGTTCATCCATTTATTGGGCAGACATTCTCAAGCAGAGAAAAGCAGGAAGTGAAAAAAACAGGCTAATCATGGAAATCTTTTGTAGTGCATTTTTTTTTCTTTTAGTGATTTGGTGATATCGGCTATAACGCAATATGAAGAAACGTCGTATGAGCATCATATGATACAATGTAATCTATACGATGTTGTAATTAGGATTTTATGAAGATATGCAGCAAGACGGTTGCGGTGGAGAGAGCATGCTCTTAACTTTACATGCTCTTAACTACTCAGTCTTTGAATCGCCGGTTCAAGTCGAACAATCCTGTAAACAAGTGGCTTAGCTGTCTATTCAGAATCGTGATTTTTATTTTAAACAAAAAAGTTGTGCAATTTATCCAGAATCGTGCAACTCTTGTCCTTCATTTAAATGTTCTATTATAAAACCATTGGTTTTGGGGCTCTGCATGACCATGATTAGATGAACAGACAGATCACACAGACAAGCTCTGCCATCTTGAAGATACATGTTGAGACACCATCAGACAACAACAACGATTGCTATGTTTTTGACTGTCTTGTCCCTTTCACCCTGTGGTTCACTTATCCAGATGTGGACTTTTTGTGCTCTACTAACATAGGACCTCTATTTTAATTTAAAAAAAATTTTTTACATTAAAACAATGCTCTTGCATGTACATAAATAAGGATAGTTGTTTTTGTAGTTTGTACAGTACATGGACAGTATGCACTGGAATGCATTTCAAAATACGTAAAACAGTATTTTTGTACCCACTGTCATGACTGTCAGTACTTTCATATAATAATTTATGACAACAGACTTGTGTGTGCACTGCAATAAACGGGTTGGGCAGCCAGTAGTTAAAGAAGTCCACCGAAGGGGCTGTGTACACGACTCCATTATCAACAAAAAACTTAAAACTTTGTATGCGTTTTCACCATTCGTTTACATGACAATGACCTATTGTGTGCCTGAAAACGCAAAGTTTTGAAAACTTTTTTCCTGAGTCATTTCACTTTAAGTTTTTTATGGATTGTAAAATTATGATTTATTTGTCTGTGTAGATTTTAAAATTGATGTATGATCAAATTTTTATGTGAAATTGTTATGTGAATTGCTGCATTGGAATTGTGTTTAATATATTGTTATATAATATATATTAAGCATAGTTTATATATACATATATATATTTATATTTATCATATACAGTAAAATGTCTTAGGGACTGTTCGTTTTTATTTAAGGGGCCACCAGAGGATATTTGAGATCTGTAGTCAAAAAAGACTTGACCCTCACTTCGCCAGCAACATTTTTTTCTATGACCCTCCGAAATGATTGTGAAAAAAGGCATGAGTCCTCCCTGATAATTTATTGATTATTTCTGTAGGACTGGTTTGCGCTTGGCAAAGATGTTCAGATAGCCATTGTTTTTTTTACAACCATGAAAAAACCACTAAACTCCTGCTTTCTCATCTTACTAGTAGGGCTGTAACGATAGACCAAAATTCGGTTCGTATCACGATTTTTGATTTGAAAAAAAAAAAAATCATGTTTTCGGTGCTGATGCAGTGGTTCATGTAACATGTAAGGGTGGCGATGCCAATAAAGTATCTTAAAGCTGCCATAAAGAACCGGCAAAAGTAATGATTATGAATATGTCAAATATAGCAAGGAGACATTTTAATTGTTTATTAATAAACAAGTCTTTGTCAGTGTCGGCTCCAAATACAAATATAAAGGCATTTATAGACGAGAGTACAGTTCACGCGCCGGCGCCTCCGTGTCACGATGATCTATTTTCTACTATATTTACTACATATTTATTAAATCCAGGCAATTGGTTGATGAAACATTGATTAAAATTAAGATACAATTAATAAAACAGGCTTTGTGCTTCCTGTTTGAGGTCTCTGTGAAAGTTTTAAAGTCACTTTCAGAGCGGTCATGTCCGTAACGGAGAACTGCCACGTCCGTAACATTTTTTCCATCACACACGTGTATTTCCCTCATATTAAATATAAAACGTGTATAAATGTGTAGACTGATATTTTGACTGATATTTTTCTAATGTCTGGACTCCTTAATTAAGGGAGTATGAATAAATAAACAGACGTTTCAGTATTAAATGCATGAGAATTTCTGAGAATTTATATTTCAAGTTTTGACTGCAAATGTCACATCCATAATGCTGGAATTGCCCAATTTTAAAGAATTTGTCCTCAACTAGTTTTTTTGGTGTAGGTCTAGGCCTACGTATTTTATTATGTTAACTTCAAGTAATACTAATAGTAATTTAAAAATGTGGTAGCCCTACGTCTAACACATCACACTCCACTGTTATGGTGGCAATTTCAGTAGATTTACTCACTAACATTGTTGTGGAAGGAAACTAAAATATGGTAGTATCGTGCTACAGCGCCCATTATATCAGCTGCAGTTCTGGCGCCTCAGTCCCAATACTGTAAATCTCGACATAAATTCAGATCACATGTTAATGCAGCGGTAGAGTTACACTCACAGGACACTGCACTTATTCGCATTCACAAAAGTTAATTATTTGCTCGTGCTTTAAAGGGCACCTATTATGGCATTTAAAGGGATACTCCACTTTTTTTGGAAATTGGCTCATTTTACAACTCCCTCAGAGTTAAACAGTTGAGTTTTACCGTTTTTGAATCCATTCAGGCGATTTTCTGATATTTAGAAGAATATCAGTAACCAGACAGTTTCTGGTCTCATTGACTCCCATAGTATATTTTTTTCCTACTATGGAAGTCAATGAGACCAGAAACTGTCTGGTTACTGATATTCTTCTAAATATCAGAAAATCGGCTGAATGGATTCGAAAACGGTAAAACTCAACTGTTTAACTCTGGGGGAGTTGTAAAATGAGCCTATTTCCAAAAAAAGTGAAGTATCCCTTTAAAATGTTCCTAATATTGTTCTGGGAGTCCTCAACAACAGTTTTACATGCATGCAATGACAAAAAACACTTTTGTTGTCTTATAATATGCATTTATTTTTACCTGATTTGCTCACCGACTCCCAAATGATTCATTCAACGACTCATTTTTCCAAACCCCTTCTTTGCGTGACGCTAATCGGCGGTGATTGGTCAGATGACCCAGTCAGTTGTGTTTGTAAAGCAATCGTCATTAAAATGACGATTAAAATGAACACAGCACAAGGTTCGGGCTATACTTGCCACTGATTCTTCACATGCTCGTCTCTGGGCAGTGAAAAAAGGTCGCTTTTGATTCGCACTTCAGAACAGCGTCTTGTTGTAGACATGATGTTGTCAAGTGTTCTCTGGCGTCTGCGTGGCGCGGCCAATTTGATAATTTTTCGTCTTGGCGTCACAAGGAAAAGGAAAATGACTCATTGGAAAAACGATTCATTAAATTGACTCAGAGTCGACTCATACTTTTGAGAGACAATAACTTTTTTTTACAGTGAACTTTCATATTTAAAACTTTGCAGGATATTTTAGTTCACTTATATCTATGTTACACACTACATGAAAGGTAATTTTCAAAATCCCATAATAGGTGCCCTAGCTTTGCCGGGTAAACATTTCATTGGCATTCTGTAATGCACTTTTTCCGAGCACGCTGCGTACTGAAGTGCACGCGCACTGTCAAACAGCGCCAAACAGGATTTTTGTTGGGTCAGATCCATCTGATAGTGATGGGGGGGCCGAGACCGAGAGAGCTACATGGAAAAAATATGCACCAAACAAGACACTTTTGAAATTTTGCTGTTTTCAAGAACAAAAGTTGGGTGACCCTCCCCCTAGACTAAAAAAAGTTGGACGACCCTCAACAAACAATAAAAAGACATGACCCTCCCCTATTTTCATCCGGTGGCCCTTTCCATAAATACCGAACGGTCCCTTACATGTGTTTACAAAAAATAAATTGGATAAACAGATGTACAGGGGTTGGACAATGAAACTGAGACGCCTCTCATTTTAGTGTGGGAGGTTTCATGGCTAAATTGGACCAGCCTGGTGGCCAATCTTCATTAATTGCACATTGAACCAATAAGAGCAGACTGTGAAGGTCCAATTAGCAGGGTAAGAGCACAGTTTTGTGCCGTGTATCAGGATGACAATGCACCAATACACACAGCAAGACTGGTGAAAGATTGGTTTGATGAACATGAAAGTGAAGTTGAACATCTCCCATGGCCTGCACAGTCACCAGATCTAAATATTATTGAGCCACTTTGGGGTGTTTTGGAGGAGCAAGTCAGGAAACATTTTCCTCCACCAGCATCACGTCGTGACCTGGCCACTATCCTGCAAGAAGAATGGCTTAAAATCCCTCTGACCACTGTGCAGGACTTGTATATGTCATTCCCAAGACGAATTGACGCTGTATTGGCCGCAAAAGGAGGCCCTACACCATACTAATAAATTATTGTGGTCTAAAACCAGGTGTTTCAGTTTCATTGTCCAACCCCTGTATTTCAATCAGAAAGGCAGAGGTAGCTGGTAATGTTGACCTATTCAGCTCATGAGTTTCGACATCCTTCCTGGGCCCACATCTAAGCTTGTAAACCGCAGTAGCAGCAGGTCTAACACAGGGCTTTTGTTCTTGTGGTCTTTGTCTTTGTGCTCTACTTGTATACTACCACCTGTGACGCTTACTAACTGAACCAAAAGTTAAACAAATTTCCGGTTGTTCACTGAGATAGATGTTTAATACACACAAGTAAATATTTTATTACAGATGTTCTTCACACTTTTTAAAACGGCAATGTTTTTTTTCAATTATTTATTACATTCTATAATAAATTTTCCTTTATGCAAATAAAATTCATGTGGTAGTTAATGCAGTAATTTTTTAATACAAACAAGCTTTATTCAGATTGTGTATCATATTGAGTTTGTTTGATGATCTTTGCTGTAGAATCTGAAGTTCAGCTGGACTCACTGAAACAGGAAGTAGAAGAGCAGAGGAGACACCAGCAAGAGGAAGCTTCCCTTATACACTCCATCTAATCAAGACAGGAACGACATTAGTATTAATTTACAATCCACTGCTAATACATATAATAATAATATCGATAATAATAGTTATGAAAACTGCATGTTCATTGTTGATCAATTTCTCACATTTTTTTTAGTGCTATTACACATTCAATTAGTGCTAGACTAATTCATAAGCTTCTTCTTTTCTTGCTATAGCTTTACACTATTGTCGATTACTTTTATATTGTGCTGCTTATTATTAACAATCACTTGTTCATATTGAATTATTGTTTGTATAATTTCCTCATTTTAAGTGAATATGATCAAACGTAGACCAATACATGCAGCATTGCAAAGATCAGTGTTACAGCAGCTCATAGTCGATGTCACTCCAGATAGTGATGAAGTCCCTGGTACACAGTCAGGTATGCACCCTTTAGTTGTGACCTTAGAGGAACCTGTAAAAAATACATAAATGTCCATATAATAAGATAATAAAACAATTCCAAGTATACTTTCTCTCCAGCTGTATCACTCAGATTTCCACAACATACAGGACTTACTGATGGATGTTTCAACCGTAGAGCTGTAACATTTAGCAACTCCATCTGCACATGTCTCCTCTTTTAAGTCACAGGAACCCGTCAGAGCAGATGTGCAGGAGTAACACTTGAGAGAATAACCTTACAGACAGAGAAAGACATTGAGTTAGCGCTCTACAGTATGATTAGCAAATAATACATTTCAATACTTGCTGTTTTCTGTACCTCCAGTGAGAGAAATGAAAAGAAGAATGACGGAGACCTGCAGATTCATCTTGTGTCAGGAGCTGAATAACTATACAGAAGTAATGCTTCAGTTTCTTTTATGTCTGTTCAGAAAGGGGTGGGTTTAGGACTCTTTGTGACGTCTCCAATGAACTATGACAGTAACTAAGAATGTAATTTATATATTTTATTTAGGCTATATAAATTATGTCATTATTATGTTATGTGGGTCTTGTTTTCAAGTTTTGTGTAACGGACTGATGGGTTAAATTTCAGTAGAAGCGATGTTCCCCCTCATAAACAAGTAACCAACTGCTGGTGGTTTGCCAAACTGGAATAAACTGGACTGGTAACAGTCATTTTGTCTTCTGTCCTAGGGGAAAATTCCTGAGGTGATCTTCTTTGTAACATACTAAGTTCGCAATATAGCCTACTAGTCGAAACTCTTCTTTATGTGTACAGATGTGCTGTAATGACGCAAAGACATGCTCGAATCTCCCGCGGAAATCCACTGGAGTTAAAAACGTTACAAGCTTACCGTTTTTAAATTTGAACACTGGCTGGTTATGTATTTGCTCAAATTATTTTGGATAATTTTAACCCAAAAAAGCTACAGACTTCAGCTTTAACTTTATTTATTTTCATACTGCACAATGACGTTTTGACACATTCCTGCACCGGCCCATATTGATTCAGCACCACATACTATTCTTTGAGATGCTTCAGATTCAGTTAAGCCTGGTTCACACGGCAGGATAATTAGGCCGATTTTAGCCCAGATTTTCCCTTCCGACATCTTAAGGATGCTCCGATTATCGTAAAATAATCTGATCAGATATTCCTGCCGTGTGTGGTGTGTTAAGACTGCTCTCGTCTGCTCGGAAGGACGTCTGGACCGCTCCGATCTCAAATCGGGGATATCCAACATGTTGGATTGTTTTGGCCCGATTTCTCCTCGTGTGTGGTGTCCCCCGAGGACGAACGAGCACGCAGCCTGTGGACTGTGGCGTGTAGCCAATCAGAAAGCGAGGTGACGAGGCGCAGAGGAAGACAAACAAACAAAATCAAAACAGCCGGCGGCATGGCGCACCAGAGAGTCCGGTGGATGTTTTCTCTAATAGTTTAAACTATCGCCACTGCATCTTCTTTGTCCACCATAATTGTTTACTCTGAAGTTACGTTTGATCTCGAGGGATTTCGCGAGATTTTCCGTCTGACCTGGGAATGCTCGGGAGTCAAATCGGTTCGTGTGTGATGTGTTGATTTTGCCGTGTGGCTGCGCACTACACACTGTACGACCAAAAGTGTTAAACCAGTGATTTTTTATCGCCGTGTGTGGGGTCTCTCAGGTTTGGAAAATCGGCCGACAATTTTAAAATCGTCCCGTGTGAACCAGGCTTTACACATGTTTTTGCCCCAGTTTCATCCACGTTACTGAAAGAGTTGTGGCTTTCGAATCTGACAGCTATATACTGAAAGCTCTTTTTCACTTCTTATACTGTACATGTATATACCACCCCAGATTTTTGGTCTGGGGTTTTCTTTTTTTTTTTTTTGATGTTGAGAAAAGATATTCATATGCACAGTGTGTATCACACATACAACATGAAACAAATGAGAACAATAATTGACAAAACAAAACAAGAAAGGAAGAGAGAAGAGAGAGAAAAAAAAGGATAGTTTACCATGAGGGTAGAGAGGGAAAGCTGTGTGTGTGTGTGTGTGTGTGTGTGTGTGTGTGTGTGTGTGTGTGTGTGTGTGTGTGTGTGTGTGTGTGTGTGTGTGTGTGTGTGTGTGTGTGTGTGTGTGTGTGTGTGTGTGTGTGTGTGTGCGCGCTAGGATGGATTTATCATGTGTGTAAATTGTGTGATTGAGTGTTTTGTGTTTGAATGTTGAAATCAGCAGGATTGGTATGAATTACTGTAATCAAATTACAGTGTCCTGGCTATAAGAGGGGATTGGCTGGGTTGGGTCAGGCTCAACGGCTCTTTCCTCTGGCTGCTTCAGTCCTCACCGGGGCTGAGGAGCATATTTAGTCCTAGGAGATAGAGGGGAGTGGAGGATTGTTTCTTCAGAACTTTTCACCACCACTGCTCTCCTCCGCCCCCGCCCTCAGTCGCTGCTCTACCGACGGGCCAGCTCATCTACCCACCCCACTATCCCCGTGTTATAATCTTCTAGGGTCTAAATTATGTCTAAGTGCATTAAAAGGGGTGCGGCGCAAGGGGTAGAACTTATTCAGAACTACATCAGGCATCACCCACTTCCCTACCTATTGATTGATTGTGTGATTAAATGTATGCATTAAAAAGAAGTGGGGGCAACAGTGCAGGACCTCTTCAGGGTCTCCACACAGCACACCTTAATTCTAAAATAGGAATATAAATGTTGACCAACTAACATGTGGAGCATTAAAAAGTGGGGTATACAGAGTAGAGCCGGCCCCAGCAGTTGCAGTGGAGAAGGAGGACGGTGGAGGCAAGGTGAAAGGGGAGGCATGTTCTCCCTCAGGGTAAACACCCCCTTCAGCCCACGCTGCAGGACGGCTTCCTGGTCGTCGTTTTTACTCTTGAACGAAGCACATCACGGGAGCGCGCTACTACTGGTATGCTAAGCGAAAATAATTTAATAAATGGACATAACACTTTTTAAATAAACATTTAAGCAATATCAACAATATATTAGATAAATAACATTTACAAATTCTACAATGCATTTGAAAAAAACAAAACAATAAAGATAAAATCCACTAGCTATCACACCCACACCAGTCTGTAGACATTTCAGATCCTACAAAAATGCACAAATATTATATACAATTATTTACAGCACATTTGTCTAATGTAAACAGTGTTGACAACAGTGAATTATCTTAAACAATAGTACACGTAACTCAGAAGTCTATTTCATATCTAGGCCTATTAAACGTAGAAATATGCAATTCTTATATTAGTTTTTCTTACCAGATATTAAATAGACATTTAGAAATTATTTAAGATGCATACGGTTTAAAATGTATGCAAATCCAGCTTGGAGACGTATGTGTCCTTACTGGAGCTCCTCTGTTAGCTATACAATAAAATGTCATTTGCAGCAAAATCACAAATTTATCATACTATATAGCGTCTTTACGCCTTCAACAATTCAACAGTTTACTGTACAGTACTTCAACACATGCGATCATTTGATTTGTAATATCTCATACTCACATTTGAAAACACTCTCGTCCGTCATCATTTCGTCCGGCGTCATGTTCGAGTATGACCTATCCTTTTTCTTCTTTTATATGACGTATCCTCTCGCGTGGCCTCCTGGGATAGAAGAGTACCCATCGGACTGCACTCAAAAATCGGGACGGAAGCAGTAAGCCATCCGGGAACTTCTCGCCTACTCTTTTATGAATACTGATGTTTCGAACGTACTGCTTCTTTCACGTACTGTTTTCGCCTACTATATAGTAGGAAAGTAGGCATATTCGAATGCACTTAAGTCCGAATCTCGCGATAATTAGTACGTCACCCAGGTAATTCTCGCCTACTCTTTTGGATTCATACATACTTTTTCGCTCGCCTACTCTTTTTCCCATACTAAATAGTAGGGAAGTATGCGGTTTGGAACGCAGCACATCTGTGTATATATTGCAGATGATTTGCCAAACAGTATGAAGTAAAATTAGGTGCTTCCAATCCTCCTAGACTTTTTGGTTTCTGTAGGGTGGATAATTTTATTCTAGGAGTCTTATTTTTCCAATAGAATTTTGTAATTGCTGAGTCTAGAGATTTAAACCAGGCGGTGGGTGGTTGTATTGGGGTCATTGAAAATAGATAGATTACTTTGGGTAATATTGTCATTTTAATTGTGGCTATCCTGCCCATGATGGAAAGTGGTAGGTTTGCCCAGCGATGGAGGTCTTCCTGAATTGATTTTAGTAGTGGGGTGAAATTTAATGTAAATAGATCTGACAGCCTGGGGGAAACTCTTACACCCAAATAGGTGATACTATCCGTGCACAGGGGTATAGGTGATGAGATGGCTGTAACATCCCATCTTTTGGGTTGTAATGGTAGAACAGATGATTTATCCCAGTTAATCGAGTATTCTGATATGTTGGCAAATGAGTGTAGTCTGGGGTTTTCTAAAGAATTATCTTATGCTCACCAAGGCTGCATTTATTTAAAACCAGTAATATTGCAAAATATTATTACACTTTAAAATAACTGTTTTCTATTTGAATATATTTTTAAGTATATTTTTTTACTGTAACTCCAACAATATTCATCCAGAACAAATGAAACGAGCGAGTGAGGGAACGCGGGTTTGTGTGTCAACAACCTGTCAGAGAGATTAGAGGGTTCAAACATTATGACACGCAAAGTGAAGCATTCATGTTACTGGAAAGAAAGTGAGGCTTCACTTCTCATTAATCACGTGTTAAACATCATGAGAAATTGCTGCATACTCGATAGGTGCTTTAAAGCTTCAGTGTCAAATGTAACACCACTAACAGTGGGTGGAGCTGAGACACGAGGAAAGGAAACGAGGATGCACACATAAGAATTGAATGTCTGGATTTTACCTTGTGTTTTGTTTGTTTTATTATGTAGGCGCTGACAGACACGACACAAACACTTAAAGGAATCATCATGTGTTTCTTTTAATGACAGCAGTCAATATGTATGATTGCACACGATTCCATGCCACGATAAGAATAAAGAACTTACTACCCCCAATCCTCAGCTGCAGGGCCGTACAGTGCGACATATATGTTGCACGTGCTACAAAATAATTGGTCTGTGCGATGAATAAATTTACCACTGTAGCACGCGTGCCATACAGTTTTGCACGTGGCGGCTGCGTGGCGTTTTCGCTGAAATTTAATGGCTCGCAGAATATTTTCTTCCATGAATATATGAAGATGCTATATATCAAAATAAAGATGTGAGCCTCTGCTTTTTATTTTAAAACTATTTTATTTTATCTTCATTTGTTATTTTTTTATTGCCACCGGAACAGAGGTAGGTTGTGTCAAAAACACAACATTCTGGACAAAAAGCTGAGAAAAAGGCATTTTTATTAAACAAGTGCATTTTCATGTTTCCTTCATATATAACATCTTCCAAAATAAATTAAAAATATAAATAAATGTAAAATATATCCAATTTAGGCACTGTAATTTGCTTTTGAGTGGTACACAGAGTATAATTCCCCAGGATGTAAGGGGACACCACAACTTTTGCAGTAGAACGAGGTCTCCTTCTTTAGGAATCCGGCCTCTGCCTCCCTGTGTTCTACATGTAAATAATTATATGAATAATTGGAATTACTTTTAATAAACATACATAGATACACACACATATATAAATACATATTAGAATGTGGTAAATGTGCACAAAGAGAGAAAAAAATTTGCCCATTACACGCTCATATGTACAGACACACAGCACACATAAATGCCTGCACACTCACACACAAATATTATAGTTTATATATATATATATATTATCCCATAAAGATAGAACACTTTCTCAGATATGTTCTTATCTTGGCTTACCTCTATGCGTTCTGGCACCTTGGAACGACGAATGAGACCTTGGCCTTGATTGTGTCCACTCACTGCCCGAAGCAAGCGTGCCGCACAAGCCCTCAAAAGTGAAGCCAAAACGTCTCGATCGCCCCCCCGGTGACCAGTCCTAGTATAGGACATAAACCCCGCCTCCCCGCGTTATTCAACGTGAGACAAAACTATGAATATGAATTAAATTACACTTCACATATCTTTTTTCCAAAGATAGTTTCTGTCATTTACTGTAGTTTCTAACACGTTGATGTAATTGAAAATAAGTGTTTGTTTTTAAAATAAGTTTGTTTTTAGTTAGTTATGTGATGCTATAAAAATGGTGCTGTGACATCATGATTGACAGCTGTGATTGACAGGTTCTCTGAGCGAAATAGCACCAACAGACTTTTTTTCGGGATCTTCGGAGGACTAAGATTGGAATCTAAATTTCTATAATTAATTATTTCACACCGTCATAATGGGTTGTTCTACAGTAGAAGGTGCTAACCGATCTGGCATGTCCGATCAATCTTTGATTTTTTTTTTTTCGGTAATTCAAATTTATAAGCTAATTAGTAAATAAATGTTGACTATGTGGTTAGTAGTTGTATTTACCTTATTTTAACCCTTAGGGGTCTGAGCTGTTTTGGGGCTCTTTAGGTGTTTTGGGGCTCTTTAGGTGTTTTGGTATGCCCTGACATTTGTGCTTATTTCAGCTACTTAAAACATACCATTTGCCAACATATAAATTTGCTGTATTCAGCACAAACTCTGCTACAATAATATGTGAGCAAAATTGATGTACATGTTTGCATTTTATAGAAAAAAAATAATATGCGTGGTTAGTACGTTTTGGGAAAAAAAAATGTCACCGCAATAAGGCCATTTAACACATACTGAATAGTTGTAAACAATACTTTTGAGTTACTATTCTTGTAGGCTAGAATTTTTACTTCAAAATGAAGTGAAAATCATTCTGACCACTCTTTCAGAAAGATCAATATAACGATTTGAATTTCTTACATCAGTTTTTGGGTCAGCAGTGCTGTATGCGTGGGTGGTGTGAATGGTCATGAATATTAATGTGATTTACACCTGGGAAGACTAAAGACACTCCCCCAATGTGCTAATGCCCCATCAAGGTGCTGTGAGGCAGCCTGAACTAAGAATGATTCACAGATGAATAAAAAGTTAAAAAGAACAGCATTTATTCAAAATAGAAATCTTTCCTAAGAACATAAAGACTTAAAGTCATTCATATCACTTAACACTTTCTTTAAAAAAAAAAACAAAAAAAACTTAAAAAGACCAAACTTGTTTTTTTTTTATATAAAAAAAATTATATAAAATATTGCTTATATAGTGCTTATATAAATAAAAAAAGTGCATTCAAAGAATCCTAAAAAACTATCACAGGTTAAAAAAAATTAAGCAGCATAACTGTTTACAACATTGATTTTAAAAAAAAATTATATCAGAATGATTTCTGAAGACTGATGGTGACGATGTAAACACAACAAAACAAAAGCAAAAAACTGTTAGCACATTATCCAAAGTAAACTGATGGACAATTATGATTATAGATGCACAATGTATTTGTTGATGGACAGAGAAACATCTATTGATGGGTAGACCGCGTAACCGCGAGTATCTGTTTATGGCCCATATAGACCGCACGCATTTACTGATACACTCAATGAACGGCTGTACCTAATACAAATAAAACATCTCCAGTTAACTTGCAGAGCATTCATTTAGTCCGCTCTTAAATAAGAGATCTAGAGCTAAAATGTTTTGTTTTTGAACTCAAGCTGAGCGCTCGTGTCCTGCTATCAGTGTCATGGATACACTACAGTCTCTTGTGGCGGCGCGCGCGCGCGTCTTCACTCGCTCTTAGGACGTGCTCTTCAATCTATTGCCATTGCGGACACTATTCATTCCGGTGAAATCACAAAATAAAATGCACACAAACGTGTGTCCTATATACGTGTGTGTTTGATATAGACTGTAACCACTGATGAACATATTCGGTTTTGATGAGAGAAAAAAAATATGCCAATGGCGGATTCGCTTGGCAAACGATCTAACCACTAGACCACAGAAGAACTTAACTTACTAAGCAGTTATTTAAAAAGTTTACACGAGCGTATAGGCCTACACGAACGTTGTGAGTTAATATTTACTATAGTCTGAAAATGCATTTGAGCTCTATGATCAGAAAAGGAATTATAAAACACTAAACAACTTACTACGAACTTGTATCCTCTGGGTCAATTCGTTCTTCAAAATGCAACCGTTCGTCTGAGTTTCAAATTCCACTGAGGAAAAGGTTAATTATTCCCAGCTGTCCATAATCCTCTGAAGGAGTAACGTTAGCGTGCTTCCATCCATAAAATGCGATGAACTATCAGTGAATCTCTGATGAAAAATCTTCATGTTGTTATTCAGTGATCGGGGGCGTGCCGCGTGTGCGATGCATCGCCTATTTACCATCTCAAAAGCGCTGGGGGTGTGGCGGGCTCTACTAATTATCTATAATGAAGGGAGAGCGAAAAAACTATAACTCTCCTTGGTTTCAAACGGATTACATAAACTGGAAATATAAAAAAAAAAAAAAATTACTTCATTTAAAAGAAGAGAATCTCAGTTTCATAAAGAGACATCTCTCGTATCTCTGTGACAAGTATTGACAGAGTTAGTTAATGTTTCGGACGCGTTTCAGAACGAACCTCACAGACAGAGAGAAGGGAAAACGCGCATCATGTTTATTTTTCTTTATTTGACGAAAAACACAACACTTTGTTTTTATTGTGAGTATCCACAAAAAAATACACACTTAACAGGATCTAATGATGTACAACACTTATATTTAAGATCAAAATTAACAGAGTAATATGATTCTCTTTTGCACTGATAAGGAAAAAATCCAGCAAAACGCGAGGACGCGGTTTTCGACCCGTAAGGGTTAACGAGGTACTGCAATCAGCAGACATCATTGGAGAGGAATGGAGTAGACAGAGGACGATTGATTCGGCGAGAGTGAGGGCGAGGCCTTGATTTTGCGGCTTTACCTCCTGCTCACTACTGCCCATGACTGGTCCCGAAATCGCAACTGCGCAGACTCAAGTCCCAAGATGTCAGCGCCATATCAGGACACTGGCGGCTTCAGTTCTCACCAATGGACAATAGCGAAGGGGCGTCGTCCATCTTTTTATTACAGTCTATATGGCCCGAAGTATCACAGTATTGTCACAGTTTGAATTGTCACTGTCCAATCTTCGACACACAGGTGAATTTTGTCTTCATCCATATCGACGGGTGAACGATCTATCTGCGGCACGTCCATAGCTAGAGCTTTCTGGGATAACATGTGCATCTCTCTCACTGATTAACTTACTTAGATCCGATCAGATTCAGAATGATCAAATAATGAGTGATCGGACTCCGAGTCCATCAACACCTCCAGTACTTGATCAGCCGTATACCTCTGCATTTGTCTGTCTGATATTTTGACCTACATTCTCACTACTCCACTCCATCACGTTTGAGACAATCACAGTCTGTTTCTTTGATCAAAAAGTTGCGTACTCTTTCAAAACATGCGCACGGGTCTTCCTTACCGTATACCACCTAAAAGACGGATACCCGGAAAATTCCGTGTTTGGCGGGGAAGCATTTTTTCATACAACCCGGAAAATTCTGTGTTTGGCGGGGAAAGAGTTAACATGGGAGCCGAAATAAAAACGGACACGCCACGCAGCCAATGTGTAGCCGGCCTAACCCTTATTTATCCCTTACATTGCACACGTCTGCGGCACATTACCCCTTATTTACACGGCACACGTTACGGCTGCTACACGGCTCTCTGCACCGCTTCGCTAAAGAAAGGCACGAGTATATTTTCGATGGTATAAATTATCAGTTCGAGTATATATTAACTCGTGTCCCAGGTGCATTGAGTCAGTTTTGTCCAATTCCATTTCCCACAATTAAGGTGTCCATAATTTCAACGCAGCTGCTAGTTGACGAGAAAATTAAGCGCTATTTTCAAGTGATCCACAAAAACCCCAAACAAGCCCTCGAGGAAGAATCAACAGAAGCAATTTTACCAAATCAAAGTAAAGGAGAAACAAAAATCCATTTCTTTCCCGTGTCCAATGAGGCCTTGGTCAGTTTATCTTTTTGGATTCGATTGATTCGTTTGATGACTGCCGGGGATCAATAGCTAACATTTTAGGGAAGAGCTTCATCCCTTTTGAAGCGAATGGAGTTCCATTATCACTCTCAATCACCTTGGGGATTGATTTATTTTGTTAGTATCTTTTCTGTACGTGCATTCTCCTTGGCGCAAGGGAAGATATCTGATAACTTTGAAAATGTGTCAACAATGGTTAACATGTATTTACAATTTCCTATTGGAGGCATATTCGTGAAGTCAATTTGCAAATGTCGGAATTGGGCTTCAGGATATGGAACTGCGTCGTGCACATGTTTTGGCAAAGTGGTGTACAACACCATGACCACTGAGCACTTGGTGTGAAGTGTATAGAATTAAAGGGTGTTATAGCATGGTTATTTCTGCCATCTGTACAATGAGACGGCCCGCAACGGCCCTTAAAGGTAAATAAAACAAAAAAATAACCAAAAATATCCCAAAAATTGCATTAAACAATTTATGAAATAAAATGAAATAAGCTTTCTGGACAAAAAAAAAGAAGCATAATTCTAGGGCTTCAGGTCATTTTGACCCACGAGTGAAAGATGTGTTACAAAGTGCAAGACACTTCTAGATTGAATGTTTATGGGTGTTTAAAGAGCAGCGCATACTTTGAAACCTTGTGCGTTGTGGTTACGGCTGAAGGGGTAAAATGCGCCGACTTGCATCCAACGTCTGCAAAGCTCCTACGACGAGTTGAAGAAGAACCCACAGATGTCTGCACCGACTTGCAGAATAACGTCATACGATAAGGGATTCCAAAGAGGTTAAACTCCAGCATGCCGGGAATCGCCCACTTAATGTCATTCCAGGTGGCGGCGTTGTCACCCAACCAGTGCCCAGCGTACTTGCCCACCCCAGGGAAGGAGAAGCGGGTGAAAACCATGAAACAGTTCGTCCCAAACACTGCTCTCGATGCCCTGAAAGCAGACACTATTAGAAGCAGTGCCGGTCCTAGACTTTGTAAGACTGCTGCTGTCAGTGCCTTCATAAAAACCCCAAAGTGAACCCCAACCCCTTAATCTGTTCTTTCAGAGCAATTTCACTGTCAACCAACAACAGTGAGCTGAAATATACAACAAAAAATAATCAAATTTACAAACAAAAGGAAAAATGCAATAGAAAAAAAGATACAAATGAAATAAAGAATTTTGCCTATAATAATAAAATAATATACAGAAATTGAATAAAGCAATCAAATGTAAAAAATAAAACCCTGCATAATTTTCACCTTATAAATTAATTATATGCCTACGTTGATTCTTATTAAAGTTACTTAAGTTATTCAGTGAAGAGAAGTGAATGATTCTCTCACTTTCCTTATGACAGAGAGAGCAGTGGATTTACAAGGCTGCTAACATTTTAAGACCAAATGCACAGATCTAATAAACTGACAAGTATTCCTTTCCCATGTTCACTTAAAGGTGCAGTATGTGAGATTGACAGCTAGAGGTTGAAATGGGCACTGCAGTTCAAATGTAAAATATTTGAGAGAGTTGTTTTACCGCACTTCCTGCTCCTCAGACTCGACACTCACACGGGTTGCCAGATTGAGACACGCAACAGGAACGAGCGCGATTGAAAATGGAATGCAAGGAGACTTACACACTGTGAATTGATGAGTTGATTTATGATGAGTTAATATCTCCCATTCATAGAAATTCTTAGACAAATGCCAAGGCTTTGTAGGTCGGGTAGAATCTGCGATCTATGACCCAATTCGTTTGCTGGCTTCCATGGCTGCAATACACTGTGTTTTCCGCCAACTGGCAACCTCTGGTGGCGAAAGACTATTGGATAAACTGGCAGTGAGCGAGATCACACAGACCAAAACAAAAACAGACATTGTGACACGGAACGCACATAGTAAAATAACTGGCTTTAGAAGCGCTTTTCAGAGAAACGAGAATGTGAACTCAGCATGTTTCCTAAATATCTCTCAAACATACAGTAGGTTACCAACCAGAATAATACTTTCAACGCCGCCGCTTTGCCGCGGCGGTGAAATTCGGGGTGTGTTTGCTGCCTTTAACCGCTAAGAGGCGCTACAATCACAGACTTTGAAAAGTGTCCGTTTATTCTCTCTATTGCGTAATCTGCCGCTGCGTCGCGGCTCATTCAGAGCGATTGAAAGCTGGTAGCAGATGCATTTAAGTGAAATGTAGTTAAAATAATTCATCACAATACTTAAATTAAATTGAATAAATAATGAAAACATTTCAATATAAAACATTGCAATAGAAACATATTAGGCTACATCAAGGCTTTGGAAGAGTATAAGACGTTGACGTAAACGTTCAGGCGGTGGCTTTGTGGTTAACGCAACGACACGGAGATCCAAGAGGCCCGAGATCGAATCTCAATATAACACCATGTTGGCCGACAGCATTAATCTTTAACCGTTCTTGATGCTTAAATAGTTGACTGTTTATTTGCGAGTTTATTAACTGTTTATTTATGTAAAGTCAAGCTTTTTTTTAATAATCAATGGCATATTACAACATTGCTACAGTAGAGCTGGAGGGTTGTAAGGGGGGGCTTCTTACATTCGCTTCATAAACACACGCACACTAGCACACACATGCAATCTTTTTTCTGCACCCGATGGATAGACTCATAATTTTCAAGCCCCACTGCCCCCATCGCCCCAACACAATGCTAATGAAATACGCAACAAGCTTAAAATGTTCCAATTTATTGAAGTAACAAGTAGGCTAGTATCTAAATACAAACTAAACAAACAAAAACAAAAATAGAGAAAATAAAAATGCTGCTGTGTCAAAATGTTAAAAAAGAAAAGAAGAGAAATCCATTTGGCAAGACAAAAAAAATAAAAAATTCAAACAGACATAACATAGGCTAATGTGTTTGATATGGGATTAAAATTATGGGCAGTGCATGAGATATAAACTAATGATTAATTATGTCAAAATTCCTTTGTTCCGATCAGAGCATGTGAGCATTTCTGGATATTCCTCAGCTCGCTCATTCCGCTCAGGGTCGCGCGCTCAGGCTGTCTCCGACTAGTTTTTTTCTAGTCAACTAGTAGCCTAGTTGTTTATTTAAGCCATCAGTGGACAAATCACCCCTTTATATTGATTTAATAACTTAAATAGGCTATACAGGGTAATGAGTGAGTGTTATAAAGCTGCACTCAAGCGCACGAGCCGGCAATGGTGAATGTGTAAAAAAATAGCAAGGAGACATTTAATTGTTTATTAATAAACTGGTGTTTTCTGCGTCGCTGCAAAGATGAAGATGCGATGTAGACTCGCCATGAACGAATAAAGATATAAAGGCATAAAAAGGAAAAGTTCCTCCCGTTGGCGCGCCCAACCTGTCACTTCTCTAGGCTATTTCCCACCCATAGAGCGGCTATTTCCCACACTTTGAGCGGCGACTACCATCTGTAGTTAGGGGGGATCTAGCCGGAAAGTGCGTATGAATACCACGAAAGTTATTTCTCGTGGCATTTATACGCCAAAATCAGTTTTGGCGTGTATATGATACGCAGTTTTCGCGTGCATATGATACGCACTTTATGGCGTGTAATACGCACGCACCCCCAATCCCCCCTCCCCCTAATCCTACCCAATGGATTTTCGGTGCGTAGCATATGCACGCCAAAACCATTTTTGGCGTATAAATGCCACGAGAAATAACATTCGTGGTATTGATACGCACTTTCATGAGACTGCGTTGCTCTGCCGTGCAAGCGGCCGCGCGCTACACAGTTTGAACCTACAGTCTATGGTTTGAACTTACATATTCACGTAGCCTTTCGAAAACAGGGACATTCATTGTCCCGGGAGAGTGCTTAAATTTCCCGGGACAGGTTATTAAAAAGAAGGACAATCCCGGTAAAACCGGGACCGGTGGCAACCTAACTTGCATTTAGACATTATTTCATGCAAAAAAGAAACACACAATCTTATTCTTGCTACATTTTAAATTTGTTTTGCCAAAGAAATTGCAGCTAAATTAAACGAAACGGTACAAATCGAAAATAGTCCAAAGCAACATAAATTAAAGACATGAGTTTTGCCTCTCGCGTTGGATCTCAGCAAGTTTATTTAGTCTCCCTTGCTCAAACATTCTTAAACTCTACAGAACCAGTTGAAACAACTGGATTGAACACTTCAATTTAAATTTGTGTGTGAAAACACTTTAAATAGGCTACAATAAATAAACAACAATATTTATAATTTAATCAAATATGGGGACACATCGAGAGATGTAGCCTATCCTTAAAATAATTTTGCCTTTGCCATCGGGCTGGCTATCCGACACTCTCCAATATGAATGAGGAACATTAACACCTATTGTCTGTCCCTCCAAACCCCCCACAGGCTCTCTGAGTCTGAGTCTGACTTAAAATAAGGAGAAGTCGCAATTCACACTTAAATCGCTCTAGCATTAGGCTATAAAAGTGTTGATAATGAAAGAATTAAATGATTTAAGCTACATGTAGTGGTATTTCTGTCATAAAAGTTTATTACTAAATATTTCATTATTTAAATATAATTTAAGAAATAAAACTGGTTTGGGCCAGCTTTTTCCAAGCAAAACTAAATATAGCCTAATCTTCAAACGCATGTTCATTTTGTTGTCATGAACAAAATGCTCAACTCAATATTAAATTCTACAGGGATCTTTGGGTCCAGGCATGCAAAATGTGAATTAGTTATTTTTTAAATTATTATTATTCAAATAAATATCGGTGCTTCGTGGTAGCCTACTGCTGATAAACTAAATAACATTTAGATAATAATTATGAACTTTAAATGAAACAATATAGCAACACTTCGACGAATAAATGATTTGATCTGTTTTTACATTTTAATTCAGGGCGATTTAGTCTCTACATTTAATTAAACGAGATTTTCACCTTGTCATTTTCTCATTGCGAGGCGCTCACAATCACATCATAAACATATTTGAGCAGATTCTCTGTAGGCCTACCTCTCGTTTTCATATGGATTACATAATCAGATAACATTTATTAACCTAAATATTTAGACATTTAAAGGCTTTAGACATAGCCGATTTCCTATCTTGACTGAGCTGAGGCAAGTGGCTTTCGGTTAATTTTTGTGACGCGCAGTTCCCGGAGACGGAGAGAGACGACATATAAACTTTTGTCATTAGCCTAAAAAAAGTTTACAGTTTTGAACGATGTAGGCTACTGTACTCTTATCTGTATGACCAAAAAAAAATCACGTAGGCCTATAGCCTATTAAGTTATTTTAGCTGTTATGAGAAAAATAAATCAAATGAACGCGCGGCCTCGTTTGTCGAAAACTTTACTTAAAACCATGTTTTTAAAAACTCTATGTAGGTTATAGGGAATAAAACAAATATAGATATATATAGGCCTATATATCTTTTTTTATACAAAACTGCTTTTGAACAATTGGTATTATTAGCTAGAGATCTAAAGTCGTTCTGTTGGATAGCCTATTTGTTCCTTAGTGTAAAATGGAAATGCATGGTAGCCTAATATTATTTTATAAATATAAGCAAAAAAGGTAACACTTTATTTGAAGGGGTGTGCATAAGACTGACATGACACTGTCATAAACATGACATAACACCTGTCATGAACATGAAGGAGTCTTTATGAATGTTTATGACTGTTGTCATTAAGTGTCATTCGGTAAATTATGACACTTTTAATGCAAAGTTGACATTGTTTAAAATGTCTTTGTTATGACAACTTGACATTAACAAAGACAAAAATGTCTTTGTTATGACAACTTGACATTACCCAAGACAAAAATGTCTTGATTATGACAACTTGACATTAACAAAGACAGAAATGTCTTTGTTATGACAACTTGATATTAACCAAGAAATCATAACCTGTCAACCTGTCACAAATATGTCATAACAGGTCTAATTATCAAACTTCAAGCATTTTGCAGTGTAATAACCCTTAATGACATCTTTATAACTAGTACAATGTGTTCCACTTTACTTGAGGACAAGTAAAATATTCATGACACAGTTATAATGGTGTCATGACGGCCAAAGTTGTGACAGGTTGACAGGTTATGATTTCTCGGTTAATGTCAAGTTGTCATAACAGAGACATTTCTGTCTTTGTTAATGTCAAGTTGTCATAATCAAGACATTTTTGTCTTGGGTAATGTCAAGTTGTCATAACAAAGACATTTTAAACAATGTCAACTTTGCATTGAAAGTGTCATAATTTACCGAATGACACTTAATGACAACAGTCATAAACATTCATAAAGACTCCTTCATGTTCATGACAGGTGTTATGTCATGTTTATGACAGTGTCATGTCAGTCTTATGCACACCCCTTCAAATAAAGTGTTACCGCAAAAAAATATGTGGTGTAACAGAGTTTTAGAACTAAACAAATCTGCATTAATAGCCTAAAAATATATAGATTTTTTACAGAAGTCCATGTTTGTTCGGGATTTGAACGCAGGTCTGCCGATTGATGAACCGTCAGCTCTACCACTCGGCCATGTCGAAGCTCACTGAGAAAAGCCCAAACATTTATTTCACCAGTGTGTGTTCGCTCAAATGAGTGAGAACGTTTTGTTGTTAGCCTACTGTGAGTGTAGCCTACTTTACATGAATAAAATAGACCTTTTACAGTTTTAAAATATGATATCCTATCTGTATGACCAAAAATAACGAAGTAGGCTATAGCCTGTTATTTTAGCAGAAAAATAAATTCAAGTGAACGCGCTGCTGCGTTTGTCGAACTTAATTCAGTGGCAGAAGAAAACCCCATTTTAGAATACGCACTAGGCGTGGTGTGTCAAAATACTTAATTATAAACTTCAATATTTCGTTCAAAACCACATCAAAACGCTTTGTGACATTTTAAAAAGCCGTGAATGTATTAATGCCACTGGAACCAGGATCGTAACTGAAATGCGCTGCATGTTATCTCTCAATACAGGAGCAGAAGCACTGGTTCAGATTTTATTGTTTGTTGTTTAAACGTGCGTGTTTTAGGCTATATTTAAAAAAATATATACTATATTTGATAAGGTCTATTTAGGGTAGACCTATTCGCTATAGCCTACTGTGGAGGGGGGAAATCACCCACCGGCAAATCGCACCTTGCTTAACCATGTTTTTTAAAATGATTTCTGAAAGAATTCCAGTCCTGCTGTCTGCTGTCCTGTCCGTGAAGTTTTTTGTTTGTTTGTTTGTTTGTTTATTTTTTAACAGAACTGTTTTTGAAGACGTAAATTTAGTCAATCTGTTGGATGAGATTTGTTCCTTAGTGTAAAATGGAAATGCATGGTAATTATATAAAAAACATATTTATTCGGGTTTCGAACCCGTGTCTTTGTACTGCTTAAACCTTCAGCTCTACCACTCGATCACAAGTTCGGCTGTTTAAGCGTCAGTGTGCCCATAAACGACTGATGCACTCTTCAATCTTCTCATTCCTCAATAGTTTAGCATCATTGATTGCACCTAATTTATTTTCACTGACTGCGAGATAGGCCTCTTTTAAATTTTGATTCATAAAATGTTCTGCTCTAAAAGTTTGCTATATTCTATTTAAAATGTAGGCTACTTTTACATACGTTTTGCTTTCGCTAAATGTCCCTTTGCGCCACCTGGCGGTCATTTCGCGAATGACTTAGAAATGCGACTGGGCTTTTTTTGCCGCGGTGAATTCACCGCGGCAGACGCCGCGGCGGCAATAGGCATTCTGGTTGGCTACCTACTGTATTATGGTATTTTTATGCTTTAGTAGCGTCAAAAACTTACATACAGCACCTTTAAGACATAACCAACTGTGTTTAAGTGAAACTTGACAAGACAGACATTTTGACAAATACCAACCAATTGAGGAACAGTGTTTCTTTTGCAGCTCAATACACTTTTAACTCTTTTTTTTTTTTAAGTATCGAACACGTCCATCAGGAGACTGTATATTACGACAGTCGCATTATTGTACTGATTTGGATGTTACCTAGGAAGGGAGACAGTGCTCCGCTTTAAAGGAAAGGAATGGAATTCAGCATATAGGGAGCACTGGCACCACATCAAGCATGGTATTGGAAAGACACAACGACCATTTTTTATTTTTTCAACTTAAAGGGATGGTTCACTTTGAAATTAATTTTTGGTATGTTTTAGCTTACCTCAAGGGCATCCAAGATGTTTATAACAGTATTTATATCGTTTTTACCTCTTGTAACCACAGACCGAAGCGCCCGCGACCTCAGAACACTTGGACGTGGCTGTTAAAACATACCAAAAATTAATTTCAAAGTGAACTATCCCTCTAAAAATCAGGAGCTTGTGTTACACCCTGAAAAAGGGGAGAAATAATCACAAGAGTGATGCGGTTAGGTTTCCTCACTGAAAACTTTAGTGTTATGAGGAAAAGACCGTGATTCCCCCGAAACTTGGGTGAAGACAAAAGCAATCGATCACAGGCTCATAGATTAAGATCACTTTGGCGATCACAGATTAACACTTTTTACACATACATTCGGCACTACAAAATTAAGTAATCAATCGAACGTTTACATATTCCTCTATTAATTGTTACCCTTTGTACACAAGTAAGATTTGAACTTTTTAACACAATTATATGAATTGTAGTTATATGAATTGTTTCAATCCCTATTACTAGTAAGCTACTGGATGCATTATCTTTTTAATCTTAGATATTTTAAGATCCTCACATACTATGAACTTACTAACCTTTTAGCTAATAACAGTATAATAATTATTTACTTTAACCTGTCACACTTGCAAAATGAAGTAAAATGCGTTTATCCAGATACAACATTGTGCAGCAAAGAAATAAAAACTGAATATACTATGTAGACATACACGAAGACTGACAACAGAGATTATTTGCATAGAGAGTGTGGAAAAACCATCACTTACTTCTCAGTGGCCAGGACCATAGAGTAGCCATAGAGACTGTGGACATCATAGTGGTTCCCCCAGTTGTGTTTAGCATCCATACATAAGGTCTTACTGAACATCAGGTTATCAAGGATACCTTTAGAGTCAAATAGATATCAAGAGGACGGATGTTTACAGATAGTGAGGAGATGCTGATGTGAAATCTAGCTGTAGATGCATTTCAGACTCACGCGGGGTGAATGGAGGATTGTTGAGTTTGTTATCAGCGCAGCCATTGATGCTTCCCTTTACGAAACTGGCCACCTCATTCATGTCCTCAGAAAAAAAAACAGCAATTAGTTCAGCGCTCTCTAATTCAGGCAGCTAATTGTCTCAAAATTAAAGCAAAACACTAGTTTTAAGAGGCAAACAATGTTCATGTTGTGAAGTTATCTTTGAAAATCAAACATGGAGATGAGAAATTGTAGCTGCTTGCATTGCTAAATGCTAAGTTCAGAAGACTATGTTACTCAGATGAACAAAAGTATTTAAGTTGACTGTAATTGGAGCGAATTCATTGATTTAACTTAAAATGTCAAGTGTGATAGGTTGCCTTATTTTTTTTAAGTCAGCTCAACTTCTCTTTTTTGCTGTGTAGGGAGGCTTTAAAGTCAACATGAAATGGCATTCGTAACCATTTTACTTTCATTCATCAGAATATTCAGTGAGACAAATTGTCGGCCAGAACTTGATTTTATCAATCGGGAATTGACTGGATGGTGTAAAATGCATTTCTTCAAATAAAATAAACATAATAAATGTTTATCATTTATAATAGAATTTTTTTTCGGTCAATATTCAAAAATACTATGAATACTATGACTGACCAATAAGAATCAAGTATTTTTGTACAATAAATTATAGTATTTTGTTAAAAATATGTTTTTCAAATATGAGCTTTTTGCTTTTATTCTGATTGGAAAGCGGAGAAATGTCCAGGAAGATAAGGAAATGACCCTATTCGTTCTTGCCACATGTCCTAGCATTTGTACTGTACAGCATGCTGTGAGTCTAACATGAAAAAGCATTTCTTTACAATTTCACCCACAAGAGTCACTGGTGTTTCTATTTATGCTCACCTGTGTGAACTCGTCCACCACTGCCTCTGGTGTGTCTCCAAGCAAGATGTAGAAGTCCAAAACCCCTCCAATAGTCCGGAAGGTCACGGCCGGAGCCGGCTGGATAGTCACCTCTGCACACAGACAAGAACAGACAGACATAAACAACTTAAACTACTCTCATTTGCTAACCTTTAACAAAAGCAGCCATTCCAAACACACACAAACACATCACAACAGCACCACAGACATCACAAACCATGTTATTAAAGATTATGAATTTAGTCCACGACAAAGCTCATGTTTGTGACCAGCAATGCAAAAAAAAAAAAAAAAAAGACACAATAAATCTTCTCAAGAGGGGTCTGTTTACCCATAGCATTTCTGTTCATGAGAAAAACACCAAAGGATGGGCCACTGGCATCTTCCAGACATGTGAAATAGGAGTAGTGGCCATACAGGTTGTCTGGGCCCTGGGGTAGGAGAAGACAGAGGTTTGTAATGGCAAATTTCAACCTTTTAATCAGTTAATTAGACAGTTTGGGACATTTATGTATCATGATCTTGAAACACAAAATTTCACGAATTTGATAAAATTCTAGATCCAGATCCTCCAGATCCTTCAGATTCCCAGATCCATGTTGGCACTTCATCTCTTCAGTTCAGCCCACTCATCTTCTACAGGGTTCATGTCAGGGACAGGGATGGCCATTGCAGGTGCTTTGTTTTTGTTTTTTGGATCACTGTACATGAGTGCATGAGTTGTATGAACTTCTTCTAAGATGCTTTTGTATCCTATTTGAAGCTTGACATCCTCAGTCCTTCAGAGTGGCCAGGATAATAATCAAAAACGTACCTAAAACTTAGTTTTTCCCTAAGTCATACTGGCTTGGAATAGTGAAAATGTTTGTGCAAATGATCTAAATGCTTTGACTCACGCCATTGGGAAAAGCAGCTCTTGTGAAGATAGGCCAGGTCCTCCAGTTGGTGTCGTGGCGGAAGGTCTGATGGACGTGCTCTCCAAGTCCATAGATGTTGTGAGAGGGGAGTTTAGCCGAGAGCTGAAGATACTGATCAGCAAAAACCAGTGGCCCAATGGTTGTGTCAAACCTAACCGAGCAAGAGAGGAAGAGGTTTTGGAGAGAGGAAGTTTACTCACAGTTCAGTTTGTGGGTGAATGTCATGAAACCGGTCAAGAACATTTTTATTTAATGCTGTTATGACATTTAAAAGATTTCACATGCTAAATAAGTTACATATGCAAGCTTTTGATGTTAACTGAAATAGATCAGATTAATTGATTCCAGGACCAACTTAAGTTTTTTTTTTTTTTTGAGTAATCAACTGTTTGTGCTCCAAATTAAGTTCCTCTAGCTTAATCTAGTTTGTTGGTTGAACATAATTTCATTAGCAAAAATATAGATGCAAACTGTTGCATAAGCTTCCAATAAGCAGCGGTCCACTGCTTTCTTTAATATCTCTTTAAAAAAGCCACCGAAACGAATATGCATTGCTTATGTCACAGATGCAACATGCATGAAGCAGGCCTGCTAGTTACTGTGACTTAAAAATGATTAAAATTAGATTTGAACACGTGTAAGAACTAGGAATCAGGACTTACTTTTTACCTGCCTGTCATTTTTCAGCAGTGCACAAAAACACATATGACGGCAGACAATGGCAAAAGGAAACAAAGCAATTGTCTTTTTGGTGCTGTGATTGTCCCTCGTTTAGTCAAAGAAACACTCTAAAATTATTCTGTGCTGCAATGCACTAAATTCACAAAGAGTCAACATACACTATATTGCCAAAGGTTTTGGCACGTCTGCCTTTACATGCACATGACCTTCAATGACATGCTATTCCTTATCCGTGGGGTTTAATATGGAGTTAGCCCACCCTTTGCAGCTATAACAGCTTCAACTCTTCTGGAAAGGCTTTTCACGAGGATTAGGAGTGTGTTTATGGGAATTTTTGACCATTCTTCTAGAAGCGCATTTGTGAGGTCAAGCACTGATGTTGGACGAGAAGGCCTGGCTCCCAGTCTCCTCTAATTCATCCCAAAGCTGTTCTATCGGGTTGAGGTCAGGACTCTGTGCAGGGCACTCAAGTTCCTCCACACCAAACTCGCTGTTCTTGAGCTAATCTGAAGGCCACACGAAGTTTGGAGGTCTGGAGCTATTGACTCTGTAGAAAGTTGGCGCTGACCCCGCTCTGTGATTTTATGTGGCCTACCACTTCGTTGCTTTTGTTCCCAATTGCTTCCGCTTTGTTATAACTAACAGTTGACCATGGTTTAATAACAGTTGACAATATTTAATAGTGAGGAAATTGTATGAATGGACTTATTGCACAGATGGCAACCTATCACTGTACCACTCTTGAATTCACTGGGCTCCTGAGAGCGAACCATTCCTTTACCAATGTTGTTCCAGAAGCCAAATGTTTGTAAAAGCGTATGCATGTCTTGGTGCTTGATTTTACAAGACTGTGGCCATGGAAGTGATTGGGACACCTGAATTCAATGATTTGGAGGGGTGTCCCAATACTTTTGGCAATATAGTGTATGATCTGTGTGTGAAAAGGAAGAGCTCCCCACTCACAGGAGTTTTTCAGGAGATGTTCTCCAAACTTTCAGTCCAAAGGGCTTCTGGATCAGCTCCAGTCTATATTTTAGGGGTCCGGTGGGAGGGATGGAAGGCGCTTGCACATGCTCATGAGGAACCTCAAACCTGGCTTGCTTTGTATCAGTGATCTAACAAAGAGAACACTGCACACCATTAAATACGTATTTACATTGACACGATGCCTCTCCTATTTGCATCAGTTTTTAAACAGACCTTAAATCGAAGACGGTTTTCTGTCTGCATTTCAGCGTAGAAGGTCAACTCTTTAATATCAGCTCCAAATAGAGATGGAGCATCCATTCTTGTCAGCTTGGCCTCAATATCTACAGCAAAACAATAATTTTAGATGAGGTCTTGGCGAATTGTTTGCTCTACTTGCTACATGGTCGAATACAAACTTTTCAAAGCACAATGGAAAGTAGATAATTTGTACAAAATCTGGGTTGAGGCTGAACTCACGTGTGCTGTCAGGCTTGCTTTCGCTGACCACGCTGTAGCCGTGGCGTTTGGAAAAGAAGCACCCGGGGACGTTAGCCTCACTCACGGGGCTCCAACAGCAAGCTCTTTCCAAACACTTTTGCTGTAAGGACGCACAGTAAGATTTTGCAAAGCATGCTGGGGGTTTGTGTGGAATGTAGGCTATATCCACTGCAGTTTACCTGGGAAGCGTCGGAATCTGGGAAACAGTCCACTCTCTCGCCATGTGGAATGTTGGGACATTCTGGAACAATGTCTCCATCTAATAAAGAGAGAGAGAGAGAGAGAGAGAGAGAGAGAGAGAGAGAGAGAGAGAGAGAGAGAGAGAGAGAGGAGAGAGAGAGAGAGAGAGAGAGAGAATAATTTATGGAAGTGTCTTTGCTAAAAAAAAAAAAATGCACATTGTGTGATTATTGTGATCACACAATAATTAAATTATGTATTAATACTACATGTTGCATGGCAAATGTAAAAGTCCAATATCTGATTTATTTAAACTTTAATGTCTTTAATCAAATTCCTCTTAACACATTAATCTTAACACCTTCCTTAAACCCTTAACTGTTGTACAATTTCTAGTAATCAAATACTGGCTTACTGCCATACAACATCAGTGGCACTGATCCTCAACAAACCCGTACATATACCGGCGTCATTACGATGCTCTGATCTTCAACCAGATGGAACTGGATAAATATTCTGAATGTTCCAATCCAATCTGACTTCTGACCTGTAATGCTGCATGAATCATAATCATACACTGTTTGTTTGTTGGTCAGAGGAGAATTGGCCCACCGACTGATCCTGGGTTCTCCCAAGGTTTTTTTCTCCATTCTGTCACTGATAGAGTTTAGGCTCCTTGCCACTGTTGCCTTTGGCTTTTGGCTTGCTTAGTTGGGGACATTTAATATTCAACAATATTATTGATCTTCCTGCATTGACACCATTATATGAGAACTGACTGAGCTGGATGATGACATCACGAGTTTCTCCAGAGCGTCTATATATATATATATATATATATATATATATATATATATATATATATATATATATATATATAAAAAGTTATAATATAAACTTTTTTTACAACAAAAATTAACCATCACTGAACAAAGATTGTTCTGCTGTACAGCAGATCTAAAAGAAAATATCATCATAGTCCAGCATGAGTAAGTTCAGTGATGGTTCATTTTCATTGTAAAAAAAGTTATTTATTTAGTTCATTTATATATATATATATATATATATTATATATATATATATATATATAGCCGCTCTAAGCAGTAGTTCATTTATAAGTCACACGGTTGTTTCTCTTTGTTTGCCAGTCTCATGTAGAACTTCCTCCATGAGTTAAATGTCTTTCTGGACCATATAGAGAATCCAGACATGATCCCCATGATCAGGGTCATTAGGTATTTGATCATGAACACCGTGAAGTCCGGGTTCATCTGCGGGTTGTATGCGGTACACGGCACCATGTTCCATGTCTGTTCCCACTGATCCCGAAAGACCTGTTCGTAGAAATAATAACACGTGATCGCGATGGTGGCCGGGAGATTGTAGAGAGCACACTTATCACCATCAGCTTCTCCGTCTTCGTGTCGTCGTGCATCATGATGGTCCTGATGCGGAACAGAGACACGGAGCCCGCCAGGAGGAACGAGGTACCAATGAACAGCGGCACCAGGTTGAACAAGCGCTTCCACGCTGTTGAATCCACACGAAGCAAACGCCGTTGAGAACATCTTCATCCACTTGATCCACCGCCAGGATGCTAATGGTCTTGATGGCTACCACTGCCACTGAAATATTGCGAATTTGCGTCAATAGCCTCGTGACCCCATTTCATCCCGGCCGCAAGGAACCAAGTGAGGATGACCCACCAAATAGAGCTGGACATGCTGAAGAACTACAACATCATGAACAAGATGGTGCAACCTTCCTTTTTGGTGCCTTGAACCACTGTCCTGAACTCATTATCGAACTGCTCATTGCAAACCACTTTGTCTTCCAGCAGGAATCCGGCGATGTAAACGATGGATACCATCGTTCAACAGTGTTGGGAACGTTACTTTAAAAAAGTAATTAGTTATAGTTACTCACTACTTGCTCCAAAAAGTAACTGAGTTAGTAACTGAATTACTCTATAATAAAAGTAACTCGTTACCAGGGAAAGTAACTATTCGCGTTACTGTTAAAAAAAAGTTGCTATATGTCAAAGAATTTTGATTTTTTTTTGGTAGTTTTCACAAGTCAGTTGAAATGAGTAGAACAGACAGGTGTTTGTACATAACTTTCTATATTTATTGCACGTCGACACGACAGACAGCAAGAGGTTTATCCTGCACTTCACTTCACTGCACTTCTTAACCCAGCTCCTCACTAGCTGTGTGAGCCAGGGGTGCATTCGGATTACACAGTTTATTCAATCAATACATAGTAACGCACAAAAACGCACTCGCGATTTTGTCACGAGTCATTTTGTAACCCACCACTTTTAGAAACAAATAAATAAAACATATCCAGTTAACTAGCAGAGCATTCATTTAGTTCGCTATTAAATAAGAGATCTAGCATCAAATTGTTTTGAAACTCAAGTAGAGCGCTCGTTGCCGCGGCTGCATTTGTTCTCTTGTGGCGCGCGCGCAGTATTTACTCGGACGCGCTCTTCAATCTATCGCCGTTGTGGAGACATTCGGGTGAAATCACAAAATAAAATGCACTCAACCGTCCCGTGTCCCTGCTTGATATAGACTGTAACCACTGATGAACATATTCAGTTTTGATGAGAGAAAAAAAAAACCTATTCGAGCGTGGATTAGAACCCGTAACCTCTGACACGCTTGGCAAAAGTTCTACCACGAAACCATTGAAGAACTCAGACGATTATAGTGGATCGATGGATTTATTTACGGGTTGAGCAGAGAGGCAGCACAGTTTGACAGGTTTGTACCCAGCACTTCTGAAAATGCACTTCCGAACGCGTCTCTGTCCCCAGTACATTTCAAACCTGACGCTTTTCCTAACGACGGGAAAAGTAATTAGTTAGATTACCCCGTTACTGAAAAAATAACGTCGTTACCTAACGCCGTTCTTTTAAACGGCGTTATTCCAAACACTGTCGTTCAACACCCTGACAGAAATATAATGGGTCTTTCTGGGTAACTAAAACACTCCAAAAGTCCAACTAAATAAGTCAGGACGGTGAATAAAGTGGACGCGCAGCACAAAACAGACCAAATCCCGTTCCAAATGCGCCAATGTCCAAATGTATCCAAATGTCCTCGCTGAAGTACATCATCCTGTGGAGTTTTTTGGGGGTTCGCACGGCTCGCCAACAGTTCTCCTTGCCCAGTAAGCGGTAGTTGAGGTACAGTGGTATCGGGTTGACGGGTGCGCTCATCTCAGATGTTCTCTAGATGACATTGGTTGTGTATCTCTTCTATGGAACAGACTGTATGTCTATCACACACATTGTTGTTTTCATTTGCATCAAATAAATATGGCTATTATTGTGCATAATGATATCAATAACTTGGCTAGATATAGGACATATTGGACAGCTTTGCATAAATCACATTAACATAGGGAACATAAAATGGTACAAAACTAATTCTGAAATGATGAAGAACTAACGTCAGCATCAAATGTTCCTACAAACACTTCTTAAATAGAATAAAAGGAACAATAGCTGCACTACTACTACTACTACTGCTGCTGCTAATAATAATATACTACAGATTAACAGGCATATTTGTTGATGTATTTTATTGTCAATAATAATAATATAAATAAATGTATAATAACTAAATAAGTTTAGCTGTTGTAATTGTTTAAAGTAAAAAAAAATTAGATGTTTTATTGTTATATTGTAATAATATTGTATGATAATCTTAATATTATCATATTAATTAAGAGACAAATTCAGGTTTAGTTTAGTGCATGCACAAAGTGTATTAGATCATTCCATTCCTGGCTTCTGATTAGTCATTAGTGTCCCAGCAGTGCTACAATTCATGTTAAAATAACAGTTATGATGTGAAAAGGTGAATAATGGTTTTACCTGAAGCAGTCAAAGCTACGAGAAGACAGAGAGACAGGTAGACAGTCCAGACTGTCATTGTTTCTCAAAGAATACTGGAACTCTGTATTGAATTTAAATCAGAATTACACATTAAAAATTATTACAAAGTTTACATGGTTCAATTATTTATTTTTGTGACACGAACCAGTTCAGTATGTCAATGTCTGGACGTTGCGTTGTGGGGCCCTGGTTTATCCTTTTATATGTTGGAGGGGAGTTTGTTTATCAGTACCATCCAGCACCTGCTCATTTTCTCATTTCCTGTGCAAACAATGTTTTTGTAGTTTGTACCCACTCTTTCTGTTATAATACTTGTACCATTATTATGATGTGGATTAATGCTGTTTTATGTGTGTTCTTGGTATGTATACTAAATAGATGAGTAGATATTATTCATCTATTCGGTAGTGTAATTTTGTAATTGCATCAGTACATGTTTTATGTGCATGGTTTATACATTTCTCACACCTTTCATAAGATGCGATTTGGATCATCTCAAATCATGCTGGAGAACATGCTCATCAGGTTTTACACAAACTTAGTCCAAAATGCACACTGCTGTCCTTGAAAAGTTAGAAAATGCATATGAATTCTGAGATTCATGTACATTTTTTTTTTTTTTTCAGTCAGTATCATGTGGATAACATGATTTCCAATGAAAATGTTAATTTTAAAGCTGAAACTACGTACTTTCTCTGACACTATGCACCTTTTGTTTAAGCATTTTCACAAATGTGATGTGGCATTGTGTAAACAGCATGTGAGAAAGAGAACATGAGCAGTTGCTGGAATCAAAATTACCTTGAATATGTCAGAGTCACCTTGAATGAATGGAGGATTGTTGCTGTCATCAGCAAATATGCATGGTAAAATCTTGCTGTAAAAAACCCCCTGCCAAATTCTGACAGTAACATACCATTTAGAAAACAATGCATTCTGGGTAATATTCGCCGTTTTTGAGAAAATAGCCTGCAGGAATATACCGTGAATTAACAGCGCTCAAAATCGACACTTAGAGACTGTCCCAAACCACACCTTATACCCTCATTCACTATTCCCTACATTAGTTTACTAATACAGTCCACTTGACAGTGAATGAAAAGAGGAGTAAATTCAGACACTGATAAACACCTGCTGTTAGCAAGCAGAATAACTGAAAGACATCCCAATTGACCGTTCGCAAAGACCCGCCCCCTTTAGTTACTGTTGCTTTGTCAGACAAGCCATGCCGCTCTCATGCCCCACCATGTTCTCACGCAGTGAAAAATACTTCACAGAGCAGAGAGGACACTGACAACACACTCAAAGACAGGACAGACTATGGGGTTTATGGGGGCCCTATCCACCGTGGTGGCCCCCTAGTAGGTTCTGGTAATGGAACAGGAAGTGAAAACCCTGTTAGAGAAAGGGGCCATAGAATATGTACCTCCCTCCAACAGGGAAACTGTGTTCTACAGCCGGTATTTCATAGTTCCAAAGAAGGATGTGGGGTTGCGTCCCATTTTGGATCTTCGAGTGCTGAACGTGTCTGTTATGCAACTAAAGTTCAAAATGTTAACACTGAGACAAATCGTGCCACAGACCAGATCCGAGGACTGGTTTGTCACGATAGATCTGAAGGACGCATACTTCCACATTTCCATCCTTCCATATCACAGGAAGTTCTTGAGGTTCGCTTTCAGGGGCAAAGCTTTCCAATATCGAGTTCTTCCATTTGGCCTAGCAATATCACCCCGCACTTTCACAAAATGCGTGAATGCAGCTCTGGCGCCTCTTCATTCGCATCATGAACTACATCGACGATTGGTTGATTCTGGCTCAGTCGCATCAGTTGGCGGTTCGGCATCGAAATTATGGCTAAACGTTAAGAAGAGTGCTTTCTCCACTACAGAGGACCACTTTTCTAGGCGTGGTTTGGGTCTCAATGTTGATGCAGGCACACCTTTCACCTGCACGCATAGAGTCCATCCTTTTGGCTGTGAAAAGAATAAATCTAGGCCAGTCACTCACTGTCTAAAAGTTTCAGAGACTGTTGGGTCTGATGGCAGCAGCGTCCAACGTGATACCTTTTGACTGTTGTACATGAGACCCCTGCAGTGGTGGCTCAGGACCAAAGGGTTTGCCCCGAGGGGCAACCTCTTTCTCATGATCAGGGTTACGCGGCGGTGCTTACGTGCCCTGGTTATGTGGAAGAAACCTTGATTCCTGTCCCAGGGTGCCGTGCTGGGAGCTTCTTGTCGTCGCAAGATGCTAACGACAGATGCCTCTCTCACGGGTTGGCGAGCGATCCTAGAAGGGCGGACTGGATCCTATGGAACAAACATGGCCAGGATACGTTTGTATGCTTTTCCCCCGATCGCTCTGCTTCCGGGAGTTCTGGAGAGAGTTTGCAGGGACCAGGGACCTATTTATAGCCCCGCGGTGGCCGGGCAGATTATGGTTAAACAATCTAGTGTCTCTCTTCAATGGGCCTCCACTGGAGCTACCCGTTAGGAGGGACCTTCTGTCCCAAGCAGGGGGGGTCGATATTTCACCCCTGACCAGAACTGTGGAACCTGTGAACTTGGCCTCTGAGCCCAGCTTATAGGGATGGGTCTCTCAACTGAGGCTGTGGAGACCATTCTACATTCCAGAGCTCCCTCCACGAGGAAACTTTATGCATTGAAGTGGAGAGTTTTCACTTCATGGTGTTGTGACCGTTAGTTGGACCAAGTTAACTGCCCAGTTGGTACAGTGCTGGAGTTCCTGCAGGTCAATCCCGGTCCACTTTAAAGGTTTATGTGTTGGCCATAGGTGCTAACCACATTCCTTTGGGTGTAATGTCTTTGGTAAAAGACCCGTTGGTATCTCGTTTCCTCCGTGGTACTCAGAGGCTGAGGCCTACAGCTCGTACCAGGGTGCCGACATGGGATTTGGCCATTGTCCTTCAAGACCTTTCCCTGGCTCCCTTCGAGCCACTGGAGGAGGTTCTGGCAAAGTTCCTGACTTTAAAAGCTTTGTTCCTCCTCGCTATCTCTTCTCTTAAAAGGATTGGAGATTTGCAAGCACTGTCGGTTGCTCCCTCGTGCTTGGATTTTGCACCTGGCATGGTTAAAGCATTCCTTCATACTAGACCAGGCATATCTCCTCCTCCCTTCCAGAACTCGGACCAGGAAAAGAGTAATCTGCTTTGCCCAGTTCAGGCGCTAGTTGCCTAGAGCATGTATGTTTCAGGCCCCCTAACAAAGGGTCCCCTGCATCTAAGCAAAGAATGAGCAAGTGGGTGGTCGAGGCTATCTTCATTCATTCATTCATTCATTTCATTTTATTTGGTTTATCATTAACAAATATACAACAACAAATATTCAACTCATCATATACATAACTTTTGATTAAACCAAAGGGTATAGGCTGAAGCTCAAGGCCTATTGACGCATATCTCACTTGCTTATGAGTCGGCTGAACAGCCTTCACCTATGGCAGTTCTTTCCCACTCTGCTAGGATTATGGCGGCCTCTAAGGCCCTTATATCAGGAGTTGGCCTCCAAGATCTTCTTTCACCTCCGTAACATTGCTCGCCTCCAACCCTTCCTCTCTGTTAGTGATGCACAGACTTTGGTTAACTCCTTCATTATGTCACCTCTTGACTACTGCAACTCCCTTTTCCTTGGTCTCCCTTTTAAATCACTTCAAAGGCTACAATATATTCAAATCTCGGCAGCCAGGATCCTCACCCATACCAGACGATCAGCACACATCACCCCCATTCTCCACCAACTTCACTGGCTACCAGTTCCATCCCGGATCAAATCCAAAGTACTACTACTCACCTTCAAAGCCCTCCACAACTTTGCTCCCCCCTACATCCGCGACCTCCTGAATCCGTACACTATTTCCCGCTCACTGAGATCCTCTGATCAAAATCTCTTGGCTATCTCCCCGCTCCAGACCTTCCACCCTGGGTGGCAGGTCCTTCAGTGCCTTGGCCTCCAAACTCTGGAACCGCCTCCCACAACCTCTTCGTGACTGTGCTTCTCTTCCCTTCTTTAAAGCACATCTCAAGACCTTTTTGTTTAATGATCATTTCTCCACAACAAACTCATAGCTTCATACAGATAACTTGTCTTTGTTGTATTGTTTTGGTTGTTTGCTGTTGTGTTTCATTGCCTTTCCTCTATGTAAAGCTACCTTGGGTTTTTTATTATTATTTATTATAATATGTTTGTGATGCGGCAGGGTGGTCCTCACTGCACACATTCGTCATGTTTTACTCTTTGGATTTGGTCTCAGGTGCTTTCGTCCTAGTGCTGCTCGCACAATTTCACACTGGACAGACACTCGTCGCTATGGTGGCATTGATATAGACGATCCCATAGCGTCAATCTGGACTCAACTCGAGTTCTCTTGAAAGGGAACGCCTCGGTTACAACTGTAACCCCTAAATATTGTTGAGTCACATTTTACTTGTTCACCGTCGGCATTGTTGGTCAGACGGGGCTGTGTAAGAAAAAACGATTGATATAGAGGTAAATTAGTATAATAAATAATTTCTTGTAAAAAGTTATTGTTTAATTTAATTATAGTGGTTAGATAAGTGGTTATAAATGTGGTCATAGTGAACCACGTGGTTATTAGTCACATGCGCCTGTGTAAAAGAAATAAAACTATTGATATAGATGTATATCAGTACAATATATATATTTTCTTGTAAAAATGGTATTTGTAATTGTATGTTTAATTGTTATTTTTTATTATTTCTATCTTTGATGTAAAATTATTCTTGAATTCACTAAATTAAAGCTGCCGTCGGCAACATTTGTTTGATCATATTCAGTGAAATCGACACTATAATCCGACAGAACAACATAAATAAAGTGGTTTTAGAAAAAAAACAGAGTTTCTAACTCCACCTGGAGCGTGTTATTTGTTTTGCAAAAATCCACAGCTGGAGGGGGGGTGAGATCTGACTGTCAATCACAGATCAGGCACACGCCACCCCTCGCGCACGTTACAATCACATGCACACGCCTGAAGTTTGCGCAGTAACGAAGAGTGATGGCGGATGTATCTCGCTTTCAAAACACTAACAGATCAAGTAAGCTCATTTAGAGTATAAATGACGTTAGCAATTGCAATCTATCGGTAGATTAGCCAAGGCAGCATACCTCCAAATACTCAATGGTGTTGATGGATGCTGATGAGACGGGCGCGTTCACAGAAACCCTGGTGCACACGCACTGACGAGCATGAACTCGGTGAGTCGGTGGGAGGGTATCCGTTGATAGTGGGGGAGGGGCATGAGAGTTGTAAACATTCCAAATTTTGCCTAAGTCCACTCAATCTGCCAGACTTGCCGACTGGAGCTTTAATGTTCTGGTCTGTGATCAGACCAGGTTTTGTTTTCTTCTTTGTGTGTTTTTTATATTTTTTTCTTGGTTCTACGAATTGTGATACTCCTGTGATCTTCTGTGACATCCTGTGAAACTTCACATTTGATGGCGAGCCACCCATATCTGGTACAGAGGAAAGAGGACAGCAAATCATAAACAAGAGGATAATATTCTTTCTTTTCATTCATCTGCCCTGATTTATGAAAATAATTCCAATCTAGAGAAAGTTCTCTTTCTGGACGGAATTTACAAAATAAGGGGGAAAGACCAATTTGATTGATATAGGTATCTTTATTCACTGGAACAGCTGTGATATTTTGACAAAAAAAGTCATGTTCTTTTATTTATTTTTTCAACGCCACTGTTGTGGGCCCTTCCAGTGCCCTGCATAAGCCTCCTAATCCACCCCCATCTGATGGAAAAAGACCTTGGCTCTATGCAGAGAAGGTCAATCACTACTGTTCTACCTGACCCACTCAGAGAGACTATTGGATAACACTGGGAAAGCTTGCCCTTTCTAGTGGAAAAGGAACGATACAGAAGCCACATCCTGCACGTTGGGAGGTGGCTTGTGGAAGTTACACATTTGGACAACATACGGAATGTCTCTGGGGTTGTTCTGGCCTAGTTAGGGAGGAGACAACACCTTCAGAGGTGGGGAAAAGACATTATACCGTGGAAGAATGCATACAAGCGCGTGCATATATTGCTCTTCCACGTCTGACTGCTGAGGGTGACAGAGGAGCTCAACAGAGTCCGCTCCATAGGAGTGGAATGGCGCAGCAAGTCGACATTGAGCATCAACACGAAGACTATAAAATCGAGCAAACCTGTTGGGTGTCACCCAGCCCGCAGCTGTACATATATCTGCCAACGAGGCGCGATGTACCCACGCCCAGGAGAAAGCAACACTTTTAGAAGAGTGAGCTCTAAACCCGGGCAGACAAGGCACGCCTTGGGTTTGACAAGCCAGCACGATAGCATCCACCATCCAGTGGGCTAACCTCTGCTTGGAGACAGCCTTTAACTTTTGCTGGACTCCGCAACAGACAAATAGTTGGTCTGAGGTCCTGAAGCATTGCGTTTGGGTCACATGCAGGCGCAAAGCGAGGACGGGACAAAGCTAGAGCTGGGTCTGCCTCCTCCGGGGGCAGTGCTTGCAGGTTCACCACCTGGTCCCTGAAGGGAGTGGTGGGAACCTAGGTAACATATCCGTGCCAGAGTTTTCGGATAATATGTGAGTTGGCTGGCCTGAATTCCAGGCACGATATTTCGACCGAAAATGCTTCCAGTTCCCCTACCCTCTTGATGGAAGCCAATGCAACCAAGAGAGCTGTCTTCACAGACAGGATTTTTAACTCAACTGACTGCAGAGGTTCGCAGCGGGATCTCTGCAATGCCGTAAGCACTAGAGACAAGTCTCAAGAGGGTAGAGAGTGAAGGTGAGGAGGATTTAAAGGGATAGTTCACCCAAAAATGAAAGTCATTAATTACTCACCCTCGTGCTGTACCATCCCTGTAAGACCTTCGTTCATCTTCGGAACACAAATGAAGATATTTTTGATTAAATCTGAGAGGTGGATCACTCCCCCATAGGCTTCCTAAGGGATTGAAACTTGACGGCCCAGAAAGTCATTGAAGAAAATGTTTAAATATTTAATGTGCCTATAGTGGCTAGATCTTAAGTTTATCGAGCTACGAGAATACTTTTTGAGCGCAAAAAACAAACTAAAATATCGACTTTATTTAAGTATTCTCTTTGGGCCTGGAGACTTCACGTAGTGTTATTGTGCAACGCTTCTGGTTGAACGTCACACGCATCACACACATGACCAGCGTCAGCCAATAGTGAGCCTACGTGTGACGTATAACACAGAAGTGCTGCACAGTTACACTACGTCAACAGCTTAGGAGAATGACACGGAAGAGAAGAGATGGTTGAATAAAGTCGTTATTTTAGTTTTTTTTTTTAACTAATTATCAAAACTATCGTTTGATAAACTTAAGATTGAGCCCCTGTAGCCATTTGGACTATTTTAACAATGTCTTTAATGACTTTTCGGGGCTGTCTGGTTTCAATCCCTTAGAAGCCTATGGAGGAGTGATCCAGCTCTCAGATTTAATCACAAATATCTTTATTTGTGTTCCGAAGATGAACGAAGGTCTTACGGGGTTGGTACAGCATGAGGGTGAGTAATTAATGACTTAATTTTCATTTTTGGGTGAACTATCCCTTTAACCTTCTCGCACCCCTCAGGAACCTGACAATCAGGTTTGTGCTGTCCTCCAGACTCACCTTCAACTGCATCGTAATCTGCAGCAATAGGGGCAACATACACTTTCAGAGTGGAGGGAGACAGCCTTCGCTTCAACCCATGCTAGAGGATGGAAAGCACAGTCCATATCGGGCATCTTAGGGGGTATTCTCAATGGGAAGAGCACCACTTAACGAACAAGTTCCACTTCAACGCTTAGAGGCGCCTCGTAGAGGGGGCTCTAGCTCCGCATCCCGTAGTTTCCAGAGTTTCCAGAAGGTCAAGTCAAGTCACCTTTATTTATATAGCGCTTTTTACAATACAGATTGTATCAAAGCAGCTTCACAGTGATAACATGAAAATAATACAACAAAGTTTGTTTCTAGAAGAAAATTGCATCGTCGTCCACCTTAACTAAGGCAGAACAATAGTATTGTTGAATATTAAATATCCCCAACTAAGCAAGCCAAAAGCCAAGCCAACAGTGGCAAGGAACCGAAACTCTTTCAGGTGACAGAATAGAGAAAAAAAATTTGGGCTGCTTGTTCTACCATTTACCCCTGGATGGCTGCCTGTACGGGCTGTCTGCGCTGGACCTGCGTGGAGACAAAAACTGTACATAATATTTTGTGTACAATTCATATATACATTCAGCACGCTGAGGCAACTTTTGTGAATAGTTCATGTTCCCATTGCGGGAATATGACTATGACAGCGCTGAGATCGAGACTCGCTTACCTCAAGGGAGATGCAGTCCCCTCGCTATGCCCCGATCTAGTGTCTATTCTGGACCTCAGTCACCTCAGCCACCTAGGGCTTCGGGTCAACTGGGAAAAGAGCAAACTCACCCCCGGGCAGAGGATCTCTTTTCTCGGTATGGAGTTGGACTCGATCAATATGACAGCGCGCATCACCGAGGCCCGCGTCCAGTCAGTGTTGAACTGCGTGAGCACGCTCAGACGCAGAACAGCGGCACCACCAAAAACGGTTTCAGAGGCTCCTGGGGCATATGGCATCTGCAGCCGCGGTAACGCCGCTCGGATTGCTTCATATGAGGCTGCTCCAACACTGGCTCCACGATCAAGTCCCGAGATGGGCGTGGCAGAGCGGCTTGTAGCGGGTCCAAGTGACTCCGCACTGTCGCCAAACTCTCAGCTTGTGGTCGGACCCTTCGTTCCTGCGGGCAGGTGTTCCCCTAGAACAAGTGTCCAGGCACTCTGTGGTCACCACGGATGCCTTTGCCACCGGCTGGGGGGCCACGTGCAATGGGCATGCAGCTTCAGGTCTGTGGACGGGGCCTCAACTGCATTGGCACATCAACTGCCTCGAGTTGCTAGCAGTACATCTTGCATTGGGCCGCTTCAAAACAGCGCTACAAGGCAAGCATGTACTGGTCCGTACGGACAGCACTGCGACCGTTGCGAACATCAACCGACATCTCCTCCTTTGGAGTCAGAAGCATCTAAGGTCGCTTCGTGCCATTTATATTCCTGGCCTGCTCAACCGTGCAGCTGACAAGCTCTCATGGCAGGTGCTACCGGGAGAATGGTGACTCCATTTCCAGATGGTCCAGCTGATTTTCAGGCGCTTCGGGACCGCACAGGTAGATCTGTTTGCCGCCTCGGACACGTCTCACTGCCAGTTGTTCTATTCCATGACCCTTGGTACGGATGCTCTGGCACAAGGCCGCCATTGCCGCACATCACGATGCAGTTGAAGGTAAGTCGTTGGGAAAGCACAACTTGATCATCAGATTCCTGAGGGGGACGAGGAGACTAAATCCTTCTCGCCCGCTCTCTATATATACCCTCTTGGGATTTGTCTCTGGTCCTTTCGGCTCTTCAGAGACCACCCTTTAAGCCTTTGCAGTCAGCCGAGTTAAAAATTCTGTCCTGTAAAACATCTGTATGGATCTGCATGCATTTTTAGTCGACGAATCGTGCCTAGAATTCGGCCCGGCTAACTCTCACGTGATCCTGAGACCCCGGCCCAGATACGTGCCCAAGGTTCCTACCACTCCCTTCCGGGACCAGGTGGTGAACCTGCCAGCGCTGCCTTCGGAGGAGGCAGACCCAGCCCTGGCTTTTCTCTGTCCCGTCCGCACTCTGCGCCTGTACGTGGACAGAACGCAAAGCCTCAGGACCTCAGATCAGCTCTTCGTCTGTTATGGAGGCCAGCAGGAGAGAAAGGCTGTCTCCGAGCAGAGGATGGCCCACTGGATAGTGGATGCCATCGCCTTGGCTTACGAAGCCCAAGGCGTGCCTTGCCCGCCCGGGTTGAGAGCCCACTCCACTAGGAGTGTCGCTTCTTCTTGGGCGCTGGCACACGGCGCCTCGCTGACAGATATCTGCGGGCTGGGCGACACCTAACACGTTTGCTAGGTTTTATAGCCTACGCATTGAGCCGGTTTCTTCCTGTGTGCTCGCTTCAACCAGCCGGTAACACCAAAGTTCCTGCTTAGTGTCGGCTTGCTGCGCCACTCCCCTCCATTTACTTTGTTTTGTTTATGTGTGTGTGGCAGTCGTCCGTGAGGGGCTGCTACTTTTACTTTCATTTTATTATTAAAGTGTTGAAACGTTCACCAGTTCCCATCTCCTTCTTTCCAGAACAACAGACACTCGGTTCAGTGTTGCCAAGCTTGGAATTGGGCTACTTTTACACTGTTGCTGTGGGTTGTCTTTACTTTCCGAAGGATGCAGCCTCCAAATTGGGATTCAGCTTGTGTCTTACTGACGTGATTTGGATCTTTGTTAAAAATAACGTTCATCCACGCTTAATGTTTTGGATCACAAGGCAATGCAAAGAATACACATCATCATGTAATCCTCAGAGGTGTCTCTATCATTTTGTTGCTTTAGTAACTGCATCTGCATAAAAACCAACTACATGAGCAAATCGGTGGGCGGGGCTAAAGAGGCATTGATGTAAAAGTGGGTTTTGAGATTTTGCAGATATGACGTCATACTGAGTGTAAATCAGAAACAAGTTGTTTTGGGCAGCTTGGTCTCAAAAGCAAAAAAAAAAAAAAAACTTGCTTTACTATACAAATACTTTGTCATTTCATTAATTATCTCAATGTTTTAAATGTTGGATGGTTATTTAATTGTTTAAAAAAATCCAATATTAACCCTGTAAGACCCAAATATAGAAAAAAAAGAAAACATAATTTCACCTGACAGATGTTGTTGTATGAAGCCTCTGATGCCAATAATGAAGGATTTGTTTTAAAATTATGTTTTGGTAAGTTTTTAAGGAAATGTTGTAATGCAACGTTGGGCTTATTTGGAAGCAGAATTTCAGCATTTTCACTCACACTGTCAGAACAAATATACAAACAACTAAGGGCTCATTTGAAGTGTGGATTGCTTACATAGCATCATAACAGTACATATTATGACTAATAATAATAATCACCCAAGTCATATTTTTATGATTTACATTTATTAAAAATAAACAAAATATAAATATTAAAGGATAATTCCGGTATTTAAGGGGGTGATGAACTGAGAAATCAAATTTACCTTGAGCTTTTGACATCTAAGAGGTCATCATATTATAAGAATATCCTGTAAGTTTCAGAACTGAAAACGTCCTTGTTAGTCCAATAAATGCTTTTATTGACACCAGCCTCAGCAAACGACTCGTTTTTCAAAGTGGGGAACTATGACGTCAAAGAGGATAAAACACCACCCCTGCAGAAGAAGATCAACGCCTACTTCAACACGGCCGGTTTAGCCCCGCCCAACGATTCGCGCATGCATAGCTAAATAACATTAGCCTAGAAATCTAGGCGCACCCTAGCGGCAGCGAAAATCATTTCGCTGCCAGTGTGGTCTAGCAACTCTCCATAGGCTTTTGAGCTGGAAAAACCAAAAACTGGTCAGGCCAATCACATCGTGTATAGAGTCGGCGGGCGGGCTTAACACAATGACGGCACAGTTCATGACGGCTCCGCTGATTTCCATAGGTGATTTCCCTGCTACTTGAAAACAATGAAGATGCAGCGGTCTTTCGAATTGGATTTGGCCGCGACTCTGGAGGACTTGGAGTTAAGAGAACGTCACTTAAGTCATTCTTAAAAAAGGAAGATGTGTTCGGAGTTTTGACGACCGGATACGGCAAAAGTTTAATATATCAATAGCTCTGCTAGTGGGAAAACCGGAAACGCACGGGACTCACTCAGCCACAGCCGTTCGTTGCTCTGGTTGGTTAGCGGGACTCACTCAGCCACAGCCGTTCGTTGCTCTGGTTGGTTAGCGCTATCCTATTGCGTGCCGAGGGATTTTGAAAGACAACCGTTTATCCCGCCCCTCGGATTGAGGTATGTCAATGGAGAGTTCCCAGACCTAACATCTTGATGTAGGTCTGGCATGCCAGGCTAAAATAACATAGGCCTACCTCGTGGAGCTCAAGTCCAAAGTCCGTCGCCGTTCGCGGAGCTCCAGTCCAAAGTCCGTCGCCGTTTGCGGTGCTTCAGTCGCGGAGCTCAAGTCCAAAGTCCGTCGCCGTTCGCGGAGCTTCAGTCGCGGAGCTCAAGTCCAAAGTCCGTCGCCGTTCGCGGAGCTCAAGTCCAAAGTCCGTCGCCGTTCGCGGAGCTTCAGTCGCGGAGCTCAAGTCCAAAGTCCGTCGCCGTTCGCGGAGCTTCAGTCGCGGAGCTCAAGTCCAAAGTCCGTCGCCGTTCGCGGAGCTTCAGTCGCGGAGCTCAAGTCAAAAGTCCCTGCAAAAGCTTCCTCTGGAGTGCATGGAAAACTTTATTTTTAATGACGTTCCACTCCAGCTGACGAGGTAAAACATTGTCCGTCTGTTCGCTTCATTTCACTGAGGATTGTTTTGTAAACAAGACTGGATTTGCAGACCGATTAAGAGTAAAGAACCGGTGCTGTGCCGTCTACAGTAGGTAGCCAACCAGAATGCCTATTGCGGCCGCGGCGTCTACCGCGGCAAATTCACCGCGGCAAAAAAAAACCCAGTCGCATTTCTAAGTCATTCGCGAAATGACCGCCAGGTGGCGCAAAGGGACATTTAGCGAAAGCAAAACGTATGTAAAAGTAGCCTACATTTTAAATAGAATATAGCAAACTTTTAGAGCAGAACATTTTATTAATCAAAATTTAAAAGAGGCCTATCTCGCAGTCGGTGAAAATAAATTAGGTGCAATCAATGACGCTAAACTATTGAGGAATGAAAAGATTGAAGAGTGCTTCTCTCGTGTGCGCGAGACACTGACTAGTAAACAACCTATCTTTTGGTCGAGTGGTAGAGCTGAATGTTTAAGCAGTACAAAGACACGGGTTCGAAACCCGAATAAGCATGTTTTTTATATAATTACCATGCATTTCCATTTTACACTAAGGAACAAATCTCATCCAACAGATTGACTGAATTTACGTCTTCAAAAACAGTTCTGTTAAAAATATAAATAAAACTTCACGGGGTTATATGCAGAAAGAATTTTTAAAAACATGGTTAAATTTTCCCCCCTCCACAGTATAGTGCAGCGGTTCTCAAAGTGTGGGGCGCGCCCCACTGGTGGGGAATAGAGACGTGACAGGTGGGGCGCGCCAATCGGGAGGAAATGTTCCTTTATATCTTTATCCAGACATCCTAACTGTCCTGGAAGTTCCAGGAGTCTCCCGCATATTGTTAGCGGCTCCTTGACGCCCGCAAATGAGATCCAATCTCCCGGAATCTGGAGCAAGACCGCGCACTAGACTAGCGAGTGACTGCGCGCGCACGTGCGTGTGTGTGTGTGTGACTATAAATGCAGCGCGTGTGAGAGCAAACCGTCCTTATAGCTGTGTGTTGCCGCTTATTAGACCGGTCACCCCCGGGGGCGACAACAAGTAACAGGAATTGGAATTCCCCTCCCCACCCCCAAAACAATGATTGACGTGACGTCCGCATATTAATTGTAGCGGCTGCGGAACAAACTTTCGCGCCCATAGATAGCCAGGCGCGCTGGAAGCGGTTTCATGCGGGCTGGGTTGGAAAATATGTGACGTCATTATGTTGTGGCTGACGACAAGACATGACATTTCTCTGAACATTGAGCATGCTTTGAGAGTGGCAGTTTCAAGCCTGCAACCCTGCTTTGAGAAATTGTGCAATGCAAAACAGGCTCATTGCAGCCACTAATGCAGGGATAAATAGACCTGTCTCGCAAAATGGATTTGTCTTCTTTTCTTTTTTAACAGATTGCAAAGTGACACTTTTATTTCTTTTCTATTTTTGAACTTGATACAAATTTTGACATAGCTGCACTTTTATTTTTTTCTATTTTTGAGTTTCATGCAAGTTATGACACAGCTGCACTTTAATTTCCTTTATTTTTGAACTTGATACAAATTGACACAGCTGCACTTTTATTTTCTTTATTTTTGAACTTGCTGTTATGTTAGTTTGTATTTAGATACAACTTTTTACTATGATACTACTTGTTACTTCAATAAATTGGAACATTTTAAGCTTTTTGCATATTTCATTAGCATTGTGTTGGGGCGATGGGGGCAGGTGGGGCTTGAAAATTCCCCCTTGTCCAAAGTGGGGAATGACTAAAAAAGTTTGAGAACCACTGGTATAGTGAATCAATGATTCCCTAAATAGACCATATCAAATATATACGTTTAAACAACAAACAATAAAATCTGAACCAGCGCTTCTGCTCCTGTATTGAGAGATAACATGCAGCGCTTTTCAGTTACGATCCTGGTTCCAGTGGCCTTAATACATTCACGGCTTTTTAAAATGTCACAAAGCGTTTTGAGGTGGTTTTGAATGAAATATTGAAGTTTATAATTAAGTATTTTGACACAACACGCCTAGTGCGTATTCTAAAGTGGGGTTTTATTCTGCCATTGAATTAGAGTTCGACAAACGCAGCGGTGCGTTCACTTGAATTTATTTTTCTGCTAAAATAACTTAATAGGCTATAGCCTACTTCGTAATTTTTGGTTATACAGATAGGATATCAAATTTTAAAACTGTAAAAGGTCTACTTTTATTCATGTAAAGTAGGCTACACTCACAATAGGCTAACAACAAAACGTTTTCTCACTCATTAACACACACTGGATAAACAAACGTTTGGGCTTTTCAGTGAGGTTCGACATGGCCGAGTGGTAGAGCTGACGTTTCGATCATTCAGAAGACATGCGTTCAAATCCCGAACAAACATTGACTACTGTAACAAGTTTTTATTTTTAGGCTATTAATGCAGATTTGTTTAGTTCTAAAATTCTGTTACGCCATATATTTTTTTGCTTATATTTATAAAATAAAATTACCATGCATTTCCATTTTACACTAAGGAACAAATAGTAGCCTTTCTTCCTTCTTTCTTTTCCTTCCTCCTTTCCTTTCCTTCCCTCCAAGGCCTATATATAATTTTTTTTTTTACAAAACTGCTTTTGAAGGATTGGTATTATTATAGCTACAGATGTAAAGTCGTTCTGTTGGATAGCCTAGGAAAATAAAGGAGGAAGGGAGGAAGGAAAAGGAACTTCAATATTTCGTTCAAAACCACCTCAAAACGTATATATATATATATATATATATATATATATATATATATATATATATATATATATATATATATATATATATATATATATATATATTTATTTATTTATTCCCTATAGCCTACATAGTTTTTAAAAACATGGTTTTAAAGGTGCATAACGTAGGTCTCTGAGTTTTTGCAGAACTACACCCCCTCTGGCGACAAGCGAAACTGCAACCAGAGGTGTGCACGCTCATGGAGCACACGCACACGCACGCTTGCACGAGCACGAGCTGTTCATAACCAAAGGATGCCACATACAACAACAACAAACCAGCATGGAGGAGGCTATCGCAATGTTCCTGTTCTGCCGGGACCTTAATAACGGAGTACGAACGGCGGCGTTTAAAGACTATGGTGGAAAGTCTAAAGTAATATGATGGAAGAAGATAGAAGAGCAGAGCGCAGGCAAAGGACGTTAGCAAAGGACACAGAGGCTACCGGTAGGCCATACACAAAAACATAGTTAGCATCTTTTATGGGACATGTTTTATGTTTCATGTTGTACTATTTCTTTCCTAGTTTATGACAATTCCTAGTTTATGAACCTGTTCACTGACAATGGTAACGTTAGTCAAATCAATTCTGATTGTACATTTATCTAGCTTAGGCTAAAGCATTACACATTTTACGCATCGTCATTTGTTGTCATAGATTTGCCGTATCAGACATTAGAGACTGTGCTATATCTTACCGTTTTATCAAGAAAACAGCCAACTGAGGATCCCGTTTGAGCCCTAGAGCAGACCGGAGATCTGTGCCCGGTTGCATAAAGCACCTTAAGTTTTTCCCTTAAGTGTGATACTTAAGGGGCGATTTCCCCTTACCTAAGAGAATAAATTAAGGGTGTTGCATATAATCTCTTAAACGGTTCTCTTAGGTAAGGGAAACATTTAAGTGTTTCATGACAGCGATCCTGGATTTACGTTATAAAAGTATGTTGTTGCCATAGATACGCAAAACACTAACACTAGCAATTACGCGTTTTCATCAAATAAAGTAGGCTAATAAAGTAGGCTAGGATATCGGAATGGATAAAGAAAACAAAAAAAAGAAAGCCTAATTGGACAGAGGAGGAGAAATGCATTCTTCTTGACGAATATGATAAAAGAAAAACAATTTTGAAAAGCAAACTAAATCCCAATGTAACTGCTGCAAAAAAACAGAAACAGTGGGAAGAAATAACGGAAAAAATCAACGCAAGGAATCTTGATGTGCTGAGGACGGTTCAGGAAGTCCTTAAAAAATATGAAAACATCACTGTGGTCGCAAAAAAAGAGTTGAGCGCTTATAAGAAAGAAGCCAACAAAACAGGTAAGATTGAGCAAGACTACGCTTTTGAGATTGTATGCACCGCACCCTGGTGAAAAGTGTGCTTTATTGCTGTACAGTGTTAAGACCTAACGATTACAAAACTGACCAACAGGTGGAGGACCCCCACCGGCTGAGTTGTCGGACTGTACTATAATGGTACAAAATATCATTGGAGCTGACTCACCTGTCCTGTCTGGCATCTGTGGCGGTTTAGAGAGTGAAGCTGAACCAGTGCAACAGTGTAACATAGAGTGAGGCATTAAGCTATTGTCCTGTATCAGCATAGAACAGTGGCTTAGAGGATACATTATTATTTTGACATCATTAGAGACATAATACGTTATAACATAATGATTTAACTGACATTAATTTCACATTTAGATCCTTGCAGCACTCTGAAAAACAACTTCAGCACCATCAGATCGCAGCAGAGCGCCATTACAGGCAACCCCTAAGTAATGATTTATGTTAACTATTGCTTCAGCCTATAATTAATCCAACGATTTTCTTAATTTTCCCCATTACTTGTGTATTTCAGAAGACCGCAAATATCACCTGCAGCCAAAACAAGAGAAGATGTGCTGGAACTGCAGAGAGAGGTTCTACAGCTACAAAAGGAGAAACTGCAGCTGGAGATTGAAAAACTAAAGAAGGAGACGGAAAATCAGGAGCTCTATAATTTTATTCTAAATAACAAACTTTTACAGCTAAAGGCTGAAGGAAAAATAACAATAACTACAATTGAGTAATTTTTTGACAATTGTTTTTTCAGATTTCAGATTGTGTGTGTGTGTATGTTATAATAATAAAAACTACTAGTACTACTACTACTACTACTACTTCTTATTAAGATGACTACTATTAATACAACTATATTATCAGTTAAAGAAAGCATTTACAATGGCATCTCTAGCAGCATATCCAGCCTGTTGGAAATCTTGATTTTGAATCAGATGCAGTTCCTCATAGCCCTCTTCATTCCCGTGCTCATCCTCTTCTTCGATAGCAGAATACGTCTTGGAAAGGTTGAAGAGCACAACACAGGCTACAATAATTCTGCATGCCCTTGAAGGCTCAATACGCAGTTCGCTGTGGAGACAGTGAAACCTGCGCTTCAGCTGTCCGATGGTCCTCTCAATAATCGACCTTGTGTGGGTCAGCGCATTACTGTACCTTTCCTATTCGGGTAAAAAAATAAAGAAAAAAAAATAAAGATTTTTACCAGTAGGCTATCAACAGTGCTTTAAGATAAATCTGAAGGTAATTTATTGTGTTGATGAAGATGGTTATTATGCAATTACTCTGTCTTATTTAACTTTTGTTTTGTTTAGTAGTATCTCTATGTAACCCAAGTAGAAATGCTGCATAAAATGTATTGGAAAATTGTATACAAAAAACAATACTATGATAATATGCATGTGTACTTAACCATATAAAAAGGGTACGAATGTTTTACTAATATATGTATGTTAAGATATGAAAAATATGAAGTAACTTAGAGTAGGGAGCATTTATGTATTGGATAATAATTGCTTTTAAATAAAAATGTAATGCTTTAGATGAGGTATATTTTACAGACGAGAAAAAGAAGGATGAAGAGAAAAAGGGTCAAGGAAGATTTGGCAGCTCTCCAAATGATGACAGCAGAAGACAGTCTGACTTTTGCAATGAACTGTTTGAGTATAAAAGACTGAAGAGAAGACTGACCAGCAGATACTGATCGTGCAGTGTCTCTCGACGCCAGAAACCCAGCTGATTGCACCTTTGATTTAGACTTGGCTTTATATTGTAACTTTGCTATTAGTTTTAGGTTTAACTTTTATTTCTGGAATATTTACATTAATAAATAACTATTATACTAATTGCAAGGAATTGTCTACCAGTGTTGTTGTTAATAAACCTTAAGCAAGAACTGACCACAGAGAAGTCTTCTGAACAAATTGTAAGTACCATTCGAATGCTTATGATTTAGGGCAGAATTGACTTACTCGACCTAACCTGAGGATAATAAATAATAAGGTTAAAGGTGTTAAGATTAAAGCCTACACCATAAAACATGGCGCCCAACGTTGGGCTTTAATTGTTCAATTACTGGCCAGAATTGAACAGTTAAGCGCCTGCTAAATAGCGTGTGCGTGGATATGCTTAAGGACTAGAATTTTTTTTTTTTTAAAGAGAAAAGATAAATCACCAAATAGAAGACGACTAGAGAAACTTAGTCGGAAAAAGAAAAAATAATCTAGAAAGGATTATTTACAAAAGACCCAGAAAGGGTTAGATGTGCACATAAGAAATAAGTTAAAGAGTGAAGAAAAGACTAATAAGTCTATACCAGTCATGGCCTAATGGTAACAGAGTTGGACTGGTGACCCAAAGGTTGCTGGTTCGATTCCAGTACCGGCAGGAATATGACTGAGGTGTCCTTGAGCAAGGCACCTAACCCCCAATCGCTCCCCGGGCGCCACTCAAGGCTGCCCGCTGCTCCGGGTGTGTGTATTCACGTTTGTAGTGTGTGTGTGTTCACTACTCACTACTCTGCTCCTAATGTGTGTGCACTTACTTGGATGGGTTAAATGCAGAGGTCAAATTCCAAGTATGGGTTACCATACTTGGCCATCACATGTCACACACACACTTATACCAAGAGGCTAAGCTATGGCAGCTAAAGCCCAGGAAAAATCCAGCAAGATTTTTATACAAGCATATACATGGGGTGACACTCGTGTATTAGGATGGCAAAAGATAGCCTTACAGGCAGAGACATCAGTCCAAGAGATGGAACCAGGAGAAATACTCCTTTGGCTTCCCTCCAAAGAGGGACTGAAAGCAGGACAGTTTAAAGAGAGTGAAGTAGGTCTAGCAGTATTGCAATGGATGCAAGAGCTAGGGGAAAATCGAAACTGTAGTATACAATTACAGTGTAAAACCCCAGAGGCAGAAAATATAATAAAAACTATTAGCAAACGAGATGAAGGCAAAATAGAGATTTATAATATGATAGGCAAAGCACTAACAAGAGTAAAAGGAGAAATACCAGACATGCACAAAGTCAAGAAATATCACCTGGTATTAATGACTTTGAACAAACGGAAGGAATCCGTATGACAATACCAGTAAATGAAGAAGAAGACCGGGAAAGTGTTATTACAATTGCCCATCGAAACACACCTACCCCAGAATCATATGAGCTGGAAATAGGCAGAATAAGACTGTTTATTAGAGACAGTTTAATTGAGAGAACAGAAGGGGGTGTCGTTATACTAAATGGAAATAAACAAATGATAGCTGGATCTGGAACAGCTGGGGCAATTTTTAGTAAACTAGGTATTCAAGCATTACAGGAGATAGAAAGTATGAGAGCTAAGCTTGGACCCCAAAATGCAACAGCAGTGAGAGTAACCTCTGGGCTCCCACAGTGGAATTATGTAGCGCATACAGTAATGACGGATTGCAGGGAAGAGCTGTGTAGTGTAGAACGCTCCTGCATGGAGGCCAGGACAATAACAGCAGCAGTAATAAGAGAAAAACTAATTAGAAAGGAAAATCAAATACATATGACTTTAATGGGAACTGGGCAGTTTAAACATCCAGTAAAGTCAGTAATAGATGGATTAATATCGGGAATTTCTGATATGTCCCAAGAAGGTCAGTTAACAATAAATTTATTAATGACTAATATAAATCAGGAAGAACTAGAAAACATTCTTGACAAAAGGGAAGAGAAAAACCAGCCAGGACCGTCTCAGCCATCTGCTCCGCATTGGAATGTGCCTGCATTGGAGAGAAATGTACAACAGGGTGAGACAGAGTCCGAGGTTGAATCTGAGGTGTCAGAGTTTGCATACGACTCAGTCATGTCAGATTCTTCATCATCCTGTACAGATAGTGGAAGTGGCGAAACAGAAAATATTAACAAAAGAGCTAGACTGAGGAATACGAGAGGAAGCCGGATTGAATTAAAACGAGTGACACATCAAATAGAAAATGACTGGCCTGAAGTTAATGTAAGAGGGATTAAATACAAAAATCCTACTAATGAGCCACGTGGTAGAACATTAACAAAAAACTGGGACCGGAAAATAGTCAAAAATAGAAGCTTGACTTACGGACAACTGAAGTCAGCAAGCCGCTCCCCATCTGCCCACAGAGTCGCTCGGACAGACGGATGGTCTAAAACCGGGAGGCAAATATTGTTTCAAGAAGGATATGAATATAATAGGAAAGTAGTTAAAGAACTAGACCAAGTGGTAATGTCACTAAAATCAGAAATTGAAAGTCTGAAAAAAGAAATGGAACTATTAAAATGTAGGAAAACAATAAGAAGGAACGAAAGGTCTGAGGAGGCAGAAGACTGGGAGGGAGAAGTCACAGAGCCTAGAAAAACAGTTAGAATTAGGCCAGCAACTCCCGGATTTACAACTCCGTCCAGACAACTAGGATTTACAACTTCTCAAGAAGTGGAGGAGAATCAGACTAGCGTACAAGCGAAGTTGCTAGAATTACAGCTTACAGAAGCAGTCAGAAAGCAAGTAGGAGGAAAAAAATTACATGAAGATCCGAGTGCATATGCAGATCGGATAATGAAAGCAGCAACAACTGCACAGCTGAGTCGGGATGCCGCTACAAGGCTTGTGCAAACCTGCACTGGTCACCCTATCTCTGCGGAGGCATTAGGGAGAATGAGGAATCTAACAGGTATAGAAGACAAATTTAAAGATTGGGAAAAAACCCTCATTAATGCCCAGAAAGAGCAGATTCCTTTATTAGGAATTTGGTTATCTATTGAACAGGAGATTCCTGAGGCTGAGAAAGTTACACGTCATTACAAGTAGGATACTTGTTACATAAACAAGTAGGAAGAAAGATTCCAGGTGGACACGGTTTAGTCACACTTTTAAACAATGCTACCAGGGAAAAGATAGAAGAAAAATTAGCTGAATATGATCTTAGCTCAAGACACGTAAAAGCAATAAAGAAAATGGCACCGCAAAATAAATAGAATCAAGTACTACAGATCAAAAAGAAATTTAAAAATAATAGATTTCAATTAAATAAACAAGTGGGTTTTAAAAAGTATGACACAGGATTCCAGGGTGAAACAAGGACAGTAAATAAGTTTTCTGGAAATAGGCAGAATTTTAAAACAGCAAGGAAAGCAATGCATGATAAACCAGGGATGAAAAAGAACATGGGAACCCCACAAAAGACAGGCTTTATTTCAGCAGAAAAGTGGGGAGATATGACCCCAGCAGAGAGAAGTAACGTAATAGAAGACTAATATGGTTGAATTTTTGGGCTTTTGGATTTCCTCGGGAAATCGAGGGGTTACCCAGCCTATGAAAGACAGAGTAAACCAACTCGAGACACCGAAAACAGTTAGACAGGTCCAGCAAACAATGGGATTAATGGGATATGTTAGAGACTTAATCCCTCGCTTTAGTCAGATGGCAAAACCCATCCATACAACCATAAAAGGTGGACGTTTAAATTGGACCGAAAAAGCAGAAGAAGCCTTGCAGGAAATGAAAGCAGCTATTTTAAATTCAGGACAGATGGAAGGAAGAAAAGATGAAAAGGATTTAGAAGCTGATTCGGATGCGCATAAAGCATGGCAGTCGGGAGACCAGATTTTTGTGCATTGCTTGCTTGGTAAATTTGAAACTGAAGTTGTAAGATTGGTTAAACTTGATGGGATGTTTTTTATTATAGACAGAGAAATTTGTGGATTTTCTGGAGAAAGAGGGTCGAGCTCAAACCAAGTCACCTTCACGCCCGAAGGACAGACAAGCGGCTCGGGTTTCCAAGGTACTTCGCCTGGAACGCCAGATTCCCTTGCTTGGCTTCTGCAAGCCCTGTCTGAGTCAAGGGCGGAGCCGTACGTTCCTGTGTGAGGATCCTAGGGGGCATTTAATTGGAGTGTGTGTACATGAGCTTACCAATGGACGATTTTTAAAAAACAGATTTGGTCAGTTTTTGACTATTCTTAAGCAGAGCACAAAGATTTGGCCTCCGGGTGTTGCTGTGACAGGTACAATAATTCATAGAATAAAAATGAAACCAGGAAACAAACGGGTTTGGGTGGAACACTACATGGACGTGTTTCACACTAACATATTGACAAATGATGGTACTGTGTATATGCTACTTGCCAAGTATGATAAGTTTAAAAACCTTGTTGTACCGTACCTCAGTTTGAAACTGGAAGCTTAACTCAGTCAGAATAATTGCAAGGAGTGGGTGTTGATGAAGATGGTTATTATGCAATTACTCTGTCTTATTTAACTTTTGTTTTGTTTAGTAGTATAACCCAAGTAGAAATGCTGCATAAAATGTATTGGAAAATTGTATACAAAAAACAATACTATGATAATATGCATGTGTACTTAACCATATAAAAAGGGTACGAATGTTTTACTAATATATGTATGTTAAGATATGAAAAATATGAAGTAACTTAGAGTAGGGAGCATTTATGTATTAGATAATAATTGCTTTTAAATAAAAATGTAATGCTTTAGATGAGGTATATTTTACAGACGAGAAAAAGAAGGATGAAGAGAAAAAGGGTCAAGGAAGATTTGGCAGCTCTCCAAATGATGACAGCAGAAGACAGTCTGACTTTTGCAATGAACTGTTTGAGTATAAAAGACTGAAGAGAAGACTGACCAGCAGATACTGATCGTGCAGTGTCTCTCGACGCCAGAAACCCAGCTGATTGCACCTTTGATTTAGACTCGGCTTTATATTGTAACTTTGCTATTAGTTTTAGGTTTAACTTTTATTTCTGGAATATTTACATTAATAAATAACTATTATACTAATTGCAAGGAATTGTCTACCAGTGTTGTTGTTAATAAACCTTAGTCTTCTGAACAAATTGTAAGTACCATTCGAATGCTTATGATTTAGGGCAGATTTGACTTACTCGACCTAACCTGAGGATAATAAATAATAAGGTTAAAGGTGTTAAGATTAAAGCATACACCATAAAACAATTGCATAAAAGATTTTCTTTCAGAGTGCAAAATATTTGAGGCTTTGATTATTTTAAAACATACACAAATCAGGTAAGGTGTTACAGAATTGACAATGTGTGCAGCAACACACTAGAAAGTGCATACCTATTTTAAATACATAATACATTTATAATTCAGTAAACTACTGCTAATATTTCTTTAATGCTCACAATTTGATTAACATTTTCCATGCAAATCTTTTAGGCACCAAATTATACATTCATAGGAATATACGTATTAATTAATTACATGCCTGTGCAGCATTACGGGGATTCATGAAGGGCGTCATGAGCCATGGACGGCAGGGGTAACCACTGTCCCCGAGCAGGAGACCAGTGTGCACTCCAGCTTCAAAATCACTCCCTAGTTTGCTCTCCGCCAAAATCCTGGAGTCATGTGTACTCCCGGGCCATGATGGAACAACATTTGTAATTTTGCTGAGATGGTCACACACTAATTGTACATTTATTGAATGGTAGCCTTTTCTGTTTACGTACTGGTCTTCGTGTGTTTGGGGTGCCTGTATTCTGATATGTGTGCCGTCAATAACACCACATATGCGAGGAAAACCTGCTTTTCGAAAAAAACTGGTTTGAATGACCTCCTTGTCATGACGGGATGGAAACTTGACCGTTGCGTTTAAATGACGGGAAAGAGCCCCCGCAACCCGGTGAACCACTCTGCTGACAGACGATTTATGCACGTGGAAAACATCTCCCACTACCGTCTGAAAACTTCCAGTTGCAAAAAAACGCAGTGCTATAAGCAGTTGTAACACTGCAGGTAAAGAGTGGTTGCGATGTGTGACATGGTCAAGGTCGCCGTCTAGTTTGTTAGCGATGTCAAAAATTGCGCGTCGATCAAACTGGTATTCAAGCAACAATTTTTCATCGCTAAGATGGTCCAAAGGGTTCTCCCGATCTCTAAAAATTCGTCTTTGCACATAATTATCTTCAACTGGTTCCATAAATTCAGCCATGTCGTCTCATTTTTGTCCGCATTACTCTTAAGGTTACGATTTCCAAACCTTAAATTATACTTAGGGAAATGACCGTTAAGGGGTTTTATGCAACACTTAAGGTTTTTTAAGGGATTACTTAAGTGAAAAAACAGCATTTAAGGGAAATTCTAAGTGTTTTTGACGTTTCACTTAAAGAAACTCTTAAGTAACACTTAAGGGTTTTTTCTGCAACACCCTTAGGCTTAAGGGAAACATAAGGGAGAACTTAAGGGAAAATTACACTTAAGGTGCTTTATGCAACCGGGCACTGTCCATTTGTTGAAAGCCTTCCCGATGCTGACTCTCGTCTCGTCTTATTCCGACGCCTGACTCCAATTTGGCCCTTTTGGTCAATAACTAGACAAAAGTTTTCTTTTCTTTGTCTAACGTGGAGTTTGCGTTGGGGTTTGGAATGAACTACAAGTCGGTCTCTTTGAATCCATCTTCTACTTTTGTCGAAAGTTGACTAAAGTTTTGTCGCTCGAGTTGTCTTGGCTGATACGGAGAATGGCGGCTAACAATAACAAACCTCCGAGACATCCTGGTGAGCGTGATGACGTCACGCCCAGTCTCAGATTCGAGCCCGAATCCCTCTTATATATTTTACTGTACAGGACTATAGAGGCAATCTCAGTGATCAGAGAAGGGCTCATTCAGTCCATCAGGCAATTGTTTAAGCATGTATGGGTTAAAAAACGGGTATTTTTAACATGAAATGTTGCGCAATGCACCTTTAAGTAAAGTTTTCGACAAACGAGGCAGCGCGTTCATTTGATTTCTTTTTCTCAAAACAGCTAAAATAACTTAATAGACTATATGTGATTTTTTTTGGTCATACAGATAAGAGTAGAGTAGCCTACATCGTTCAAAACTGTAAACTTTTTTTAGGCTAACGACAAAAGTTTATCTGTCATCTCTCTCTGTCTCCGGGAACTGCGCGTCACAAAAATGAACTGAAACCCACTTGCCTCAGCTCAGACACGATAGGAAATCGGCTATGTCTAAAGCCTTTAAATGTCTAAATATTTAGGCTAATAAATGTTATCTGATTATGTAATCCATATGAAAACGAGAGGTACAGAGAATCTGCTCAAATATGTTTATGATGTGATTGTGAGCGCCTCGCAATGAGAAAATGACAAGGTGAAAATCTCTATCTAATTAAATGTAGAGACTAAATCGCCCTGAATTAAAATGTAAAAACAGATCAAATCATTTATTCGTCGAAGTGTTGCTATATTGTTTCATTTAAAGTTCATAATTATTATCTAAATGTTATTTAGTTTATCAGCAGTACCACGAAGCACCGAGATATTTGTATTTGAATATTTATTTGAATAATAATAATTTTAAAAAGAACTAATTCACAATTTGCATGCCTGGATCCAAAGATCCCTGTAGAATTTAATATTGAGTTGAGCATTTTGTTCATGACAACAAAATGAACATGCGTTTGAAGATTATATTTAGTTTTGCTTGGAAAAAGCTGGCCCAAACCAGTTTTATTTCTTAAATTATTTAAATAATGGAATATTTAGTAATAAACTTTTATGACAGAAATATCACTACATGTAGCTTAAATCATTTAATTCCTTCATTATCAACACTTTAATAGCCTAATGCTAATTTATAGAAGAGTGATTTAAGTGTGAATTGACACTTTTCAAAGTCTGTGATTGTAGCGCCTCTTAGCGGTTAAAGGCAGCAAATACACCCCGAAAATTACCGCCGCGGCAGAGCGACGGCGGTGAAAGTATTATTCTGGTTGGTAACCTACTGTATATTGGATCTGACAGGAATTATGCAACACCTGGACTGTGGGTCGAACATGTATGGGCGAATCATTCCGGTTGCCATTTTACAACATTGGACGTTTTCAAAACAATATCCCCCAAGTGCATCGACTGCTGAGTTGAAACTCATTATAATATGCAAAACTGTTATCCACTCACAGAAGTGGGCGTTTACTTCCAAGTCTTCAGTGTGAGACGCCCATAAAAACCGAGCGTTTTTCAGCTAGGCTCAAAACTAGGTTAGAAAATAGCCTATTACTTATTCATTTTGATGTTTTTGAATGCAAAAACCAAGTGAACGTCATATGTTTACCTCAGACAACAATATAATAAGATTTAAAAAGCCAGTTCATGACCCCTTTAACACTTTGAGTCTATTTTCTAGTTTGTTTTGGATTAACTAGAATAGTGGACTTAGAAATTTTGACGATGGGTCCTGTCTCGACTTTTTGACTCTTTTAGGATCGCATCTGGGCGCTTCAGAGTGGCTGCCTACGAGCATACTGAAACATGTCCTTAAAACAACACTTAACATTAGTTCTCAAAACTGTGCAACTCACCGAGTGATTAGTGGTGTTCGTTGATGATTAAAAACAAATATATCGGCGCAATGTATGCTTTCAATCCGTTTTATTTACTATAGTAGAACTATATTTTCAGATACCTCACAACCGCGTATAAACTTCCGCTCAATATTTGAGTCTGAAGCGTTAGCACACTCCCGACCACTTGATGGCGACAACCACTTTGCCGCAGTTGCTCTGCTCACGCTAGCCTTCTGAGAGACGGAGAACCGAGCGAAAAGACTACAACCAAATGTAAATAGACCCTTTTCCGTTTCCGGTAGCGCAGTAATATCAACGAGCACTGAGGCTCCAACAGATATCAATGGAATTGTAAAAAATGGCAAATAAAACACGACAGAAACTGTATTTCGCTACGCTACTTGTTTTGGATCATCAACGAACACCACTAACCACTCGGTGAGTTGCACAGTTTTGAGAGATAATGTTAAGTGTTGTTTTAAGGACATGTTTCAGTATGCTCGTAGACAACCACTCTGAAGCACTCAGAGGCTATCCTAAAAGAGTCAAAAAGTCGAGACAGGACCCATTGTCAAAATTTCTAAGTCCACCACTCTAGTTCATCCAAAACAAACTAGAAAATAGACTCAAAGTGTTAAATACCGGAATTATCCTTTAAATACAAAACAGATTGAAAATTTTCAAAGAAACAGTGTCCAGTGTTCACTTGCAATGGTAGTCTTAAAAGCAGTTCCTTTCCTCTAAAAAGCAGAGACGGAGACTGCACTTCCTGCAGAGCGTATTCGAATATCCTTTTTTGCAGTGTCTGCAGCGTCCTCTCATTCTGAAATGAAAATAGTTGTAAGTTGTTAGGATTCATTTACATTTAAATTATTTATACTTGAACATACTCTATTTATGTGATACATTCCACTGAAGTCTAGGGCTGGGACGGTTACCGCATTACCGCAATTCATTGATCCTAATGACAGATTATGTCTAATGACATTGTGTCTTACATGGATTCAAGGTTTTCTAAAAAAAACTTATCATCAAAAGATGGAGCAAATCCAACCATTCACAAGTTGGGGAGAGCAATGTTCCATGGTGCGTAATAACATTACATTCGTATTAGAGATGCGCAGATCGCTATTATTTCACTTACAATCGCATTACAAAACTCATCATCCGTCCGCCAACCATCCGCACCAATGTTTTTTGACCAATTTTCAAAACGCGGTTTACCGCTATACCGCAGGAATTTCTTGCTTTTCAACCACGGTTAGAAAAAATCCATACCGTCACAGCCTTACTGAAGTCACACAATTCTAAAAGGAATATGCAAAAACCCAGACCTCTTACGTCCCCACATTCCAGAACATTAACACCTGTCCCTGAACAATGAACCATGCAACCCCATATATGCCTGAACAAATATGCCTTAACATATATGCCTGAACAAAGCACTCCACAAACAGTGTCTGCCCCAATTTCAAATACTGGTACTGAAAGGACTTAAAACACTGAAACCAGAAATAATTTATTCATTTAAAATTATTCAAATCTGATCTAAAATGAAAATTATAACAAATAACACATTTAGATATTGTGAATCATCAAATACATTATATTTCTGTACATATTTTTATCCTATTTGTGAACATTTGAGAAGTGCAATGCCTCCATGTAATGTGCAAGGTGCACATGCTATTTTGACTACCATTCTATCCCAACGTTGTAAAATTACAACAAAGACATAAGCTAAAAATCAAATTTGATGCATACATTCCACAATAACCAAAGTATTTACATGAACTAGACATTCTAACAATGAAAAAAAAAAATGTCTGGGGTTTACATACTTCAATGTTCAGATATCCAGTCCATTGAAACAAGGAGATGCGCTTCCAGGAAAGTTTGCAGGTTGTATGAGTTCATGACCTTATGACAAGACCTATATACACATTTACTATCCAATGGCATTGCGAGGCTAAACAATAGGACCCATTGGCTATGTAAATGTGGTTTTTCAAAAAAAAAGAAATTTGCCGGTGTTTTTTGAAGAGCTAGAAGTGATGTTGTAATTTTACAACCACGGGTGAAACTAAAAAGGACATCATTTCATTGTTCCTTTGCAATCTAGTGGTTTTTAATTGTAATAAAACATGTCTGTAAATCCCATGTGATCACATTAAAATTAATATTTAGCTTGAGCTCTAAACTGCACATTAAAATTACATGTCTGTTCATATTGTTTTAAAATTATGTATTACCTGGAGTGTCTGTGTGTCCTTGGTATGTTTAGAGATGAAATCTTCTGGTAAAGTCTTCAACTGAAGACTGAAGCTCATCAGATTTCTGTAGAGATATTTTACTCTCAGGAAAAAACACCCTCTGCCATCATGGACCTAGACTCTTCAAATTTGGCTAAGACGTTTTGTGCTATACACTTTTTTTGTATTACATACTGCATGCAAACATTGACCGTGTGAAATAATGGCAATGATGGCCCTTGGTAAATATAAGAATGAAAACTTAACTTTAACTCTATTACACAGATACATGTGGAATAGATGATACAAAAAGTTTTTTCTCCAAAATATGTGTGCTAAAATGATTGGTTAGTTGGGTCTTGAGATCAGAAAGTCCCAAACTATGATCAGACCTCACCTATATAACCACAATGTGGTTGGTAAGCATCAAACAGCAAACTCATGTTTGCCATGCATTACTAGAGCTTTCAGTAGTACTGGGTTTGATGGTCAGATTAGACCAAAATAAAGTTTTGTGGGAAAATATCTGGGTGAACAAACCCTTCAATTAAACCGTAAAAGCTCCCTTCATTTCTTATGTGGATATTTTACATTCCCACCTATGGTGAATTTGCAGAAACTCTTTGATAATTTGTTTTGCTGTTAATATTTAGCTAATTTTCTGCTTGTTCTTTGACACAGATAACAAGTTCAATAATATTTTTGCTGAGCAATGGCGATGCATAGATATATTAAGGGGACGGTTGCCAAACCAAGAGAAAGGGCACATGATCATTGATGTATATATTATGGGATATACACTCACCTAAAGGATTATTAGGAACACCTGTTCCATTTCTCATTAATGCAATTATCTAATCAACCAATCACATGGCAGTTGCTTCAATGCATTTAGGGGTGTGGTCCTGGTCAAGACAATCTCCTGAACTCAAACTGAATGTCAGAATGGGAAAGAAAGGTGATTTAAGCAATTTTGAGCGTGGCATGGTTGTTGGTGCCAGACGGGCCGGTCTGAGTAATTCACAATCTGCTCAGTTACTGGGATTTTTACGCACAACCATTTCTAGGGTTTACAAAGAATGGTGTGAAAAGGGAAAAACATCCAGTATGCGGCAGTCCTGTGGGCGAAAATGGTCAGAGGTCAGAGGAGAATGGGCCGACTGATTCAAGCTGATAGAAGAACAACTTTGACTGAAATAACCACTCGTTACAACCGAGGTATGCAGCAAAGCATTTGTGAAGCCACAACACGCACAACCTTGAGCCGGATGAGCTACAACAGCAGAAGACCCCACCGGGTACCACTCATCTCCACTACAAATAGGAAAAAGAGGCTACAATTTGCAAGAGCTCAAATGTTTCCTGGTCTGATGAGTCTCGATTTCTGTTGAGACATTCAGATGGTAGGAATTTGGCATAAACAGAATGAGAACATGGATCCATCATGCCTTGTTACCACTGTGCAGGCTGGTGGTTGTGGTGTAATGGTGTGGGGATGTTTTCTTGCCACACTTTAGGCCCCTTAGTGCCAATTGGGCATTGTTTAAATGCCACGGGCTACCTGATCATTGTTTCTGACCATGTCCATCCCTTTATGGTCACCATGTACCCATCCTCTGATGGCTACTTCCAGCAGGATAATGCACCATGTCACAAAGCTCGAATCATTGTAAATTGGTTTCTTGAACATGACAATGAGTTCACTGTACTAAAATGGCCCCCACAGTCACCAGATCTCAACCCAATAGAGCATCTTTGGGATGTGGTGGAACGGGAGCTTCGTGCCCTGGATGTGCATCCCACAAATCTCCATCAACTGCAAGATGCTATTCTATCAATATGGGCCAACATTTCTAAAGAATGCTTTCAGCACCTTGTCGAATCGATGCCACGTAGAATTAAGGCAGTTCTGAAGGTGAAAGGGGGTCAAACACAGTATTAGTATGGTGTTCCTAATAATCCTTTAGGTGAGTATATATATATATATATATATATATATATATATTATATATATATATATATATATATATATATTTATATTATGCACAGTAAATAATTCTTAGTAAGGCAAAAGCACAGAAAAAAATAGTTTACAAATGATTACTTTTTTAATTAATTTTAATTGACAATGAGCAGGCCAAACAGGCATTAGTATAAACTGAAAAACATTTTTTGCTGAAGGTCTAAAATGACTTCAAGGAACAGGTTTGATCATGATTTTTTTATTTTCTATCCTGACAAAATTACTAACATTTTCATTACATTATTATTATACTTTTCATCGTCCAGGATAAATCACAGATTTCAGTGTCTGCAGAATGAGATGGATGTGATTTCAGAGCGAAAGCCTGAGCCGCTTCTTCCCAGTGTGAACTCTCATGTGATTTTTGGCTTCTGTTTTTCCTTCCTTGTTCACGTCCAGCAGCTCTAAAATAAACATTAAATAATGTGAGATTTCAAATGCGAGACAAACGTGAAGTGAAAAGTGAAGCTTAAAGTCAAGATCACTAGCTGCATTTACATGGTTCAATCGGAATGAAATCAATCTGATTGATGAATCCGAACATGATGTTTACATGAACGATAAATAAAGTAATCGGGTTGATGTGTGCGTTTATATGTCACAAGATTCAAATCGGAATTGATTTTTTGACATGCGCACACTGCACGAATATGCCACTGGTCGCTCATAACTATTCTCTTCTATTGGTTCTTTATTTGTTTAAAACAACAGACTTAATATTAATCTGTCTCTGGTCATGATTTGGAGACGATGAGTCTGAACCGTTTTGCCGCTGCTTGTATTTATCACGCAGTAACCCCCAAAACCAGTCGTGTGTGGATGAGAATCAAAAACAAGCACTGGTGGACGTTGTCCTGCTTCACTTCACAGACACTGAGTGAAATGAGAATTTTTTTATAACGGAACACTCATTTATATGACACTTTATTCAACAGCTCGTTCCGTGCGTCATACGTCATTACACTATTTCAACGTCATTGCACATGCGCAGTCCTTTTAGTTTCGGTTTTCAATCCGATCAAGTGTTTACATGTTCTCTCGATCGGATTACAAAAGGAATAAACCACCCCTTTCAATCCTATCGAAATTCCAGTCGATCGAGCTCAATCAGATCGATTAAGGTGTTTACATAAATGTTTTTTAGTCCGATTGAGCCGTCAATCCGATTATAAGGGTCCATGTAAACGCAGCCACTGATAAGATTAATAATGATTTTAATCCCATTAAATCTGGTCGACAACTGCTGTGCACGATTATGATCTATTGTAATGTCAAGAAGATGATTTGTGTTATAAATCACTAGTTTGGCCATGAACCTCTAGATGGAGCAGGCTTGACATGTAATCTGTAAGCAATCACATCTTTATACAAAAATGTGAGAATTTGTTGACAGGCGGTCCTTTCAAACCAAACGTCAATACGTGTTGGACTGAAGTTAAAGCAAATTCATGCCTGTACAATAGAGGGCGCCACTTGCAAAGCACATCATAAAAGAAAGAAATAAAATGTTTAAAAGTTCGAAGTCAGAATAATACACTTGGCTTATGTGCTTTAGTCTGTCATTTTTATTCTCGGCCTGAAACAATGTAAATCTAGCGAGCATCAGCGTTTTCTCCAGCATGATAAATGAATGAGGACTCAAGAATAAAATCCAACCTCTTTATTCTTTTCAGTATCATGAGGTTTCATTCTGCATCACTGGCGTTATCTCTGTCCTCTCCTTCCAGATGCTTTCTGGTACTTCTGCCAAAAACACAAACAAGTTTTATTTTAACAGATAAATAATCAGTATTTCAGATTTCAGTTTAACACAGTTTGTCCTGTTTGCCTGTGTTGTTTACTCTGGTTTGAGATGTTTTTTTCCCATTGGATAACTTTAACAGTTATTTACTTCTCTTTAAATGTTAGAAAGTCATGAGTTTTTCCATTTTGGAAAACGGCACCCTCTTCGTTAAAGGCTAACATATGGAAAATTGGAATAATTTCATTGTGGCCTTTTTTTCTATTTTTGTATGAGAGCTGCTTTCTGTATTTATTTTGTTTTCACATCAATATGCTGTAAACAGATCTGTTATCTGATGCACTTACACCGTGTTTTATGCCTAATTTTCCTTGCATGCACATTGAGGAAATTAGATTTTATTTAAGAACAATTGTTTCAAAAGTTAATGCACTTTAAAAAGTGAATTCCATTTCAATTACAGATCTGATGACTGATTTGGTTTATATTTGCTTATATATAAACCAAATATAACGCTTGCGCCCTCTTGTGGGCATAGGAGACAATACAGTAATTTTTCCCTGTAACATTAAGTATTGGCACAAGTTTTAGTGGCACATGACAATCCATCAGCAAATGGCACAAGTTTTAGTGGTACATAAATCAATCTATCGGCAAATGGCACAAGTTTTAGCGGAGCATTATGATGCTATCCGTCGGCACTAGGGGTTCAACGGTTCACATTGCTCACCATCCGGTTTGTATCACGGTTTTAGGTTCACGGTTTTGGTACAGTAAAGTA